>CM016619.1:144962861-145562861 GCA_005393395.2 Gossypium australe | reverse complement strand
ACACTAGGTGTAACAATATCCTTATGATTGCTGTAATCAACCGTACATGGAACATTGGTCACTTCTGACGAATTCGATGAATATTCTCCACTCTTTAGCATTTGAACTTCTCTAACCGACAGAAGCAAATTCTCAACTCGAGATTGAGCTAGATCACGTTGTCGAGTCAATTCTTCAATCTCTTTGGCCATCTGTAGATTCTCAAACAGAGAAAAAGCAAGGTTTAACATGAGTAAATCGTGTATGTTATGACATGTTCTTATTTTCCTGCGTTGAACATACAAGTTCCTGCAATCACCTGCTCAATGAGTAGCTCTTTTTCTCTTAGCAAGCTAGCAGTATCACGTCTGACTGGAGCTGAGCCCAGGCTCTTCATTTCATTCTCCAGTTTAGCCAATTCTCTTTGCAATTGCTTTACTAATGCCTTATCTGACATAACTAAATTGACCTGTGCATTAGTTGTTACCTCTTTAGCACAACTCGCAAACGAGAGAGTGTTTCTCGATTGCTCGACATGACTGCGGTCGGGACTCATAGTGCAAATGATGGCTGTTCTGGCATTGCCTCCTAAGGCATTCTGGAGTATGCGTGTTAGCTTAGAGTCTCTGTAAGGTACATGGCTATTTCTTCCCTTGCTGCAAAATATAGTGCCTTGTAAAATGGTCATAAACAATATTATGCTGTGTATATGTGTTAAAGATGCCAAAATTGAAGAAAAAAAGAAATCTGTTCAACCTTAGTTTGCGAATCACAGTTCCGAGAGTTAATAAACTCCGATTTATGTGGCAGCCTTCTTTCAATCTTGTACCAGCAGATAAGGTCTGAGAGGCACGCTCACTTCCAGCTAAATCAACAAAGTTCTGTATAGGAAAACCCAAGTTAAATTTCATTACTTATTCAACTTACAACACAACTGCCTTGGTGTTTTAAGAAGGTAACTGTATTATACCACGGAAGCTGAAAGAACGCTTGAATTTTCAGCTCCGGCATATTCACGAGCTGAGCTTTCAACCGTCTGCAAATAACATCATTAAATGTAGCTGTAAGACTAGCACAACATTGATAAAGAAGGCTTATACTCAAGTACAGGATGCCTACCAGCCGTAAAATCTGATGCGATCTCGAGCTAGTTTCGTTCAAAGCGGTCTCTCCTATCTGCCTTTGAGCTGTGCAAATATATATGCCAAAATGCATATAAAAATGTCATCCAGTGAAACAAAAGAAAATGAGACAAGATCAATGGGGTTAGAGAAACACTTCACCTTCACATATAGAAAGGAGCTCCTCAAGATGGTCCTTGTCTCTTAGAGTCTCCTCGGTTAGTCTCTCCACAACGGTTCCCCTCTGTGAATCGAAAACGGTGGTATCAGTATCGGTAAGGTAATGCTCATGCAGAAAGGCGACCGGAAAGGTTAAAGAAGGGAAAAAGAAATTTGACCTCTGGATCATCTAGGAGTCTGAGTGGGGTACTATCCAAGCTAAGGAGATCTCTCACAGCTTCATTATAAATTTCCATGGCAGAGAATTTCACCACAAATTCTCTTTCTTTATGCTAAGATGTTGATCAGAACAAAAATGTTATTTTCCATTCTACATTATAGTAAGAAAAAAAGTGATCCCAAAATTTATCATTTTACCTTTTCAATGTAATCATATATATCTGCTATTGCATATTCAGTGATTCCCCTCATTGTATATGTCTTTCCACTACTTGTTTGCCCATATGCAAATATGCTTGCTGAAGGTGAAAAAAAAAGAAAAATCCCATCACTAAAAACATCCATTTTATTAAATAGTTACACATACCATGAAATAGAAACAAAGATTACTTACAATTGATGCCATTTAGTACTGAAAGTGCAACGTGTTTAGCTCCTTCATCATATACTTGTTTCGTAGGGCAGTCACAGTCAAATACTCTGTCTATTCACAATAAAATTGAGAAGATTACCATGATTAGAAGACAATCTCAATTCCAAATATTGTTTCACAATGAAAAGACAAGCAAATTATGTTTACTATGTTTACACAATGGGAAAAAAAAAACAGGGGAAATGCGTACCAAATGTGTAAGCGGCAGGGAACATAGAGCGTTCAGGCAAGCTATTCTTGAAAATAATGGTGTCATTGTTAATGCATTCCCAATCAGATTTTCTCTCTTTATCGTTCAATGGCCTTACTCTAACAGAAACGAAAATTTTCTCTCCTGGCTCTTGAAATTCTGAATCTTCACTCATTGTTCCCAGTTTCTCTCTTATCCTAACCCTTTTTTTTTTGTTCTTTTTCACAAAAATATAATCAAATTTTCAATGCCATCTAAACCTGCCTAAAAAGATCCTTCAAACGCACTGTATCCTCGAAGCCTTTTTCGCTGTAGTTTAAAAAATGGAATCTCGAGACGAATTACAAATACTTGTATGTTCCATTCAACCTACCAAATTAAAAAAAAAAAAAAAAAGAAAACGTAAGAATTAATGTTAAATGAGAAACAATTTCAAAATTCGAACATCAAAAAAGAAATTAATGCGATTTAAACAATCCTCTTACCTTGGAGCTTCTTCAATTCAAGCACCAAAAAGCGAGGAGAAATCACCTTAGAACCAGAATTCGCGTTGTTTCCTCTGCTTCTAAGCCTTCGCTGTACTTCAAAACATGAAATCTCGAGTCAAATTTCAAATACTTGTATGTTCCATTGATCTACGTAAGAATTATACATTTACGTTAATTCGAAATGAGAAACAATTTCAAAAATTCGAAACAAAATCAATGCGATTCAAACAATCCTCACACCTTCTAGCTTCTATTCAAGCATACAAAAGCAAAGAGAAATCACCTTAGAACCAGAAATCGCGTCGTTTCCTCTGCTTCGAAGCCTTCTTTTTCGCGGGGCTGCATTTCAGAAGCATGAAATCTCAAGTCAAATTTTCTGTTACTTACATTTTCTCCATTGATGCTTCCAATTTCCAAATCAAAACGTAAGAACTATACATCTACATTAATGCTAAACGAGAAACCATTTCAAAAATTCAAACATAATCAAACAGATCCTCTCACCTTCGAGCTTCAATTCAAACGAAGCGCTTCGAGCTTTCTATTCAGAAAAATGAAAAAAACTGAAAAGAGAATGAGACTTTAATTAAAAAGAAGAAAACATTTGTAGTGAGTAAAAATGATCCAAGAAAACAAACGTAGCGAGAAACCGCTAAAAATGGATGAATCAAAAGCGAAAAAAAGAAACAAAATTAACTAAACTTTATATCTATGTGACTCTAACAGTGCGTTACGAAGAAGAAGAGAAAGAGAGTTGAAGAAGAAGAAGAAGGCGGCAATGGCAAATGCCAAGGCAAATTTGCAACGGCCGTTGGTTTCTTCGCTTCGGCCTCTCTTTCTGACTTGGAACGGTACCGACCTTTCAAATATAACCGCTAAACTCTTAACTAAAATAGGAACATTGGCGAAATTACCTTTTTGACCCGCATAGTCTTTGTTTTGAACACTGTCGCCATCATCCCATTTTTATCTCATTGTCGATCTAATCCGTAGTTATATTTAGGTAAAAGAAACCGATATTTTTAGAACCGGATTGTTGGTCGAATTGGTTAAAATTACTGATTCGATAAAAAAAATTTTAAAACTTTATTATTTTCTTTTTAAAATCTGATTTAACGATTTTTTAAGTTGATTCAATTAGTGTGTACTAGTTCATGATCCAACCAGTTCAATACCATCTCCAAACTAAGACGAGTATCCTAGCCGATTCTCGGTCTATCCAGTCGACCCAATTCAAACATCATTGAAAGAAACCTCAATACTCTCTATTAATTTTGATATTGAGTAAATTAGTCTCTCTGAAAAAAAAATAGAGCAATTTAATCTCTGTTAATTTCAAAAATGAGTAACTAAGGATAATTAATCACAATCGTTAATGTTTTTTTTCAACTATACATATTTTTCATTGGCATCATAATAAATTTAGCTCTCAAACTTTATGCATTTTGGCAATTGGTCTTGATTGAACAAATTTAACTTGCAACATTTACACATTCTGTCAGTTTTGTTCCGATTTACCAAATTTAGCCCACAAGTGAGGGTAAATTTGTTATTATACCAATCAAAATTATATATTATTGATGGAAAACATTGACATGGTGGTTAATTGTCCTTATTTGCTCATTCTTGAAATTGATAGCGATTAAATTGCTTCAAGTTTTTTTAGAGTGACAAATTTGCTCGATATCGAAATTGAGAAGGACCAAAAAGGTGTTTTTACCTTTTATTTTTTTGTTAAAATATGTTTTAAGTCCTTGTACTCTTTGTACATTGGAAAATTCTACTTTTATTTTCAAGAATTTAATCCATTTACTTTTTAAATTTTAAAGTTTAGGTCCAATTATTAACACTATTAAAATTATTCTATTCAATTTGTTGTTGTAACATTTTGAAATTAAAATTTAGTAACCATTGATGACGTCACAAACTAACTATGATCACGACAAAGGCAAGCGCACCTATCGAATAGTAGTATAATTATGGTAAGTCCGGAATATCGTATCCACAAGGACTAAAAGTACTAGTAATAACTATCTTCCAATTATTTATCCTAATAATTAAAGGGATTTGTTTTTAATTTAAAACTAACTAATTAACTATGAACGCGACAGAGAGTGAAGGAAATAATCGAATAAACCAATGATAAAGACAATACTCAAGGAAAAATCCACCTAGACTTCACTTATTATTCTAACTATGAAGTCAACGATTTTTTCACTTGTCTTGTTCCGTAGAAATCCCTAAATTATGTTAATATCTCTTTCGAGGCTAA
Organism: Gossypium australe; assembly: GCA_005393395.2. NCBI lineage: Eukaryota > Viridiplantae > Streptophyta > Magnoliopsida > Malvales > Malvaceae > Gossypium > Gossypium australe. The sequence continues at coordinate 145,558,039 of CM016619.1, read as the reverse complement.
GAACAACTTACTCTAGGTTGATTAATTGAAATCTCTTTCTAATTAAAACCCCTATCGTCGCATTAACTCGATTTATGGATTCTCTTATTAGATTTGACTCTAATCCGACAGATTTATGTCATCCTATTTCTAGGGTTGCAATCAACTCTACTTAATTATGCTAGACCTACTCTTAAACAGGGACTTTTGCTCCACTGAATAAGTACATCAAACTTGAATTAATACCCTGAAAATATTAAAGCAAGAATTAAGAAGACATAATGAAGAACAAGAACAAGTATTTATCATGTAATTCAAACAATTAAATAATAAGATCCATCGTAGGTTTTATCCTCCCTAGGTATTTAAGGAGTTTAGTTCATACTCATAGAGGAAAACATATCAAAATAAGAGTAACAACAAGACATGAAAAACCCAATAAAACTTCGAAGGAAATTCGACTGGAGATCTTCAATCTTGGAGTGGATCTTCTTCCGAGATGATTCCGACGGCTTCCTTCGAGTAATTTCTTTGTTCTACTCTGCGTCCCCTCTTAGGTCCTTTTCTAGTGTGTATTTATAGACTTTAGAATGCTCAGAAACCCTAAAAATTGGGTTTTTTCGCGTAACAGGGAAGCAGGGTGCGAAATCGACACGGGCTGGCACATGGGCGTGTGCCCAGCCCGTGTGGATCCTGAAAACTCCGATTTTGGCCCCTTTTTCGCTCCTTTTGCTCCCAAATGCTCTCCTAAGTATAGAAAGAGATTAGGAGCATCAATTTCACTAATTCTCATCATAAATCATCCAAAAATATGCCAAGCATGGAATTAAAATATGTTACATTTATGGTTTATCAATCATGTAACAAAAAAAATGGCGTTCTTATGATCTTGAATTTAACGATTAACAATTGGGCTTACATTTTTAAATTCAAAAGGTAGGGAGTAAATTCCTTGAAAAAAAAAGTAGGACTAAATTTCAAATGTAAAAAGAGTATATGGACTAAATTTGATAGAGCTTTTTAAGGGTTGTGATGATTGGAATCTGTAATTGAATCAATAAATGAAATATATTCACATAAGTTCAAACATAGAAAGATTTAAATCAAAACAAATTTAAAGACAACCTACACATGCTTGGGAGGAAGAAACTTGACTTTGAGTATTGGCAATGGAATATTAAGATTTGAGTGAATCTTGTCAACTTTCCAAGGTTACCTCCACAATCTTAAAGGGCTGATTTTTTGGTACAAAAACACTAATTAATAACTAAAAATGATAAGTTAATGACATGTCATACAAAAAATTTATAGCTAATGTAATCACCAATTTTGGCCCGGGTTCATTAACTCGGGCCCAAAATCAAACTAAGGCCCATTAGCCAAAACAAAACAGAAATCCAAAATAAAAGTCTAAAGTCCATTACAAAAACAGCCCAATTAAACCATTTATTTACCCACTAACAAAACCCGTTACAACCCAAGCCCAATTTACCAACCCTAAGCCTATCAAACCACTGCCGAATAAGCCTAAGTAAAATCCCAAACAACCCATGTGCTGAGGGTTTTCAAGAAACCCTAGCAGCCAGACTCCAGAGGCGCCGCGCGCGTGCCCTCACTCGCGCCCCTTGGTGCGCCGCAACACCCACTCGCGCCACTCTCCACTAGGCCCCCACTACTGATCGTCGTTTCCTCCACTCCCGGTTGTCCCCCATGCCTGTAAGAACAAGACAAGAATAACAGCAGGCAGACTAAACCACAGCAGCACACACAAGAAAAGAACAAAACATATTGTATTTTATTTCAAAGAAATCGGTTATATAAACCGAACGAGAATACTGTAGGGGGGACTCTTTTTTTTGGAGAATCAATCAGAAAATCAAAAGAAAATAGATTCAAAAGCATAAAGAAAAGAGCACATACGCAAGTCAGATTTGAGATTCAAGGTATATTTTTCTTTTTTTCAATTTTTTTTATCCACAAATATATATAAATATTTAAAGTATATAAAAGAATAAAAAAAAAGAAGAAAAGACGTACCGTTAGAAATTTCCGGCCACCGCGTGTGGTGGCCAGCACCGTGTCGTCGGACGGAGTGCCCCCTCCCCTCGCGCGCCTGCAGAGAAGAGAAAGAGAGTCAGAGTTTTTTTAAAAAAATAAGGGAGAAATGAAATCAAAACAAAAAATTTGGCTTTAAATACCCAAGCAAAACGGTGCGTTTAGCACCCGGTCCAAAATTATTCAAAACGGCGTCGTTTGACGCGACCCGACCCGACCCGAAGTAAGATCTGAGTGTTTTTGCTTGGAGGGGCTAATTGCGCGCTTGGCCCCTCCGTCCTTTTATGAGTATACAATTAAGTTTTTTTATTATTCGATTTTGACCCGATGATTTGGCAGAGTTTCGAATTTAGTCCTCCTTTTCGCGCAACGTTTCAATGAGGGGGTTTATCTCCGTTTTAGACCCTCCATTCGTTTCACTCTTTACAAATTGGTCCTTCCCCTTCTCTTTTATTTCAGATTTACCCCAGATATCTCGTCTTTAATTCAATTTAGTCACTTATTATTATTATTATTTACTGTATCTATTATTTATTATTACGATTGTTATATAGTTATTATTATATTAGTATACTGTATATATATTATCTATTATTACTATGTTTCCATCTTTATTATTGTTTGATTATTATTATCACTATTATATTATTATATTATTATTATATATTGTATATTATTATATTGTATATTATTATTATTATTATTATTATTATTATTATTATTATTATTATTCTTGTCCTTATTATTATTATTATCCTTATATTTATGTCTTTATTATATTGTATATACTTTGTGTTATCTGGTTATCATTATCCTTATATTGTCATTATTCCTATATCATTACACTATTTACTACTATTATATTTATTATTATTATTATTATTGTACTCACTATTACTATTATTATTACTATATATTATTATGTCGTATATATATTTTATATTATTTTATTATTATTACTATTATTACATTATTATCATATCTTTATTATATTGTACATATTTCCTATTATCATTGTTATTGTTATTGTTATTATATTAGCTATACTATTATTAGTATTACTATTACATTTATGTTATTATTTTGTACATGATTTGTGTTGTATCATCATTATTCATCGCATGACCCTATTCCCGTTCTCAAATAACGTTTCTTTAAAACATAGTTTTTCATCAATATCACCCTAAAAACTAAAAAATTTTCAAAAATAAGGCAATATTCCGTGCTTGGAAAGTCGAGGGACCGTGCCCTATGTGTTGGGTTTCGGTTCTCTTGCTTGCCCAAATAATCGAATAACCTTTTGTTATTTTAATAAATGAGTCTTAGGGATTGAGAGACGACATTGGATTTGAGGATTGAAATTATCGTGTCCTACGTATTGGATGTGATATTTGGTCCCTTCGAAACAAGGAAATCTTAATATTCGAGTTTAAGAAGACTCAAACATCTCCAATAAAGACCCAAATTCCTAAATTCGTTTCTAATTTTTTTAAAACTTTCGACATTGGGACATCAATCAATCAATTTGGTACCGATTTTCGGGCGTTGCGAGGGTGCTAATCCTTCTTCGCGCGTAACCGACTCCCGAACCTATTTTCTCGAATATTCGTAGACCAAAAGCCCCATTTTAGTAAATCAAATGTTTATTAAAACAAAGGTGATCCGATCACACCTAATAAAAGATCGGTGGCGACTCCCTATTTTTTAGTCGATTCCCGTTTTGTCAAAAAATGGTTACGACAGCTTGGCGACTCCACTGGGGACACTTGAGAGTCAGGCCGTAAATTGATTGATTTTTGTCCCTTTGATTGAAAATTTGGAAAATTGTTTTGAAAGATCGTGTTTCTCTTTGATGCATTTGCTTGTGCTATAGTGTCGAGTCTCATACCTTGGCATTGCATTGCATGACCATTGCGGTCACACCCTTAAGTGGGAGTGAGAAACTACTCTTTCGTGAGGTCTTTACCTCCGTGCAAGATAGTGGATCGCTTTCGGGATACATCCGTACCTATGTCTTCGTGAGATTTTTATCTCCGTGCAGCCATAGGGAAATGTATTCCCCTGAACTGAACTCGATCCATATGAGCCTATAATGGGTGAGGATCGAGGAATCTGCTGGTTCAGGTACCTTTACTCTAGAATCGAACCACATGTAGAGAGACCTAAGAGCGCGTCGTAGATAGAGCCGTGCAAACTCTAGTTGTTACCCCAAATACGAGTTTGATTACCTCCTGTTTGTTTTAAGTTCCTATTGTACCTGGTACTAACTTGTGGTGTTTCATTTTCATTGCATGGCATTTCATTATAGAAAGGGTGTTGATCCACATTCGATTGCTAGATAGAAAAGCTTGACATGGAAAAGGGGTTTCTTAATAGAGTGGAGGATAATGCGGCCGTTCAGGTGTGGTCTGAAAGAATACAGCGAGAAAAAGGAGATAGCTTGACAGTGGGGTATGAGTCAGAGTTGTGGGATTTCACCCGCGTCAGTGTGGCTCAAAATGACCTGCGAGAACTAAAGGAGATATGGGATTCCTGGGGCAATGAGGACAAACAACTGTTCTACCATAATTACGGTGATCTGCACTATCTACTGGATATCAAGGTAGACGATACCTACTTCGAGCCATTACCCAGTTTTGGAACCCCGCCTATAGTTGCTTCACTTTTGGAAATGTAGATTTGGTTCCAACTATAGAAGAGTACACAGCTTTGTTTCGATGCCCGAGAATTCAAACTGATAAGGCATATTCAAGGTTTGCTAATGTGTCGGCATTCTCAAAAAGGCTAATGAACATCACAGGAATGAGTGAGCAATTGATTACGGCCCGGATCAAACAAAAGGGGGATTGTAAGTGCATTCCGTGGAAACACTTGAAGGACTTGATTATGGCACATCCTGATAAGAAAAAGAGGGTCGACGTCTTCGCTCTAAGCATCTATGGTTTGGTCATCTTCCCCAAAGCATTAGGGCACATAGAGGATGCGGTTTCGGACCTATTTGATAAACTCGACAAGGGAGTCACACCTATCCCCGCAATTTTGGCCGAAACCTTTAGATCATTGAACGCCTGCCGAAGAGCGGGCGAAGGAAGGTTCGTAGGATGTGCACAACTGTTGCTTTCATGGTTTCATTGCCGCTTCTGGAAGATGGAAAAGGTCTCATGCAAAATCTTTTTTGAAAACTACTCCCCTCTGAAGGAATTAGCGGATACGCCAAGGCGAGACGACCTATCAGGAGAGAAATGGATAGCGATCCTCCAAAATTTGCAAATGGAAGATGTAGAATGGAAGACTCCGTGGATGATCCCTGACGAAATTTTGTATCAATGCGGAGAGTTCGACTGGGTCCCTTTACTCGGAATATGGGGAGCTGTTGGGTACGCCCCATTGCTAGTAATGAGGCAGTATCAATCAAGGCAATTTATACCGGCGACACATGGATTAGCCCAGTGTGAGTTTTCGTACAAGGACGATAACTATAAGAAGAAAGTTCGTGAGATATCAGATGCATGGACTCAAACTCGAAAAATGAAGAAACTCGCCATAAGGCCGATGATTGCGCCTGAATACAATCGATGGTGGGCCAAAAGAGTCAATGACAACATCCCAAGGCCTACCCGAGGGAATGCTCGGCCAATAAAAGAGCAGCTGCAAGTGATCCCATCTGAATTAGAGATTATCAAGCAAGACTTCGAGAGAAGGAGCCGAGAATTGGGTAAAAAGATAGAGCAGCTAGAAGGGGAAAAGATGCGGTTAGGGTTAGATGTTGACCTCCACAAGTTTGAGGCCGAAAAATTGAAAAAAGGAAAGAACAAGGCCGAAGAGGATTTGGATAGTCTAAAGACGGACTATAAGAAGCTACGCATGTCCATCAGAACTGCTGGTTTGGGCAAAACGTCAGAACAATGGCGACAGGAAATTAAAGAAGAAAAGTCCAGAGCCGATCAGTGGGAGAGGAAATTCCAAGATGCTCGAGTACGAGAGGACGCTTTGAAAAAGAGCCTGTTGGAAAGCCAAAGCGAAAAGGAGATTACGCGCCAAGTAGTAGAATTAGAAAGGTCACTACTTTTGCACCGTAGTCGCAACTCGGTAGTTGAATTAAAAGCTAGTCAAAACAAAATTGAGGAGATGAGAGGAAAGATAGAGGAGCTCGAGACTGCATTACAAGGTAGCAAAATTCGATGTGAGACCCTTGAAGCGGGCAATGGACACTGGAAGGAGCAGTTCCACCGTTCCCAAGAACAGATCAGAAACAGAGACTACTTAATGGGCGAAGCCGTGGCTCAAATCCGAGAGGCGGCCCATCATTTGCAAATCCTGGGAGTTCGGGCCGACACGTTAAGTCTGATGTATGAGTCAGGATCGAAGCGAGGCCAAAGTTTAGCTTGGCTTCTTAGGAAAATTAAGGATTTAGGCATTAGGGCAAGGTCGTATATGTAATCATCCGTTCTATGAAAGGAAATTCGTTTTCTAGTAAAGTTTATCTAATGGGATTGAATCAAATCAACACCTTTTTTCTTCTTGCATTCATTCCATGCATTGCATGCCATCCACTCGCATACATCACACCATTTGCATCAAAAAGGAGCCTAATTGGTTAAAAACGTGACAGAAGTTACCCTGGAAACCGACGAGGATCAACCTATCATACATTACTACAACACTCGTCGTAAGGCAAAAGCAATGGACCAAAGATACGAACAGTTCCAGAAGGACATGGAAGACCAAATGAAGAAGTTTCAGAAAGAATTGAAAGACAGATGGAAAAGGCTCAAAAGGATATGGTGGCCCAAATGACCCAATTAATGAGTGGGATAACAAACAAAGGAAAAGACCCTACAACTAGTACCGGGAAAGAAAGCGAAGGCCATCCTCCAGGATTTACTCCACCCCATGGGGTCTGGCCTCAAAAGGAATTTACAGGCCTGGAACACCCACCTGTATTTCCACCTACCCATCTAGGACAAGGAGTATTTGCATCAAGTCACGGAACTAACCCAGCTGACCCTATTGTCCCAATTTGGATGATCCTGTGGAACTAGCTAAGTTAAGAATGAAGGATCAGGGCGCTCAAGACAAGTTTAAAGATCTGGAAGAAAGACTCAGGGCAGTAGAGGGAACTAGAGCCTCTTCCGCAATGAGCGTCAAAAAGCTCAGTTTGGTTCCTGGTCTGGTCTTGCCCCCAAAATTTAAAGCACCAGACTTTGAGAAATACGATGGAACAAGGTGCCCAAAGGCGCATCTCATCATGTTTTGTCGAAAATGGCCGGTTATGAGGACGAAGACAAGTTGCTGATACACTGCTTTCAAGAAAGCTTGATAGGGTCAGCTCTCCGATGGTACAATCAACTAGGAAGAGAAAAGATCCAATCATGGGATGACTTAGCTGCAGCATTCTGTGAACAATATAAACACGTCTCCGACATAGCGCCTGATCGCCTAACATTGCAGATGATGGAAAAGAAGCCATCTGAGACCTTTAGGCAATATGCTCAAAGGTGGAGAGACGTCTCGGTTCAAGTGGAACCTCCACTAACCAAGACGGAGATCACAGTCCTTTTTATTAACACTTTAAGAGCGCCATTCTATGACAAACTGGTGGGGAATGCCACAAAGGATTTCGCAGATGTCGTAATATCTGGAGAGCTTATCGAAAACGGCATCAGGAACGGGAGAATGGAAGGGTCTGAAAGCTCTAAAAGGCCATTTAAGAAGAAGGAGCCAGAAACCCATATGGTAGGGACCGAGAATCACTACACTCCTAATCCATACCCTATCCAACCTCGACCTCAATTCCGCCCAACTCCAAACCTCTACTTTCCTCCTCAGAACCTCTATTATCAAACCCCTCCCCTTTATCCCGTCTATACCGCTGATGCCCAAAGACCACTCACCATCTTCTCACCAAATACCACAACCGCTCCGAGCCAACCCAGAAATGAACCGAGGCCAACGAGACCCAACCCCGAAAAACCTAGTTTGCCCCTATTCCCATGACATACGGGGAACTGTGCCCAAAGTTGCTAGAGAAACAACTAATAACACCGCATTACATAGCACCTTTGAAACCTCCCTATCCTAAATGGTACGATCCTAATGCTAGCTGCATGTACCATGCTGGAAACCGGGGGCATTCCACGGATAATTGCATAGCCTTTAAAAGAAAGGTTCAGAGTCTAATTGATGCGGGCATTCTACGTTTTGATGGGATCAGTACGGTGGCCAGAAATCCGCTCCCTAACCATACTGAAGGGAACGTGAACGTGGTGACAAATGAAGATGGCCGGCGAGCTAAAAGTCGTGTCTCTGAAATAAAGACGCCATTGGGGAAAATATGGGAAATAATGATGAAAAAGGGTTTGCTTGGTCCGCTTGACAAAAGTTCCAAGGAGGAAGATACAGAAGGTCAAAGTTTTTGTGTCTTTCATGGCATAGAAGGGCACCGCATCCAATCTTGTGAGAAATTTAAAGAATTGCTCCAAGATATGATGAACAATAAGGAGTTTGAGGTCTATGATAAAAAGGAAGAGATCATCGAAAAAGATGTATGTGCATCCGAAGATCGATCATCAGGACCCCCTTATAGTGCCGACCGACCTTTGATAATCTACTACGAGGCAAAAAGGGAGGAGCCGAAACCAAAGATGATAATTAAGATGCCAACTCCGGACAAAGCAGTGCCTTGGGAATATGATGTCAACATTACCCTGCCAGAAGCTACGAAGGGAAGCGTTAGCGAAGTAGGGCATTTCACCCGTAGCGGAAGGTGTTATTCTCCCAAGATGGTCGAACCGGAAAAGAAAGTCGTAAACGCGAGTCAAAAGGGGAAAGCGCCGATGCATGAAACCGAGGCTGAGGTTGAAGTACAATCTGGACAAGAATCTAAAAGGCCCGTGAGTGAGGACGAAGCACACGAATTTTTGAGGTTCATCAAGCACAGCGAGTATAACATTGTGGAGCAATTGAACAAGCAACCAGCAAAGATCTCAGTGTTATCTCTACTGTTAAACTCAGAACCACACCGAAACGCTCTATTAAGTGTGTTAAACCAAGCATATGTACCGAGTAATGTACCCGTGGAAAAACTTGATAGGTGGTCAAATAACCTAAACGCAGATAATTTCATCTCCTTCAACGATGATGAAATACCACCAAATGGAAGGGGCTCCGTCAAGGCACTACATATCACGGCCTATTGCAAAGGATACATAGTACCAAGTGTACTCATTGATAACGGGTCTGCGCTTAACGTCATGCCTTTAGCGACACTGTCCAGAATGCCGGTGGATATGTCTTATTTGAGACCTTGTCATTCCACGGTAAGAGCGTTTGATGGGACGCGACGAGAGGTCATGGGAAAGATAGAGATCCCTCTAGAAGTGGGCCCATGCACATACAATATTGAATTCCAGGTCATGGACATTGCACCTTCATACAATTGCCTCTTAGGGAGACCTTGGATCCATTCAGCTGGGGCAGTCCCTTCATCTCTCCACCAGAAAGTAAAGTTTGTCATGGATAATCGCTTGATCACCGTTGCTGGTGAGGAAGACATCATTGCGGCCATCTCTACCGATGCACCCTACATCAAGGTGAACAAAGACGCAGTAGAGTGTTCCTTCCGTTCCTTTGAATTCATCAATGCTACTTTCATTGCTGAAGGAAGCAAAGCCCCCACACCCAAGTTGTCAAAGAATACCAGGATGGGAATCAAACTAACGGTTGGAAAAGGAGCCCGAGCAAGGAAAGGCTTGGGGAAATACCAGCAAGGGATGGCTAGAGCGCTAAAACCGGTACCCCACAAGGCTCGATACGGCTTAGGATTTAAGCCCGACATGCAACAAAGAAGGAAACAATTGCAAAGGGAGCAAGAAAGAAGGATCGCAAGAGTCACAGGTCGAGAATTAGAGTGGGAACCCATAACATATCCGCCTTTGTCGAAAACATTTACCTCGGCCGGAATTATATTCCCGAGAGAAGAGGACCCGCGGAGTATGGTGTCATGGGTAGAAAAGGGTCTACAGGACTTCAGCATAAATGTCATTGGCAAAGGGAATAATGCGATTGGAAACTCTTCGATGATACGCCCTTGTCCTCCAGGATTCACTTTGAACAATTGGACTGCTGTGGATCTCCTTGTAGTTTCCAAATCCCCTCCGGAGTAATGCTCAGTATTAAATTTTTGTATACCCCTAAGCTGTAGGGGAATATGTTGTGAGAGTTTATTTTGTCTATCTAGCTTTTAAAATGAAACATGAATAAAGATGCATTTTGTCGCGTTCTTTCATTCTCATTGGTTCCACATTCATTTCTTTCTTTACCTGTCCCTATATATCCCATATCATCATGTCACGATGTCCCTCTATAGTCTTTTCTTTTTTACTTTTCAGGTGCTCGGATATCAACGACATGAACAATCCTGTTATGAGTCCTAAAATCGAATTCAAGAAGGCTATTTGTGTAGGAGAATTCGAGGCTGAAAAAGACGCCGAAGATTATGCCTCTTCCCCAGACCTACTGAAAATGGTAGAACAAGAGGATAAACAGATTTTGCCCTATCAAGAATCGGTCGAGACAGTGAATTTAGGAAGTGAAGAAAAGAAGCAAGAGGTAAAAGTCGGGACCTCCATATCTGAAGACACCAAACATGATCTAATCACCTTGCTTCATGAATACAAAGACGTGTTCGCATGGTCGTATCAAGATATGCCAGGTTTAAACGAAGATATAGCGGTCCATAGACTCCCACTGAAACCTGAATACAAGCCTATCCAACAGAAGTTAAGGCGGATGAGGCCAGAAATGCTCTTAAAGATAAAGGAAGAAGTAAAGAAACAATTTGATGCTGGATTCCTGCAAGTCTCTAGATATCCAGAATGGGTAGCTAATATAGTCCCAGTACCGAAGAAAGATGGCAAAGTACGAATGTGTGTGGATTACCGTGATTTGAATCGAGCCAGCCCTAAAGATAATTTCCCGCTGCCACACATTGATACATTGGTAGATAACACGGCGAAGAATTCGTTGTTCTCCTTCATGGATGGATTTTCGGGCTACAACCAAATCAAGATGGCTCCCGAGGATATGGAGAAAACTACGTTCACGATGATGTGGGGGACATTCTGCTACAAAGTGATGCCGTTCGGTTTAAAGAATGCCGGGGCAACATATCAAAGAGCCATGGTGACACTGTTCCACGACATGATGCATAAGGAAATAGAAGTCTATGTCGACGATATGATCGCCAAATCTCAAGGAGAAAGAGAGCATGTTGAGAACCTCCGGAAGCTATTCGAAAGATTGAGAAAATTCCAACTAAAGCTTAACCCTGCCAAATGTACCTTTGGGGCTACCTCGGGAAAATTATTGGGATTCATCGTCAGCAAGAAAGGTATCGAGGTTGATCCGGATAAAATAAAGGCCATACAAGAACTACCGCCGCCGCGCACGCAAAAGGAAGTCAGAGGATTTCTAGGGAGGCTGAATTACATTGCTCGTTTCATTGCTCAACTCACCAAGCGGTGTGATCCAATTTTTCGACTCCTTCGAAAACACAATTCTGGAGAATGGGACAAGGAATGCCAAGAGGCTTTTGACAAGATAAAACAGTATTTATCTAGTCCTCCGGTGCTAGTACCGCCAACCCCCGGAAGACCACTAATATTATATCTGACTTGTCCGAAAACTCAATGGGTTGCGTCTTGGGGCAACATGATGAGTCTGGAAAAAGAGAACGGGCGATCTATTATCTCAGCAAGAAATTCACGGAGTGTGAGACAAGGTATCCGACAATCGAAAAGTTCTGTTGTGCTCTGGTCTGGGCAACTCGGAGGCTTAGGCAATATGTGCTATATCATACGACGTGGCTGATTTCGAAGCTAGACCCAATAAAGTACATGATGGAGTCGCCTGCACTCTCAGGAAGAATGGCACGATGGCAGATCCTACTATCAGAGTATGACATCGTATACGTAAGCCAGAAATCGATTAAAGGGAGCGCAATAGCTGATTTTTTAGCAACTCGGACAACAGAGGAGTACGAGCCATTGAGATTTGACTTCCCAGACGAAGACTTGATATGCGTTACAGAAAAAGAGTGTGAATCGTCAAAAGAGAAATCATGGAAGATGAGTTTTGATGGCGCATCAAATGCATTGGGGCACGGAATTGGAGCAATCCTAGTGTCACCCGAAGGGTATCATTACCCTTTCACTGCCAGATTAAATTTCTTCTGTACCAACAACATAGCAGAATATGAGGCTTGCATCATGGGACTTCGCGCAGCTATCGAGCAGAACGTTAAGGTCTTGGCAGTCTTCAGGGACTCGGCATTGGTGATTTACCAAATCCGTGGAGATTGGGAAGTAAGAGACTCGAAGTTGGTTAAATATTGCGATCTTGTTGTAGAATTGGTCGAAGAATTCGAAGAAGTGCCTTTTAATTATTTCCCACGGGACGAAAACCAGTTGGCTGACGCCCTGGCCACTTTGGCTTCAATGTTCAAAGCAAACCGAGAAACAGAAATAATGCCTCTCCAGATGAGCATATACGAGGCCCCGGCGCATTGTTTTAGCATTGACAACGAGGCAGACGAGCAACCATGGTTCCATGATATCTTGGAATATGTCAAGAATCAAAGATATCCCGAGCAAGCAAATGAGAACGACAAAAAAACAATCAGGAAATTGGCAGCGGGGTTCGTTCTCGATAGGGACATCCTGTACAAAAGGGGAAAAGATCAAGTCCTCCTGAGATGTGTGGATACTGTTAAAGCCAGAAAGATACTCGAAGAGGTCCATGAAGGAGTTTGTGGAACGCACGCCAATGGCTTCACTATGGCCAGGCAAATTATGAGGCTCGGTTATTACTGGTTGACAATGGAAAGCGATTGCATTAGTTACGCACGAAGGTGTCACAAATGTCAAGTTTATGGCGATAAAATTCATGCAGCACCTTCACCCCTTCATGTCATGACTTCCCCGTGGCCCTTTTCTATGTGGAGCATGGATGTTATAGGGCCAATCTCCCCGAAAGCTTCTAATGGACACCGATTCATTTTTGTGGTCATAGACTACTTCACAAAATGGATAGAAGCTGCTTCATTTGCTAATGTGACAAGGACAGCAGTGTGTAGATTCTTAAAAAAGGAGATCATATGCCGATATGGCTTGCCGGAAAGAATTATTTCAGATAATGCTTTGAATCTGAACAACAAAATGATGAAGGAAGTGTGCGAGCAATTTCAAATAAAGCATCATAATTCCTCACCCTATCGTCCAAAGATGAACGGAGCAGTAGAAGCCGCTAACAAGAATATCAAGAAGATCATTGGGAAGATGACTGAGACGTATAAGGATTGGCACGAGAAACTACCATTCGCTCTATACGCGTATCGGACGTGTGTGCGTACCTCTACCGGGGCAACTCCTTTCTCTCTAGTCTATGGAATGGAAGCTGTGCTGCCCATTGAGGTGGAAATCCCCTCCCTGCGAATCTTAATGGAGTCAAAGCTAGAAGAATCTGAATGGGTTCAGGCTCGATATGATCAACTGAATCTGATTGAAGAAAAACGCTTGAGGGCAATTTGTCACGGACAGATGTACCAAAGGAGGATGATCGCAGCCCATAACAAGAAAGTGCGTCCAAGGGAATTTCGCGAAGGAGAACTCGTGTTGCGGAAGATTCTCCCTATACAAAAGGACTTTCGAGGAAAATGGGCACCGAATTGGGAAGGACCATACGTCGTAAAGAGAGCTTTCTCAGGTGGAGCTTTGATCCTCACTGAAATGGATGGGAAGGAGTTACCAAACCCGGTGAACTCAGATGCCGTGAAGAAATATTATGCCTAAAAAAAAAACTGAAAAGGCATCCTGATAAACGGAGAAGGCTTAGGATGAAAACCCGAAAGGGCATCCTAAGGAAGCAATCTGGTCCGAGAAAGCAGGAATGGGTTGAACAAAGGAGTCAAACGGTGAAATCATAGAATTAAAGTGAACTCTGAAGCTCGAGAATCTTCTACACGAAAAATCTTGCTCGAAAAGATTCTGGATGAAGAAACATGGAGAAGTTCATACGTCGGATATCTAGAGCATTTACTACAACTAAACTTGTTTCCTTTTATAATGTTTTTTAATCGAGTCATTCCTTGTCAATTTTCTTGCTGCTTTTGAAATAAATACGAGGAACACCTTTCATGCCTACTTTGCCATTTTCATGCATTTTATGTTTCATTTTAAGGGTAAATAGTGAAATTACACACTCTAAACGAAAAGAATATGGAGCATTACCTGGATGAGAATTGGGTAGATACGGGAGCTTCAAAGCAAGGACAAAGTTCAACAGGTGCCAAAAAAAAAAAAAGAGGGAAACACGAATTACTCGTATAACCCGAGGGCGGGTATCAAGCCTGAGGAGAGTTAAGAGTCGAAGCAGTAAATGCAGGTCATCATGAGAGTAGTAACAAGAAGAGATACATGAAAAACAAGCCCAAGAAACATGGCATGATCATGTAGGCATTTAGGACAAACACATGCATATCATGACGTCATCACGCATGACACATACAGGTACGCCAGTAAAACAAGAAGTCTTGACCACGGTTGCGCCAAACCAAGGAGAAAGATGACATCCGAGTTCCACCAGATGATATATTTTGATATTCCAGTTTCAAAATATCAACTCATATCAGAGAGAAGTGAGTTGAGCCTCGGGTCACACCTTGAGGTGTCTTTTAATTTCTTTTCAAAATATCAACTCATATCAGAGAGAAGTGAGTTGAGCCTCGGGTCACACCCTGAGGTGCCTTTAATTTCCTTTCAAAATATCAACTCATATCAGAGAGAAGTGAGTTGAGCCTTGGGTCACACCCTGAGGTGTCTTTCAATTTCTTTTCAAAATATCAACTCATATCAGAGAGAAGTGAGTTGAGCCTCGGGTCACACCCTGAGGTGTCTTTTAATTTCTTTTCAAAATATCAACTCATATCAGAGAGAAGTGAGTTGAGCCTTGGGTCACACCCTGAGGTGTCTTTCAATTTCTTTTCAAAATATCAACTCATATCAGAGAGAAGTGAGTTGAGCCTCGGGTCACACCCTAAGGTGTCTTTTAATTTCTTTTCAAAATATCAACTCATATCAGAGAGAAGTGAGTTGAGCCTTGGGTCACACCCTGAGGTGTCTTTCAATTTCTTTTCAAAATATCAACTCATATCAGAGAGAAGTGAGTTGAGCCTCGGGTCACACCCTGAGGTGTCTTTCAATTTCTTTTCAAAATATCAACCCATGTCAGAGAGAAGTGAGTTGAGCCTCGGGTCACACCCTGAGGTGTCTTTCAATTTCTTTTCAAAATATCAACTCATATCAGAGAGAAGTGAGTTGAGCCTCGGGTCACACCCTGAGGTGTCTTTTAACTTCTTTTCAAAATATCAACTCATATCAGAAAGAAGTGAGTTGAGCCTCGGGTCACTCCCTGAGGTGTCTTTTAATTTCCTTTCAAAATATCAACTCATATCAGAGAGAAGTGAGTTGAGCCTCGGGTCACACCCTGAGGTGTCTTTTAATTTCTTTTCAAAATATCAGTTCATATCAGAGAGAAGTGAGTTGAGCCTGGAGTCACACGCTGAGTTATTCTCAATTTTTGCTTTTCAATTTCTGTTTTTATTTTCTGCTCGCAAGAATTAGTTCATATTATGAGAGGCCGAAGTATTTTCAATTTCTGTTGGTTTTAAAAAAAAAAATCATGAGAGTATGGTTGAGCCTCGGGGCACACACCGAGATACTTACAGAAGGAAGACCGAAGTCGTGTTGAGCAAATTCGACAAAGAAGTTCTAGTGGACAAAGAAGATTGAACAAGAGCAAGATGAACTAGGGGTTATATCTCTCAGAAGTAGCAGTGGAATAGAATGGAGATCGAAGCCCCCCGAAGATAGCGAGGAAGCAGACTGAAGATAGAAGATTTGGCACTCCTGATGTCACGAGAGCAGAATAAAGATAGCAAGGAAACAGTACGAAAAGTTCAGATTTGTTTCCTCAAATCCCGGTGGAGAAGATCAAAGCCTTGAAATCACATCGAAGCCGATCAAAGCACTAGCAACTGTACCCTTGAAAAAGCAGTGGAATAGGAAATGTCGTCTCCTTGAAGATATAACGAAACAGTGAAGCGGGTCAAAGCGGCAGGTTACAGTTGAGTTTGAAGCTGTTTGAAGAGGACGAGGACCAACAAGTCAAGGCTTGGCCAAGACCGGGCAAAATTGGTTCTTTTATTTGTCTTTGCTCTATTATCATTTCACGATAATGAGCAAAGAGGGGCAGCTGTAATCACTAATTTTGGCCCGGGTTCATTAACTCGGGCCCAAAATCAAACTAAGGCCCATTAGCCAAAACAAAACAAAAATCCAAAATAAAAGTCTAAAGTCCATTACAAAAATAGCCCAATTAAACCATTTATTTACCCACTAACAAAACCCGTTACAACCCAAGCCCAATTTACCAACCCTAAGCCTATCAAACCACTGCCGAATAAGCCTAAGTAAAATCCCAAACAACCCATGTGCTGAGGGTTTTCAAGAAACCCTAGCAGCCAAACTCCAGAGGCGCCGCGCGCGTGCCCTCACTCGCGCCCCTTGGTGCGCCGCAACACCCACTCGCGCCACTCTCCACTAGGCCCCCACTACTGATCGTCGTTTCCTCCACTCCCGGTTGTCCCCCATGCCTGCAAGAACAAGACAAGAATAACAGCAGACTAAACCACAGCAGCACACACAAGAAAAGAACAAAACATATTGTATTTTATTTCAAAGAAATCGGTTATATAAACCGAACGAGAATACTGTAGGGGGGACTCTTTTTTTGGAGAATCAATCAGAAAATCAAAAGAAAATAGATTCAAAAGCATAAAGAAAAGAGCACATACGCAAGTCAGATTTGAGATTCAAGGTATATTTTTCTTTTTTTCAATTTTTTTTTATCCACAAATATATATAAATATTTAAAGTATATAAAAGAATAAAAAAAAAGAAGAAAAGACGTACCGTTAGAAATTTCTGGCCACCGCGTGTGGTGGCCAGCACCGTGTCGTCGGACGGAGTGCCCCCTCCCCTCGCGCGCCTGCAGAGAAGAGAAAGAGAGTCAGAGTTTTTTTAAAAAAATAAGGGAGAAATGAAATCAAAACAAAAAATTTGGCTTTAAATACCCAAGCAAAATGGTGCGTTTAGCACCCGGTCCAAAATTATTCAAAACGGCGTCGTTTGACGCGACCCGACCCGACCCGAAGTAAGATCCGCGTGTTTTTGCTTGGAGGGGCTAATTGCGCGCTTGGCCCCTCCGTCCTTTTATGAGTATACAATTAAGTTTTTTTATTATTCGATTTTGACCCGATGATTTGGCAGAGTTTCGAATTTAGTCCTCCTTTCCGCGCAACGTTTCAATGAGGGGGTTTATCTCCGTTTTAGACCCTCCATTCGTTTCACTCTTTACAAATTGGTCCTTCCCCCTCTCTTTTATTTCAGATTTACCCCAGATATCTCGTCTTTAATTCAATTTAGTCACTTATTATTATTATTATTTACTGTATCTATTATTTATTATTACGATTGTTATATAGTTATTATTATATTAGTATATTGTATATATATTATCTATTATTACTATGTTTCCATCTTTATTATAGTTTGATTATTATTATCACTATTATATTATTATTATATTATTATTATTATATTGTATATTATTATTACTATTATTATTATTATTATTATTATTATTATTATTATTATTATTATTATTCTTGTCCTTATTATTATTATTATCCTTATATTATGTCTTTATTATATTGTATATACTTTGTGTTATCTGGTTATCATTATATTGTCATTATTCCTATATCATTACACTATTTACTACTATTATATTTATTATTATTATTATTGTACTCACTATTACTATTATTATTACTATATATTATTATGTCGTATATATATTTTATATTATTTTATTATTATTACTATTATTACATTATTATCATATCTTTATTATATTGTACATATTTCCTATTATCATTGTTATTGTTATTGTTATTATATTAGCTATACTATTATTAGTATTACTATTACATTTATGTTATTATTTTGTACATGATTTGTGTTGTATCATCATTATTCATCGCATGACCCTATTCCCGTTCTCAAATAACGTTTCTTTAAAACATAGTTTTTCATCAATATCACCCTAAAAACTAAAAAATTTTCAAAAATAAGGCAATATTCCGTGCTTGGAAAGTCGAGGGACCGTGCCCTATGTGTTGGGTTTCGGTTCTCTTGCTTGCCCAAATAATCGAATAACCTTTTGTTATTTTAATAAATGGGTCTTAGGGATTGAGAGACGACATTGGATTTGAGGATTGAAATTATCGTGTCCTACGTATTGGATGTGATATTTGGTCCCTTCGAAACAAGGAAATCTTAATATTCGAGTTTAAGAAGACTCAAACATCTCCAATAAAGACCCAAATTCCTAAATTCGTTTCTAATTTTTTTAAAACTTTCGACATTGGGACATCAATCAATCAATTTGGTACCGATTTTCGGGCGTTGCGAGGGTGCTAATCCTTCTTCGCGCGTAACCGACTCCCGAACCTATTTTCTCGAATATTCGTAGACCAACAGCCCCATTTTAGTAAATCAAATGTTTATTAAAACAAAGGTGATCCGATCACACCTAATAAAAGATCGGTGGCGACTCCCTATTTTTTAGTCGATTCCCGTTTTGTCAAAAAATGGTTACGACAGCTAAATTTATTTTAATTTTAAAATTATAATTAACAATGGCATATAAAAATTATAACAAAATGGTAAGAATTTTAGCTCCTCTCAATTTCAATATTGAATAAATTAGTTCTTCTAAAAAAAATCAAAGCAATTTAATTCTTATCAATTTCGAAAGTTGGCAACTAAGAACAATTAATAGTAACAAATTTAACCCTAAAAGTTTACTCATTCTATCAATTTGATCTTGATTTAACAAATTTAGTAGGCAACATTTATACATGAGGTCAATGTTCACGTAGAATATATAAACACCAAGGGATAAATTTATTATTATACCAATCACAATTATATACAATTGAGAGAAAACATTAATGTCATAATTAATTGTCTTCAAATTTTTACTTTTAAAATTGATGGAGATTAAATTGCTCTAATTTTTTAAGAGATCGATTTACTTGATATTAAAATTGAGAGATGAAGTGTTTTTACTTAACAAACAATATTTAGCACATGCAAAAACGATGACTACAATCATCTATTGGGCATGATAAGAAGGAAAATCAATATAACTCAAGCATTGCTATTGTTTCCTCTGAGGCTGACACGATACAAACTCTTAACTTTCATAAACTATATACATACGGGTTAAATTAATATTTAGGACCTAAACTTTACAACTTTTTCGAGATTAGGGCTTAAACTTTTTTATGATCTAAGTTAGACCGTAAACTTGATAATTGTTCCTACATTAAGGCTTGAACTAGGCAATTGTTCTCACATTTGGCGTGAACTTTTTTTTATCCACTCTGAACTTGGCATTTGTTCCAATATTGGGGGCTAAACATGGCAATTGTTCCCAAGTTGGAGTCTAAACTCTAGGTCTTTCAAGGACTAATTTGGGCTAAAATTTAAAACCCCAGTGTAGGAACAATTGTCAAGTACAATGTCTAACTTGAATAAAAAAAAGTTTAATTCGCAATGTGAGAACAATTATCAAGTTAAGGGCCTTTAGACAAAAAAAATTCAGACCCTAATATGGGAAAAATTGCCAAATTTCGACCCTAAAAAGTGATTTAACCCTGTACATGTATATACACATTACCATTGAAATGAAAAATATGACATACATTTTAAAAAGGATATTGAAGTCTTATTAGATGAAATCAAAGGTTGCAATTCACAAGGGCCAAAGCAAGACATAAGATAAGCATGTCTAGGTTAAGTGAGAGGTCAGTGATGCATATCTTTATTGTGACAATGATGGTTATTATAATGACATCGATGATCACCATAATAGCAACTGATGAATCATCGCCATTGTCACCATCTTCATCACCAACATCTATTTCCTTCAATGAGATCAAAAACAAGGAGTTGCAGGGGAAAGCAGGTGTAGAGGAATATGAAAAACCTAATTATTTTGTAGAGGATTATGGTGTTTGGAACCCTACACCTAGATCAGGCGGTGCATATGCCTCTCCAGTTCCCCATGCTGCTTAATTTTCAGGTTTCTGCATCATATTTCTCCTTCATATATACATATATATTATTGTAATTCTTTATATGTCTACTATCTTCCACAAATTGCATAATAATCAATGTCATATATGTGATAAAAAGTTTTTTCTATTTGTATGCAATGTTTAATATGGATTGCCTTACCTTGATCTTGAATATATACAAGAAAATTCCTATTATATTGCACTTAAATGTTGGAATTTGTGTTGATAGAACTTGAATCACAAGTTCAAACTTTTCAAAAATGTTTGGAGCCCCAAAGTCATAATTGTTTCTGCATTAGTATTTGAATTTTTTTTTTTTTTTGTTTAAGTCAATCTTTGAATTTGGCAATTGTTTTTGGCATTAATTAGACAATTATTCTTGCATTAGGCCTCAATGTAGGACTGCTAAGTTCAGGGGCTAATTTAAGTAAAACAGTAGTTTAAATCTTAATGTAGGAACAATTGCTAAGTTCAAATCTAAATTATTCATTAACACTTAAGTTTTTCACATCATTAAATGCTTTTTTTTTTAAATATATATGTCCAATATAGATATCAAATAATAATAAAATAGTATATTTATATTATTACTTTACTGATTGAATTAGTGTTACATTGTGATTTTCATATAATGTATTAGATAATAAGAAACTATGAATGGATGAAAGAGTTCTAAAATTAAAACAAAAGAAAATAATTTCCTCTTAAATTTGTAATGGGTTAAATTTTTTTTTGGACTTGAACTTGGCAATTATTCTTATATTGGGGTCTGCACTTATTTTTGCTCTCAAGTTAGACTCTAAACTTGGCAATTGCTCCCACATTGGGGCTTGAACTATTTTTTTGGTATAAGTTAGGCCTTAAAATTAGCAATTGTTATCATATTGGAGCCTGAATTTTTTCCAAGTTAGTCTCTGCTATTCCCTTAAAACCCTCAAGTTTAGGCCTCAATGAAAAAATAATTGCCAAGTTCAGACCCCAATGTGAGAATAACTACTAAGTTCAGGTCCCAATATAAGAACAATTAACAAGTTCAAATATTAACTTGGACAAAAAAGAGATCAAGCTCTAATGTAGTAACAATTATCATATTCAATGGCTAATTTAAACAAAAAAAATTCAAACCCCAATTAAAAGTGGTTGTCAAATTCAATCTTAAATAATGATTTAACCCATTCATAATTTAGTCCTTCAATAAAAGATGTAATCCACAGAAAATAGAAGTGTAATGGTCCTCAATAAGTCCAAAACTAGTTTTGGCCCAATCCATCGTTAGACCTAACTATACAGCCTGCTGGGGCATGTGCAGGGCAGAGATGGTGGCACATATGACAGGGATCTGCTTTAAGTTAGCTAAGGTAGGTTATGATGTGGGTGGTCGGCACAAAGATGAAACCTTTTGGCCCCATATTGACTAACAACAACTTTTGTCATTTTACTAGCACGTTCAAAACGATGAAATCAAGATGACTATAATTAATGTAAATCCTAAAAATATCTTCTTTTTGGTCTTGAAGATGAACATAAACGTCGTGCTATCAAATGGTTATATTATTGGTTACTTAACTATTATTATTTTTTAGACACTAAATTATGAAAATTTATAAAATGGTTATTTAATTTTTTTAATTTTATTTTTTGGTCATCAGCGAGCTAACAGTGGTGGTTTTTTAAAATTAGCATAATAGTAATTTTAACTCTCAATATTTATATATCATGGCAATTTAGTTTTGATTTTGAAAATTTTTTTAACCCTCAATATCAACACATTGTGAAATTTGATATTTTACTTTTCTTTGTGACATTGAAGATTAATTTTTAAAAGAATGAGAAAAGATAAAAATTATTGTCGAAACCATTTTAAATCGGGTTTTAAAAAACGGGGATCGACTTTAAAACAAAATGGGAGTCGCCACCAATTCCTTTTTACTTAGGTGTGATTGGATCACCTTGTAAAACGTTTTATTTTAAAACATTTAATTTTGGTCTACAAAAACAAAAGAACGGGTTCGGGAGTCGGTTACGTACGAGGAAGGGTTAGCACCCTCGTAACGCCCAAAAATTGGTACCTAATTGATAAAATCATGTCCAAATGTTTGAAATTTAAAAGTATTCAAAAATATGATTTCTTTAAAAAATTTTGAGCCATTGAAATTAAAACTTGAGATTTTCTTGTTCCAAAGGGATAAAACATCACATCCAACACGTTAGGACATGATATTTCGACCTTCATAAACAAAGTCATCTCATGATTTATAAAACCTTAAAAGGATATTTAGTTATTTAGCCAAACGGAAAATCACACCCAACACGTAGGGCATTATTTTCCGAATGTTTAAATACCAAAACATTGTCTTATTTTTAAAACCTAAAAAAATATTAATTTTGGCAAAAAATGTATTTTTTATTAAATCATAACCGATGGGCAATATTGTATTTGAACATAAAAAAAAACAACTATAACATACTAATATTTAAGATAGGCAATAACAATAATATGCAATACAACAAATAATAATTTTTATACTAAAGCAATTGCAAATATATGATGAAGTATAGATTAATTTAACAAACAATAAAAGTAACTATGCACATATTTCATATCAATTTTAATAGATAAAAAAACAATATTAATAATATAAAAACATATATTTAGAAAAAATAAATAATAATAAGACAAAATAATAGATATTTACAATTTTGATAAATTAATATAAGTAATTACCTAAAAAAATATTTGATGTAATACATAAATTAAATTAAAAAAAATGAAAAAAAAGATCAAATTGAATTATATGATAGTTTACAAGGCTAAATTTAAAAGAAGAATTAAATAATAGGATTTAATTAAATCTAATAAAATGTGGAGGGACTAATTGAGTAAATTTCCCATTTTAAAGAAAAACACGCGGACCCTTATTCGGGTCTGGGTCAACACGTGGATCCTACATTGCCAAAACGGCGCCGTTTCATTTCGTTTATAAATATTAGTTTTTCTAAAACAAAAATCATTAGCATTAGGATTAAAAAAAACACTTAAAATTCTCTGAAAAAACAGAGGGAGAGCCACTTCTGTTCGTCTGCGATCGTCCAGGGTACCTGCACACGCGCATACGCGCCTCCACGGCCGGTGGCCGGAGGCTTGGGTCGGCGATTCCCACACTTTCGAGAAGGTATATTCTTTCCTTCTTGCTTTTTCAACAAACGTTATATGCAGAAATATAAAAAATGAAATAAATAAGAAAAGCGAAACGAAAAAATCACCTACGAAATCCTGACTGTTTGTGTGTTTGTGTACGAATCTGGGGTTTTCTGCTTTGGTGTATCTGTGTGGTATTCGCTTGTTATTTTTTTGTTTTCTTTGTGAGGATATTAGTATCTGAAAAGCTCTATTTTTTTTTGATAATTTCCGTCCCTCCTTTACAGATTTTACAAGGGTTTTTATAACCCAAAAAATGAAATAAAAAGGAAAACATATCTTTTTTTTAAATCTATTATTTCCTTTTTTGGATGCGATTTGGTTTCCTTTCTGCTGTTTGCTTCTTTCCTTTGCAGGTTTGGAACCAAGAGACGGTGGCGACGCCCAGATTGCGGCGTGACTAGCGGCGCTGCGAAAGTTGTGACGGTCGAGCTCCAGCTGTGGCGACGATTGGCCTGATATTGCGGCGCGGCGAATGGGATGGCCCTTGTGTCGGTTGGGGTTCTGCGGCGCCTAGGGTTTCAGAAAACCCTAGGTTTCTGTTTCTGTCAAAGATTTGGGCCCCTTTGGGCCGAATCCGAGTCTGGGTTATAGTCTGGGTCAAGAGGTCCATTCGGGTTTGGGTGAGTAATCTGTTTGGGTATTGGGTAGTTCAGATAATTGGTTAGTGGGCCATTTGTTTGGGCTTGCTTGGGTTTTTTGTAAAAAGACTTGTATAAATGGACTTTTTAAAGACATTATTTTATTTTTAATTTTCTGGTTCATTCTGATGGGCCCGGGCAAAATTGAGTACTTACAATTATTATCTTGGATTTTTGGTGTTTTCAATTTTTTGGAAATTTTCAATCAAATATAATTATTTTTTTTTAGCTTTTTAAGTGAAAGGGTCACAAAGAAAGAAGAAGCAAAATTACAAAAAAAACCAAATTACAAGATAAATTTAACAAAGTAAATTAAATAGTGTTAATAGTTGAACTTAAATTTTCAAATATGAAAAGTAAAGAGATTAAATTCCTAAAAATAAAAGCACATTGACCAAATTCCAAATTTGTGAAGAGTATAAGGACTTATAGCATATTTTAACCTATATATTCATAGGATAATCAAAAAAGTTTTGGTTAATTCATTTATTAAAAGATTTCAATTTGATTACTATTAATAACAAAAACAAGGTAAATCACTTTTAATAAAAAAAAAAAAAGACAAATTAGTTTCTATACGGTAGATAAAAAAATAGTCATTTTGTTAAAATTCTATCCATTTTTTTGTTAAAAGCTTATCCCTATAGTAACCATAAGGCACACGTGGCACACCACGTGTAATTGTTTGGTTATTTTGTTAATTAGGCCAAAACTGTAGAAATGGATAAAATTTTTAACAAAAATGACTGATTTGCTCTTTAATCTAATATATAAAAATTACTCAATTTTTTTTAGTAAAGAGGCAAATTTAATATAACTTCTAATGCAACCACTTCTAATCCATTTTTTTAGTCTTTAGGGGGTATGCTTGTACCCACCATGACCCTGCAATTTGGTTCAAGACAAAAATCCAGACCATCCCTTTTTGTATACCCCTCCTTTCTTTATCTTGATCACAATCATGGTCACCTCTCCTCTTCTTTTGTTGTACCCTCTTACAAGGATACGTCTCTCCCGACCAAAAGGGCTTTTGATTGATTGTTCCTTTGATTGTCCTGTTGGCACTTCAACAGTTTTTCAGACAATGATAAATCATCAACTAAGATTAAGCAAAACAAAAAAAAAAAAGTAGAATTTTTTTCATTGATATTTACAAAGTAGTGGTAAGAATACAATATGAAAAACATCAAAGCAAGGAAAATTACAAGCAAAAATAAGAACTTGAAGTTCCTTTTAAAAAGGCCTAGATCTCTTAGTTACAACGGTAGGGGGAGGATTGATTTGTGGGACTGTAAAAGCATCATTTGTCCATCTCTTGTTACCTTTCATGGTTGTTTCTTTGAACCCAATTGGTCCTTCCATTTGAGGAAGATGATAAAGAGATTGTGCAGGATCAAAAAATGGCAACATCCCATCATCATTCTATCAAAAAGAAAGATAAAGTAAACTAACCCCAGTCACTAAACTATCAATAAGTTACTTTTTAATGACTTAATTTTAAAAAATTACAAAATAATTATTGAATTATTCAAAAAATTTCATCTAAATCATACTGAGTTGTTAAAATCGCTATTATATAACTTTTTCTATTTCACCGCTTGTACCAATCGGAAGCTTCCCTTTCCTTTTTCTTTTACAATTTTTTTTTTATAAAGAAATTTTAACGTTATGAATTTGTGAATTAAAATCTAAACAACTTGCTTCTTTGATCTCGACATTGCTGTCAGATCAACTTAAATTTAAGGTATATTCTTTTATTAATCAATGAGTACTGATTCATCAGACAAATTGTTAAATCATCGTTTGTAACTTGTTAGCCAAATTATTGATAACCCAAGAAATTAAATAAAATTTTTTAAATCTCAGTAATTATTTTATAACTTTATAACTTTTTAAAATTAAATCAGCATAATTTAAATTGACTAATAATTTAATCACTTTGTGGTGTAGTTTACACCAAAGAAAATAAACCCATTGTTCAGATCCCAATAAAAATAAATCAATCAAAAAGATCAAACGGTGGAGAATGAATGCAAACCTTACAGAAACCAAAGGGAGATAGAGATGGAGATGAATCAAGTAAATCTTCAACATGCCAACCGGGGAGCATCTCAATTAAGTACTCAGATATACTACTTGTTGAACCATCAACTTCATTTGATGATGGATTGAAATTTGGTGCTGAAATGGAGGAGATGGGGTTGTCAACTTTGAATTCAGGGACTGAATCACCACCGTTGGATGATGATGATGATGTATTATAAGTAGCTGATCTTGATGAAAGTTTAACACCTGTAAGAAGGAACCTGTTATGTCTTTGTGTATGTTCATTTGCTGAGTGAATAGGGACATCGCAATCCCTACATAAGATCGCCCTGTCTTGTTGACAAAACAAGAAAGCTCGTTTCTCCTAAAAAAAAAAAAAAAACCCAACAATAGAAACATTAAATTCTAACACGAAATTTTCAAGACTGATGAAATTGTTTAAAAATTACCTGACAGATGTCACAAAGAGGGACTTGTTTAGAAGAAGAACAAGGATGGAGAAGGGTGAAACGTTGGTGTTTAGAAGCAAGCTTGTTGGCATGGTGGACACGATGGTCACAGGCGTCACAAAGGGCGGCTTCGTCGGCTGTGCAGAAGACAGTGGCCTCCTCTTTGTTACACACGTCGCACTGAATCTTCATTTTTTTTTGGGGTGCTGATACAAGAGAGGGTTATAAGGTTACATATTCAGAGAGTATATAAAAATGGGGTGAGTTTGATTAGTTGGGGGGGGGGGGGGGGTGATATTCATAGTTGGGAATTGGGGTTCGATGTTAGGATAGAGAGAGACACGGAAATATGGGTAGGTTCGCCTTCATTTCGAATGGGGATTTTTGTTTTATTTTTTAATTTTTGGGTTAATTGCATTAAAGGTCTCCAAATAGAAACTCAAATTTTAAAGGGTAAACTATACCTAAGGTCACTAGATATTAATAAGTTTACGATTTGGTCATTGAACTTCAAAAAGTTACATAATGGTCATTAAACTATTTGAAAGTTTTCATATAAGTCATTGAACTATTTGTTTTTAATAAAATGTCCAACTAGTGAGCTCCAAACCACAATTCAATGATCGATATAGTGGATCAGTACTCATCGATGGGTAAAAGAACATACCTTAGATCCAAGAGATCAAGAGAAGAAAGCTGTTAGGATTTTAGTTCATAAATTCGTGACGTTTAAAGTTATTTCATGAAAAAAAATTGAACTGTAGAAAAGAAAAGGAAAGAGAGCTTTTGATTAGTGTAAGCAGTATGAACAGAGAACACCATACAACAACGATTTTAACAGCCTAGTGACTTAATGAAAACTTACAAGTAGTTCATTGACCATGTTTTAACTTTTTGAACTTCAATGACTAAAACGTAAACTTACTAATAGTTTAGTGACATTGGGTGTAATTTACGCAATTTTAAATATGTCTCTAAACTTCAAATGTTTTAATTGAATCATCAAAAGATTAGTATCAATTTGGTTCTTCCGTCACTCTAATCATTAATTTAGGAGTTAAATGCAATATTGTTGGAACTAGACTAGACTGGCCAGTTGCACTAAGAACCGATTGGTTAGATTGGTCTAGACAAAGAGATTAAACTAACCTTTGAGCAGCTTGCCAAGAACCTTTAAAAAAAGAAAATTGGAACAAAAAATCGATAGTTGAACTAGTTTATATTTTTTTTAAAAAAATATTAATTGTTTATTTGATTATAGTTAGGTTGACGGTCAAACGAGTTAAACAAAGAACTGGTGGCATTATAAGTTCGACCATCGGTCCAATTTTTAAAACATTAGCATGGCAATTCAGAACTAACATGGAGCACATCTAAAATGCATAGATTAAATTGTAAACAGTTGTATACCTATCACATATACATCTTGGAATTAATGTGTTAAAAAGAACTAATAATGTCAACAAAATTTATAAAGGCTTTTTCTTTCTTTTTCATGTTGTATTTAAACTATTCATATGGTGGATATACATATATGCATGATAGATATATATGTGCTTATAATTTGATTCACGCATGCTCAACACTAAATTTGAGTTGCCATTTAACACCCAAGCCAATGACTAAACTGATAGACGAACTTAATTGCAACATATATTATTACTCTAAAGACTAAATTAAAATATTTTAAAGTTTGATAAACAATTTAAAATTAAGAGGATTTGTATTGAAATTAATTACTTAACTTTTGGAAAGTTGAAATAAATAAATATTATATAGGTTCTTTCCGTTCAAACAAATTAATCATCTTCCACCTTTAAAAAGAAAAAAGAAATCATCCATCTTATTTATTTTTAGCCAACGAAAATACAACATGTAATCTTGACTTTATTACTTTTATTTTTTTATAAATTTCATGAGTATTCTCTTTTGTTTTTTATCCATATAATATATAATATTAAAGGAGGAAATGGTGATGACATGATTTAACTTCGTGTCATTTAAGTATCAGATAAAAATTTTAATTTTTTTAAAATATTACTTCAAATAAATTTCTAAAATAAAATAAATTATTACAACAAACAGATGAATGAAAAAAAAAAACTCGAACATGAATATTCAAAACTCAAAATTTCAGCCTAAAGGCTTTATTAGCTTAGTTCTACATTTTTTTAAAAACAAAATTTAAAATTTTACTTTCATAAGAAGCATATGTCGGGGTAAGTTAAAAGGAAGAAGGACTTTAATTCTAAAATTAAATCCCCATGCCCATTTGTTTTCGAAGGGAATATGAATGCTCTTTACTGCCCCCATTTGGTAGGATGTTGTTGCTTATTTCCTAAAGACCACACTCCCAATCTCATTTACACATCAAGTCTTTTAAGTTTGCCTAAATTCCATAATGTATGAATAACAGTCAGTTCAATTCAACGAATGGAGTTGATTTTTTCTTTTTTTCTTTAGTAAAAAAGAGAGGCAATTACAATAAAAAGGACTGCAGCAATAGAATTAGACAGTATGCAATGATTATCTTATCGGATCTCATCAGCAATTTTAATAGTGCAGCATGGAAATTCTTTTATTAGATCTGCCAGGACGTGGGGAGAAAAATTCGCTTTTCTTAAAATCTGTTTAAATTTTAATGATAACTTGCTATTTCAATCCTAATTTTAAATTTACTTGTCATTTCAATCTAGGGTGAAATTTGATTCAATCATTTTGTGTTTTTTAGATTAAATCATTAAAAGTTCAGATCATTTTAAATTATCTCTACCTATCATTTTGAATACAAATAATTTTAAATCATGTCAATTTCGAGTTTAGTGTTTGGATTGTTGAGTTTTATGATTAAGTCGAATTTGAATTTAAATCTAATTGAATTTTTAAATTCGAATAAAAATTTACAACTCTAACCAATAGAATACCTACTATGGTCCAAGATAAAAAGAAATCTATTTCTAATGGTAAAAAATTACTATGAATTCTCATCAAATCTTAGACGTAACAATAATCTACATTATGTTCTTAGAGAAAATCCGGGTTCCAATTACAGGCAGGGGCGATATAAAGGATGTTCAAGCCTCCTAAAAAAATAGATAATTGCAGTTTTACTCCCTTCTAAATTATTGAATTATAAATTTATGTATGATAAAACTATATTTTAACCTTTAAAAAATGAAAAAAATTGTTTATTCCTTTTAAAAAATGTTGGATGAAATTATATTTAAACTTTTAAAAAATTTATAATGATCCACTTAAATTTTTTCTAAACTTATATTTAAATATAATATTATTAAATGAAATAATCACTAATACTAAAAATAATAATTTTGATTGCAGATTCAGACGTACCAAAAAGGTCAAAAAATAGACGAAAGAAGAGTCTGGATTGTTCATGTGATCAGTTAGCCTCGTCATGAAGAAATTGTCAGCTAATGGGCTGCCACTCCACTCCAGTGAGTAGTTGCTCTTTGCAATTTTTTTAATCAATATTTGTATATTAAATATAATAACAATCGATAATTTATTTTTTTATTTTTAATATATAAAATATATCAGTTAGAAATTATTATTATTATTATTATTATTATGACTTTAAAGGGTAAATATTGGAGTATTCATCAAGAATATCTTTTTATTTTAGTCCAATTTTATTATTAATTTTTATAATTTGCATAAATTATAAGTTTAGTAGGAATATTTTTTTTAATTTTAAAATTCTAGTG
Organism: Gossypium australe; assembly: GCA_005393395.2. Lineage (NCBI taxonomy): Eukaryota > Viridiplantae > Streptophyta > Magnoliopsida > Malvales > Malvaceae > Gossypium > Gossypium australe. Next base: position 145,527,680 of record CM016619.1, on the reverse strand, counting down.
ATGACCTAAATTGCAACAATTGAATTCATTTGGTAAAATCCTACAATTAGTTGTATACTGTGCATAAAGTTGTAAATTTAGCCTCTGTTTTCTAATATGATCATTTTTAGTTTTTATATTTTTCGAATTTTGACACAAAGCGATAGCTAAATCCATTAGTTGACTTTTCAATAAGTAATATGTAAAAATAATAAGCTGATATGACATTACATTTATGATAATATATTTGTTATATAAAATTTTAAAAATAATGGAACTTAATGAATTTAATAACAAACACTTAATCAGAATTAAAATTTCAAAATTCGAAAAAAAAATACATAAATTAAAATAATCAAATTTAAGTATAAAAAATAAATCTATAATTTAAGAAAAAAAATAAAATAAAATTTAACCATTTATTTACATTTGACTCTATAAAATATAAATTATAAAATTATCCATCAATTAGTATTATTTTATAACTTTTACATAGAGAAGATATTTTTCTCTACCTCTCTCTTTGAAAAAGGGATAAATAAGCAAACCTCCCACGTGCCTCCATTATTGGAAATGGTTTCAACTTTTCACATTCTCATTAATTTTATTATTTAAATTTTATTATTTTTGAAAGACGAAAATTTATACAAAAATATTTTAGATTACATTTTACCTTTTGTATTAAAAACAGTTAAAATAATATATGTACATTAAAATAAAGAGTAATTTGGTTATTTTTATAAAAGAAAAATAATTAATTTCTACTATTAAAAATTGATATGGTTGACAGAATAATCAAATAATAACACGTGACGTATCACGTGTACCACATTTTAACTTACAAATACCCATTTTTAATTGTAAAATATGTCACCATTACACTCAACCACTTGTTGGTAGATGAAGCAAAAGTGTTTATCGAGAGATCCCAAAATAATCAGTCTTATAATATATTTATCTAAGCATATTTGGGTCAAGTTCGAGTTTTGAAATCATCATTGTTGGAAGGGTTTTACTTAAATATCATTTTCAGTTAGAATAGGACTAATCTGAGATAGCAAAATAGATAAAAACACCTATAATTATACCAAAAAAAAAGAAGAATATTCTAAAAATTAGTTAAACAAAATAATGGGATAGGAGTGTGCATATGTATGGGGAACAAAGGATCTTTGGTAGCAGTAAAGACTCAGAGGTGTGTGATCCTCAATTATTTGTTTCAAGGTTAATAATGAACATACTAATACATAGGCTGCGTTTGATTAGGGATTTACTACCCATTTGCCCCCCATAAATGAAGGGTTTTCTACCGATAATGGGGTTCCCCACTACACACCCATTTGTGTCTTCCAAGAGCTGTTTTGGTTATAAATTAGCAAAATAGCAAGTTTAGTCCATAATATTTACTTATTTTATTAATTTAGTCCTAATTTTTTGAATTCACTTTGATTTTCAGCTTTCAAATTTTAAACAAATTGCTTTGTTTTGGATGGGCTGTTAAAATTTTAATAGTACTGACTTCGCAGTCCATGTGATATTTTATATGTACTTTTTTATTGGCATGTATAATTATTATTAATTATTTTAATTTTTATGAAGAAAATGTAGATTGTTATGCAAGTTATCATGTTAATGCCATTAAAAGTTTCATAGTCTAATCAACTTTTTCATTTTAAAAAAACCGGCTTATATTTTGAAGGTTGATGATCGAAGTGATAAAAAAAATTAGGATCAAACTAGCAAAAAGATTAAAAATTTGAGGCTAAATTTATCATTATACCTCGTAAATTTAACATCTTTAAGTGCAATCGTTCCTTTTTGTTTAATAGAAATATAATTAAATTTCTCAATTCTTCTATATACATAATCAACATTAATTTGTAAGAATCAATAACAATTAGGTGTAATGATAAGGTATATTAAGTTTTTAAGGAGAGAATTCAAATTCAAACTTTAAAAATGACATTATTGAGAGGTGTAACCACGTGCCTAGAAAAGATTAAACTTCACATAGACAATACTTAATATCAAACTCTGCCACAGTGAAAAAACTTAAAGAATACAAAGACTGAATTAAATAATTGAGCAGCTAAAATGGCTAAATTACATCTTTAAAAGACATTGCCAACATTCTTGTTGCATCTAATGTAGAATCACAATAGAGCTTTGGAAAAGTCCAAATCTCTAAGCCAGAAGTGTGTAAATATGGGTTAGGTAAGCTTTTATTGCATCGATGAAGCTAAGCTTGAGGGTGTTTTAAGTGGGCACAGTGACTAGAGATCCCACGCCAGATCCAAGCCAAACCCACGTTTTGATGATGATGGTGAAGTGTTGGACCACTCACACAACCTTCAAAAAAAGTTTAACCATAAATGATGATTGTGACTGAAAAAGGTTTTGGAAACAATGTTATATGTACTCTAAATAGTAAATTCTAAACTTTAAAAGCACGTATATATACGAGAATGATATGATATAGTTAACTACCTCTTTCCTTTAAGCAAATGCTTGAAGATGACAATTTTCGAGGGATGTTGATCCACAATTTGAAATGGTTTCATAGTTTGGGATACGGGTTGACATTTTTTTTTTATTAGAGGCTTTCAAAGGGTATAGGGCAGATGGAGTTGGTTTTGAATTGGATTAATATGATTTAGAATTTTTTTTAGGGTAAATAACATTTGAGGTCACCAAATTATTAGTAAATTTACGTTGGAGATACTTAATTTCAAAAAATTATAAAATGGTCATTGAACTATTTAAAAATTTTCATTTAAGCCACTGAATTATTTGAGATTTTTTATTTAAATCATTGGGTTATTAGTTTTTTTAACAAAAAGCCTAACTAGCGAGTTCCAAGCAATGATGCAACGATTGGTATAGTTGATCAATACCTATTGTCGAAACCATTTTTTTCGTTGAAAAAGGGGTGATTTTAAAGAACGAAAATAGAGTCGCCACCGATATTTTTTGAGGTGTGATCGGGTCACCTTGAGATTGATCGTTAAAACATTTTGATCTATTAAAACGATGATTTTAGCCTACAAAAATTCGAGAAATCAGGTTCGGGAGTCGGTTATGCACGAGGAAGGATTAGCACCCTCGTAACGCCCAAAATTGGTACCGAATTGATTGATTAACACCTTAATGTCGAAAATTTGAAAAGATTATAAAATACTATCCTCTTTGTTTAAAGAAAAAACTTGAATAAAATAAATTGGATGCTGAGACCTACTTATTTCGAAGAAGTAAAATGTCACGTCCAGTGAGTTAGGATACGACATTTCAAATCCTCGAAGCTAAGCTTGTCTTTTAACTTTTAAAACTCATGCATTTAAGTTTAAAAAAAGATATTCCGTTATTTGGGTCAAATGAGAAATCGGAACCCAGTGAGTTAGGGCACAATTTCTCAAAATTCTGAATACAGAATATTGCCTTTATTTTTGGAAATCCTTACCTCGAGATAACAAGATGTCACATCCAGTAAGTTAGGACACAACATTTTTGAATTCCCGAGAATAAGTTTTTATTTAACTTATGTGCTTTGATTTAAAAAATAATTGGGTCTTTAGACTCGATGAGAAAAAACGAAACCTAGTAAGTTAGGGTACGATTTCATTTGAATCTTAAAACGCGGAGTATTTGCTTATTTCAAAACAAAAAATTTAACTCATCAAATAAAATGTAATATGTTGAAAGCACCAAAAATATCCTATTCCCTACAAAATAATGAAAAAGAAAAGTAAAGGGGAAGTAGGGTCGAATCCTCAGGGACCGGATTATACGAATGATTGTTTCTCGAAATCCTGGGCAGAATCGTGCCCAAGAAAACCTGCGTTCCTGGAAAAATAAAAATAACAGAATTAAAAGTTTTGATCTGGAAACGAAAATAAAATAAAAACAGAATTGAGAAGTCGAATTGGAATTGCGAAAATTAAAATAGGAAATAGAGTTGAGTTAAGGAAATTCTTATGGGGAGATTCCAACCTCCAGTTGCCTCGATCCGCCTTGGGTTCAATCCTTGGCTTTTAGATGATCCTTCTCAAACCGAATAAGCCAGTTATAGTGGAAGAGGACGCCTACGACCACCAGCTCCAATGATTTAGACTTCGATTTAGTGGAACCTGACTCTAGCCAACAATCGCTATTGTGGGACCATCTTATGCTAGATCAACGTTTCTCAATGGCGTGGTTAGCTTACTGCGTCAGAGGTTGGCGAGCCCAAGAGACAAAATGGACGGAAGGGTCAGCCCCATAATGCAGAGAAACGAAGAATACCCTGTTGAGAAGGCTAAGTACGGATTCTAAACCTCAAGAACACTTTTTGGAGATTTTCGACAACCTTTGGCTAGATGGGTTTTAGTGGCTCATGGTTGTGGTGGAAAAGAAAATAAATATATAATAAAAATGGAGATTTTATTAAAAGGAAATATGGAAAGAACAAAAGACTTTTGGGGAGATAGTTTTACAGAAAAAGATCAAGCCCCATTTTGAGTCATCTCACCCCCTATTTATAGTGCTAAGATAGATAGACTAGTCCTACTTAAATTCCTAAAGATAATTACAAATAATCAAAGATAAATAAAGATAAATAAAATAAATCCTAAACTAAATAGTCCTTAATAATTATCTTAATATTAATTATCCTAATATAATCAAAATAGAGTCTAATAGAATAAAAACTCTTCTTTTTGCATTTCAACCCTTGTGTCCTCCATACTTGCACTTTTGGCACCAACTTTTCCCTGTGTCGCACATTGGCCCATTTTATCTTTAAATTCACGCTTTTGGCCCTTAATTTCGCTTTTGCCTCCAATTTAGTCCCTATAAGATAAAATAGCATAAATAGCTCAAATTAGCAGGATCATACTCAGAATAAACACATAATTGATGCATAAAAATATGTCACTCTAGAGTATTATCAATGATCGTAGTAAAATGGAAAATGAATTACAGTATTGATATGCACAATTGAATAAAAGTGATGGAATAATATAAATAATAATGACAAAAATAAAATAAAAGCTAAAACAAACACTTGCATAAAATCATAGGTAAAAGTAAAAAAAGTAATAAACAGATAAAGAAAAGAAAAGAAATAATAATAATAATAATAATAATAATAATAATAATAATAATAATAATAATAATAATAATAATAATAATAATAATAGTAAAAGCTAATAGTAAATCAATAAAAAAAACTATGTACAATAGTTTAAAGATAATAAAATAATAATAATAATAACAAAAATACAATAATAATAATAATAATAATAGTAGTAATAATAAATATAATAATAGCAATAATATTATTGAAAATAATAGTAATAATAATAAATAGAAATAATAATACTAATAACAATAAAAATAATAGTAATAGTAATATTAATATTAATAATAATGATAGTATTAAAATAATTAATTTAATAGCAAAAATAACAAAATGGACTAATTTGAATTTAAAACGGAAATTTAGGGGCAAATCTGAAATAAATAAAAAAGAAAAGGCCCTATTTGAACCCTCGAATAACATGGAAAGACCAACAGGGAGATTAACCCCGCCCTCCAAAATGGCGCCATTCTATTTAGGGATTAAAACGAAATAATAGCAAAATTATCGGGCAAAATTATTGGAAATAAAACAAAAAGGACTAAATTAAAAATGGTCAAAAAAGCGGAAGGACCAAACTGGTAATTATAACTGTTTCAAAAAATGCGCGGATCCTCCCCGGATTGGGTCAACGCGCGGATCTTGAGGGGTAAAACGACGTCGTTTTAGGGCTATGGTGACCAGCCATTCTTCCCTTTATTTAAAAAAAAAAACAGAGAGAGACTCTCTCTTTTCTCCCTCGCTCGGCGATTTCCGGCCACAGGTCCGGTCATCGGTCGCCGCCGTGCACGGCGGCTGGAGCTAAAAAAAACCCTTTTTTCTGCTAATCAAAGAACAAGTATCCCTTTCCCCCTTTTTATTTTATTTTATGTGTATATAAATATCGATAGAAAGAAGAAACAGATTCGGAAAAACGGAAGCTACCTTTTTTAGATTTGATTTCTTTGTTTTTTATTATAAAATGTAACCACTTGTACAGATGATCCTCGACTTTTTTTTTATAGACGAAAATTAATAAAAAAGGAAATACAAGAATCTTCCATTTATTCTATGCATTTTTCTGTCCATTTTCTTTTATTTCTTGTTGGCCTTTTGCTGTTTTGTTTCCCTTTTTTGCAGGTGAAACCGTCAGAGGCGCGCGTGTAGGGTGACGTGGAGCTGTTGCGGCGCGTGTGGGGGGTGGCTGCGGCGCTAAGCAGGTTCCAGAAACCCGGTTTCTAGAAATGTTAAAATGTTTGGGCCACTTGGGCCTTGGGATTTTGGGTCTATAAATTGGATTTTAGGTTTAGTATTTGGGCTAGGTTAGAATTTAATTTGGGCTATTAAAAAATAGATTGTTTATTGGACTTTTATTAATTAATTTTTTTATTTGTTTTATTTATTTATTGTATTTGGGTTTTATTTAGGTAGTTGGGCCTGGGCAATTTGGGCCAATTACACCTATTGACGAGTAGAATAATGTATCTTGGATCCAAGTTGATTTGACGGTCAATATCGGATATCAGAGAAGAAAGTTGTTTAGATTTTGGTTTGTAGATTCATGACCCACAAAGTTGTTTTATGAAAAAAAAAATTTAAATTGTAGAAGAGAAGTGGAAGGAGAGCTTTCGTTTGGTGCAGGAGGTGTGAACAAAGAAGGCTATACATAAGTGGTTTTAACAACCTAGTGAATTAAATGAAAACTTTCGATTAGTTCAATGATCATTTTGTAATCTTTTGAAGTTAAATAACTAAAATGTAAACTTACTAATAATTTAATGATTTTCGTTGTAGTTTACCCTTTTATTATTATTATTTTGGTTTAGGTCAAATTTTAGTTATGGATCAAGCAAAGAATTTTATGTTGAGGGTCAAAATAAATTTTAAAAAATTGAGTGGCCAAAGTTCAAAATTTTGAGTTAAAATGGTTCAAAAATTTTACCCAAGCCTCGGCCCATATAAAAAAAAAGATATTAAATTTTATCTAAGTCCATTTTTTGAACAAACCTTTAGACCTAAACTAGTGACCCGAAGTATAAGCATGTCTATAATGGAGCCCAAATATCCAATCCACCTTTAATCTATACTCTAGACACTGTAAATGTTGGGCTAAAAACTAAAGTTGAATTTGAAGAAACAAAAGAACTCCTTGCAGGCCAATATGATGGCCCAATTATCAGATATATATAGCATTAACATTATACAGTCAGACTTCATTACTGATGAATATTGTTAGTAATGTAGTATAGTTGAATCTTTAGTACACCCGCAATCAGGGGCGAAGCCAGAACAAATTTTTAGGAGTGCCGAATGAAATTTTAATTTTTTATAGTCTATATCTTTATAATTTTTAAAGGATTAAATCGAATTTTTATAATTTTAGGGGGGGTCAAAGTGCAATTTTACCTTTACTAATTTAAAAATTTTAAAAAAATTTAAGGGGCTAAATTTAAAATTTATATTTTAGGGGGGCCGGGGCCCCTGCCAGCCCCCCCTAAATCCGCCCCTGCCCGCAATGTATTTTTTAATTTCATAAGCAGTATTAAAAAACATCGGTCTTTTTTTTTAAATATATATATTTAATAATTTATTATAATATCTTTATAAGAGATTTATTAACCTCTTAATCTTGGAATTTAGAAACTCCACTGATAATATATCAAATATTTTTTCATATATTTTGGCAACTAAGATTGATTTAAGTTGAGCGTTAAGTATGATCATTAACTTCCATGATCATTGATCTATATGTATTTAAATTTTATCATTCGAGAAGAGTTGAGATCTTGTTTTTGACCCATGCCTCATGTAGCTTTGTTTCCCTTCTCACCCTTCTCCCCCTTAAAAAAATTATTGCCTCGTAATTATAAGCAATGTTAATTCGATAAACGTGTTTATTTCGTAGAGTGTAGTTATATCTAAAAAAGAAAGAATAAAAGTTTACTAAAAAAATTGTAAGTTATCTCGACTAATTACTTGCAGATTTCTCCAATTCTCAATCCTATAAAAAAATTGGGAGTCTAATTGAGGTAATTTAATTATATTTAATTTTGTGAAAATCATTATTTACAATAGTTACCAAACATATATTTAATTATTTAAATGTGTACAGTTGAATCAAAATCAAAGTTCCATGTATAGATATGAACAACAATTCAAGCTTCATGTGTATAATTGCACCAAAGCAAAGTTTATGTATCAAATTGCACATTGGGCCAAAGTTAATGTATAAATTTGATATTATCCCTAAAATTTATCGAACACTTAAAAAAAGTGTTTCCTAATCCTTTCTTTTTTGGTAAACTGCACCAATGTCACTTTAAAATAGAATTTTATTCTATTCTGGTAATTTTAATTTTTTTCTCAATTTAATCACTTTAGTTAAGATAATTGTTTGAACTAGTCACTGCTGTTAAAAAATTCGTTAATCCAGTAACTGATTGCCGATGTGACACTTTAGCTAATTAAATGACGGCACGTAACATTTTTTTTTTTATTTACTTTTGACTAAAGCTTGGAGACATCTCTATAGCTATTCCAAAATACCATTTTCTTCTCTTCTTTTTGTACCTACGAAGAAATCAAAACCCTACCCTGGATATATGACATACTTTTTTATATATATTTTTCATTATTCTTTATTTTGATCTTTGTCATACCTTTGTATGTATATATTTATTGAAGAAAAAAATCGATCAAGTTTGAAGATCATATCTGGAATTAGGTATTCTCTATTTGATTGATAATTTTAATTTTAAAATATCTCATGTGAATATTTTTGTGAATTTTAAGTTTCGACGTTTACTTTTCAATGCATTTACAGTTTGGATTCTTTGATTAAATGGCTTTTTTCTGTTTGGTTGCCAAGAAAATAAGGAGAAAAAAGAGAGGAGAAAATCAATATATTTGTCACATCAAGAACCTTACTTTTAAGAAGCCATTTGCCTATTGTCGTCTTCTTTGATAGTGAAATCAACATTTGAGAGTTCGTTTGCAAATGCGCAGAGACTAATAATATGTTTCTCCATTTTTGAAGGTACAAAGAGAAGAGAAAGAAAAAAAAAAGTGTTTTAAAATAATTATAGAGAGGACTCTAAACTTTAATTAAAAGTTAAATAATGCTACGTGTCATCATTCAATTCAATTGACTAAATTATTACATTAGCAATTTGTTAGTGGATTGATAGAATTTTTAGTAATTAGTTCGAAAAATTATTTTAATTAGAGTGACTAAATTAAGAAAAAAAATTAGAATAACCAAAACAGACAAACTCTATTTTAGAGTGACTAAATTATTTACTTATCTTTTTTTATAAAAGGTAAAGACCAAAAATTATGCATAAATCAAACTCAAAACTGATATAATTAAGTATGTTACAATAAAATATTTTGACAGTTCAATAATTAACCCATTAAAAAAAATTTAGTAAAATATAAGAAGAGAGTAAAATCTTAATAACAACGTGACTCGAACTCAAACCACACTTGAAATGGTGAACACCCTAACCATAAGTAAATGGCTTAACCCATTCAATTTTTTTAATGACTCATTAGTGTGGCAGTTCTATGCATTTAATCTTCCATTTTAAGATTCTCTTGTATGGTGATTAATTATTGCATTTAAGGCTATCCATGGTAATGGTTTTATTACTTGAGGCAAAGGGTAAACATTGCCAAAAACTCAGTCCCTGCCAAGCGAGAAAACTGCTGATACATTTGGATTTCTCATGTGAATTGGTCTACCAATACCCTAGCATGCTTTGACATTTCACATAGTGGTTTAAATGATGTATTTGAGATAGCGAATATTGTGATGTCTTGGGTTTAAATCTTATAATTCTCGCTATTATATGTATTTTTTTAGATTTATTAAAATATAAAAAGACGTAAATTCCCTTAAAATAATATGTGTTGCTTTGTAAAAGGAATAGACTTTTGGTGATTTTACAATTGAGTTGAGATTCGGTTGATATGTGACACCAATTCAATCAAAAGCTTTATAGAGTAATAAATAACACAACTTAGAGTCCAAGGTGAAGTCAGAAAACTATTTTAGAGGCACAAATGAATAATAAAATTTGGAAAGAATCAAAGTGTATTTTTATCATTATACTAACTTGTGACTTCATAAATGTTAAAGGGATTATATAGATAAATTTCCATTTTGGGGGCCAAGGTTACTACCCGCCCTCTATTTTCTGCACATATTATAGTCAATGTTTAAAGTATTCAATAATCATATTACACCTCAATTAAATTTAAAGTTTGAACCAAATCTAACTCTTAATAAAATTCTCTTAATATTGTTTATTCCATCTACAAAACTCCAACTTAAAACCTTGCAAACACTTGTGCATACAAACATTAGTAGCTCTTTCCCATGGAACCCCAACATTTGATCCATTAGTTTGGCTAGGAGTGTTCCCCTCGTTCTCAAAGTCACAATTCAATTAATAAATTATATATTTGTGTGGTAATTTAAATGGATGGGTGTGAGTGTGAGATTGAATTGCATAAAAAAAAAAAAAAAAAAAACTCTTTCCAATGTACAACTTTCATGTGCATTGCTCTTATTGCTGGCACATTGCATTAAAGACCCTTCTTAAGTTTTATTTCTCATTATTTTTATAAGATTGATTTCTTTTCTTTCATAAATGTGTGTTACCATTAGTAGTAGTATTTTAGTGCTTTGTATGAATGAATTTAATTTATTTATTTTTTATTTGAGGAGAAAGAATCCAAGTAATAAAAACCATACCCAATAATTTATGGACTACTCATATGTTTTAACTATCAAATTATTTACCAAATATTGTGTAAAAAATATAACGTCGGTAATGACAACATATTGCAAAGAAAAAAAAAAGAAATAAAAATTTAAAGAACACATAGATTTTATGTGGAAACCTTTTCGGGAAAAACTACGGGCAGAGGAGAAGAAAATTCACTATGTCGAATTCGAATTAATTACAAGAGGAATAGACTATGTCTATTTATAGACTTGTAAAGCCATATTCTAATAGGAGTGTAGTAAGATTGAAACTCCTTATTCTAATCAATATCAAATAGATGGAGTTTAATAAGGTTTAAAAAACCTTATTTAAAATAAAATAAAAGAAGTGTAGTTCTATAGGGATTCTTCTTTTATTTTATTTTACCATAGTATTTTATTTAAATAAGGATTCGGGTCACTTAATTCTAACACATTGCATTTTAAGTATGAATTTTTTACCAAATTTATTAAATTAAACTCTAATTTAATTTATATCGTTGTTATTGTAATAATAAGGATATAATTTTGACACGCATAAACATATTTTTCCTATTATTTAAGAGCTAATGAAAAATTACTGTTAGGATTGACCCAATTAAGCAACAAGTAAAAAAAATAGCGGAATAAATTAAGAAATTGAACACGCAAATTTAACGTAGAAAAACCCCTCCAAAGAGGATAGAAAATCATGAGCAAAGATAATTTTACTATAATGGCAAAAGAACGAAAAGTACAAAAGATGGAGAAAAAAAAACTAAACTCTGAAAACCTAAAAATAAATAACCCTCAAAACGTAAACACAAAATTCTCTAAATGTGTTATAAGTTCTAATGTCTAATGGTGTATTTTCTAATGTTGTAAAAGAGTCTATTTATAGGCTAAATTCATAGGTCAAATAATAATAAAATAATTTAAACTAATCAGTATTTGATTGAAATAAAAAAATAAAGTTTAACTAAAAAATTAATTCTCAAATTTAATTAAAATAAGAGTCATACTTAACAATTACGACTGGAAGCATTAATTAATTAGCAATCAACCAATGAACACTACGTTTTGGCAATGTTTACCTTAATAAAAACATTATCATGGAATTGGATCCTTAAATGCAAACATTAATCACCATACAAAAGAATCTTAAAAGAAATTAAATGCATAGAATAGCCCTAATGAGTCATTTAAAATTTCGATAAAAGCATTTCTTGCATCGTAAATTGGTTTCTCTTAAAAAAATTGAAATAATTTAATTTATGTCAATTTTAAAAGTGAGTATTTGAAAAAAATTAATGACAATATTAATATTTTCTGTCAATTGTATATAATTTTGATTTGTATAATAATAAATTTAGCCATTAATGTTTATATATTCTGTGAAAATGTTGACAGAATGTGTAGATATTGCGGGCTTAATTTGTTAAATCAAGACCAAACTAATAGAATGTGTAAATGTTTTGAGGTGAATTTATTACATCAATACCAAATTGACATAATGTGTAAACTTTGAATGCTAGAATTGTTATTATACCTATAAAAATATGTACAATTGACCAAAAACATTATCATTATGATTAATTGTCATTAGTTACTTACTTTCAAAATTAACATGGACTGAATTGCTCTAAATTTTTTGAGAGTGACCAATTTTCTCAATATCAAAATTGAGAAGGGTCAAAGAGGTCTTTCTACCAAAAAAATTTATACATTAACTTTGGTCAAATGTGCAACGTTGTATATGAATTTTTTTTGCAATTTTATACATGATTTTTTTATTCAATTTTCACAAATCAATAACATTATTATCAATATAGAACTATTTCACGTGTATACATATTGCATATACATATAATTATATTTATCTAATATAAATATGTATAGTTGACTAAGGGCTAGTTCTTCATTGCTTTTCAAAAGCACTTTTGGTTTCAAAAACACTTTTGGAAGAAAACCTGTGCAGAACAAGCTGTTTTTGGCTGAAATTTTTGGCTTTTCAGAAATGCTTTTCAAGGAGAAGCTAAAATTTTTAGCTTTTCCTCTCCCAAAAGCACTTTTAGTGCTTAATTACTTTTTCACCCCCATAATACTTCCTTTTTTTTCGTGGTGCTTAATTACAAATATGTTAAAATCATTAATTAAAAATAAAAAAAATATTTTTAAATATTAATTACAAATATTTAATGGTTATATTTAAATATTTAAAATGTAGTTTATATATTCTAATTAAATTTTATAAGTAATTAATATTTATTACTTAAAAATATTTAAATTTATATTTCATATATTAAAATATTAACAAGTTATAGTAATTTTTTATATTCTTACTAAAATATAATAATATTAACTAATTTAAATTTTATTTAAATGCATATTTGTTACTTGATAATAACATGTCTAAAATGGACATTTTATTTCTCAAAAGTATTTTTTGACAGTAATGCTAAACACTCAAATTTTAAAGCAAATTTTTCAAAAGCACTCCTCAAAAGCACTTTTCCACAACACCTCTCAAAAATACTTTTCAAAAGCATTGTCAAACTAGCCCTAAAACTCGAAGTTTTATATATATACATTTGAACCACAATCAAAATTTCTTGTATATAATTTTACCAAGTCAAAATTCATATATAAATTACACATTAAATCAATATTCATATATAATTTTTGAGATTTATCATACACATTACGTGATACCCAATCAATATTTTCGTGCTATTTCCATAAATAATTTTTTGATTGCGCTATTTCCCCCATTTTTTATTGTATTAAAAAAAACTCATATTTAATATCAATAAATAAACCTATTGAAATTTTAAAATAATAGGATTTAAATATTGTAAAAAAAAGTATTTATAGATATCTACCCCATTTGTACTTTGCGAGCAAAAGCATCAAAAGCCACATGGTGGAAATACTATAATATTACCACAAAATTCTGCAATAATAAGCTAAGTTATTGCTTTTCAACTTCCCAAAGCAATGGTTGAGACCTCAAAATGCATACCCAATCTTGAAAACAGCACAATTCCCATGGCCTTTTACTCCACTACTCGTATTGCATTTTGCAAAAATAAATAAAATATTAAAAAATTTTATTTATTTTTATTATTAAAATTTGATGTGATTGATAGAATAATAAAAAAAAATACATGTGATATGTAATGTGTATCTTTTTTTAATGTATTTGATCGACTTTTAATAATATAAATTGATAAAATTTTTAATAGAATGATCAATTTGCTTTTTATTCTTACCTATATGAATTAATTTACTCTTTTTTAAGTAAAGAGGACAAAATGTAAATATACTTCTAATAGGTCTTTATGATACTTTTATCAATATGCTTCAAATCACCTTTAATTTTGTTTTTTTTATTTCAATGAATTTAGTCATTTTAATTTTGGAATTTAAAATTGTAATTTTAATTATTAATGATTTTAAAATTCTTTTGTTGAATTTAAGTTGTTTATAATGTTATTTTTTGGGTTAAATTTTTGAAAATAAAAATAAAAGAATTTATTGAGAATAAGGAGGAGGAGAAGGCTTGGTGTCTTTGATCTAAGTTTTTTTGGTGAAAGGAGCCAAATGAGAAGAAAAGGAAGAAACCTGTTCCTCTAGGCTAGAGCGAAGTATTTGTAAGTGTAAGTGACTTTCTCTTAATTTGGGATTTTAATACATGTATAGTACATGTCCGATCATGATAGACTATTGAGGAGGAACAATAATTTTTAGGTGAGCGATAATGGATAGAGATAGATAATGTGCATGTGAGCCATGCAAGAAAAAGTCCAACACTTGTGACTGACGAGGTAAGCTAAAAAAGTTCATTTGTGTCATCTATATTTAGGATTGCTGACTACTTTTTCTATTAATGTGGTTTCTAATGATGGGTCCTATGTTTTATGCTTTAAATTGATTTAGAAGTTAGTTCAAAAAATGTAAAACAGCATACAAAAGTACAAAACTGTGTTTCTAAAATTTCTATTGTAAACCATTGATAATAAGAACAATGCCAAATATAATACAAATGTTAGTCTATCTCTTAAGGAATTGCAGGGCCGAAGCTCTTACAATCCACCGCCGATTTCTGATCCCTGCCGCGGCAGAAGAAGAAGGCATCAGGGCACCGATACAAGCAATTATCCGCCAGGCTGACGTCAGCAGAACCCGGTTTAAGACCCAACAACGGCCCCGGAATCGGTCCGAACAAGTAATTCCCACCGAGCAACAGCCTCTCGAACGACGACGTATTGTCATTCCCGGCAACAGCAGCTTTCACGGCGTACTGGGCCGGTATCATCCCCGTGAACTCATTATGTTCCAAAGACAAAGCCGTCAGCTTCGGCATCGACGCCATGAAAGTCGGCAACAAACCTCGAAGCTTATTGTAGCTTAAATCGAGAGCTATCAAGTTGCTGTTTAAAGTTATGTCGACTGCCGGTACTTGTAATGACGAGAACTCGTTGTAAGAAAGCGTGAGTTGTTCCAAGGACGGATGCCGGAACAAAACTGACGGTACGGTGCCGGAAAACATGTTGTGACTGAAATCCAAGACTTGTAAGAACCTGACCTTATCGATGTCATGGGGAATATTTCCATTTAATTTATTGTTCCTCATCGAAAGCTCAACAAGCGATAATGGCAACGTCGACGGAACTCCACCGGAGATATTATTATCACTTACATCGATAAAGTAAAGATTTTTAAGTGAACCCAAATCGGGAAACTCGCCGGAGATGTAATTCCGTTGGATTTCGAGTCGTTTCAGCTTTGTTAAGTTGTTGAAACTTGAAGGAATAGCTCCATGCAGACGATTGTTATCTAAGTAAAGTTCTTCAAGCTGATGAAGTGAGCCAAGAACGGAAGGTATTTCGCCGGCGAATGAGTTGCCAGACAAACCGAGTCGACGCAAACGAGTTAAATTCGAGAACTCGTTCGGAACCAACCCGGAAAACGCATTATCTGATATATCCAACGTGTTCAAATAACGAAGATGGTTCCATGGAACTGAAGTGAGTGAACCAGAGTAACCAACAGGATCAATGGTGATTTCAGTGACTCGGACCAAACCTGAAACGACTCGGTCACACCTGAGTCCGCAAGTGAAATGATCGGTGAAGATGTTATCACATGGGTCTATGGTGAAATCCCATGAACTTAAACAAGATCCGGGTGTAATGGAACGAGGGTCGACGCCATTTTTGAGAGCATTGAGTGCTTTTATATCAGCTGGATGTGTTTTGGAATTTGCAGAAAAGAACAGCTTTGTGAATATGAACATTAAAACAATAGGTTTAAACATCTTTTTTTGGATCTGAGGTTGAAGAAGGGAAACTGGGAAAAATGGAGAGGTTTTGATTGTACCGTACGGCTATACTCTGTGTGTATATATATGTATATATGTGTAAATATTATATTGTATGAACAATCTTCTTCAAGATTCGAAAGTAACGGTTGATACTGAGTGTATCAGTATATACTAAATATATTATTTTGGTGAATCTCATGTCATGTGCACTCCTGAGTTTATGATTTGTGATTTGAACATGGTCAGATCTTGTAGGGTCTCACACTTAGGGGATTGGTTCTGGCTGGGGTCAATATGAATACAATTAATTTTAATTTATTCGGGTTAATTTAAGTTTTAAAGTTTTTTATTTTGTTGATAAGTAGAACCAACAAGGAGGTTTAAATGATGGAGATGACGACGGTTCATCTTCATTTAGGGTGAAGAGTCTTAGTATATGGTGGTGGTGAAGAGAGTTTAGAAGTGAGAATAATTGGGGAAGAAGGTTCTAAATGTTTGGATGAGTACTATTCAATGATACTTGTGAGTGGGTTTACATATGGGAGATAAATGTAGATCACAATTTTTCTTTTTTAGCGGCGGTAATGTGACATTTTAGATTAGTGATATGATATCTTAAGATGGTTAGATATTTAATGAGTTCAAGGTTCTATGCGTTTCTAATAAAAATGGCTTAGTGAGAGTTTACCATTTCACTGTTTGATGTTTGAGATTCGCTTAGTGTGAAGTTCATCTAACGAGAACACGTGTATAGCATGAAGTTTGCCTGTTAGGGACACGTGTACGGGACTCATTGAGGTAGTATACCATATTTATTTTGAGTTTTGATAATTTTTAATTTGATTAATTTTACTCTAGTCATTAGGGTTTTTGCTAAAATATACTTAAAGTTCATCAACTCTTTATATATTTGAAATTTAGACCTTTTATTTTTATTTTCAAGAATTTAAATTTTTTATTTTTTAGATTTAAATATACAAGTTTAATTGTTTATGTCATTAAAGTTAAGAGGGATTAAATTTTTGAAACAAAGACTTGAGAATATTTCAACTTTCATGTTTGCTAGTTGATTTTTCAAATTGGGTAACTTATTCAGATCATGTCAAGTTTAAAATTATTTCAAATTTTTTCATTTGAATTTAACACTCAATTATTTCTATCTCAAATAATTTTAAATTAAAATTAAATATATTCAAAATTTTAATTTTTCATTATCAAATCAAGTTTAATCAAATTTAAAAATTTGAAAGTCTCAAATTGTGGTGAATTTGTCATTGACTTCAGTGCAATTTTGAAAGGCCATAAGTGAATTTATACGACATAAATATAAATTTAATCATCAATGTTTATATTTTTTTAGTTAAAATTGATTATTAATCTTTTAAAAAGAGTTAAATTACTTTTTTTAATAAAAATGTTAACTAAAATGTTAAACTTTATATTAGCATGACACTATTTATCTTATATATCAGGTCAACAGATAATTTAATAACAGATAATTTAGTAAACATAAAAATATTTTTTTTTTAAATTCATAAAATACAAGTGAGTTACTATGCAGACTATCATATTTAAAAAATTAACCCTTTAGTCTATATTTGAAACACCCCAAACCCGGCCTAGAAGTTAGACCCGAATCTAGCGTGCCACATGGAAGTGTTTTTCAAAACCATCTATTGCAATTGTAACAACTTGTTGGAAAATTTCAGCCTCTTTGTTAAAACCCAAAACAATTAAGCAATTATGTATACGTGAAAACATAATTAACTTTAATAACCCTTTTCGGTTGTGAAAGCATATTTGAAATAAACGATTTACGAAAATGTGACCTTTGAAATAGAGTTGCAAAAGCATTTTGAAACATTGCGGAAACGTAGATAAAATACAAGTATTTTGAGAGATTGATTGATGAATCACAATTCAAGGAATTGAACTTTAAATCCGTGACTTTTGAAAATGTCGTTAATAATTTGAAAAGATGTTCGAGTTAAAACATATTTGTATAAGTTTATTTTGAAATCCCTTTGTTAATCAATTTCGAAAAATACTAAAAACATCCCAACCATAAAGCAAAAATAAAAAAAAATAGTTCAGAGGCCTTATTACAACTTAAACCAAATTAGCAAAATAATAAAATAAACGGAAATAGAAATTTAAAGTTTAATAACACCATTTCTAAAGTATGGCCCCCACCGAGTCATCCATGGCCCAAGTCCACGTCACTGAGCATTACCTGAAAAGGTCAAGAGAAAGGGGGTGAGTTACTAGAACTCAGTGTGTAACCCACTTACCATTGACCACTGGGCCAATATCACATTAAGCAATTATTTGAATCTAAGCCCATTAAAAATAACATATAATATGCAAGTGATATGCAAACCCCAACCCAACCTAATTTCCATCCGCTACACACCACCCGTACCAACCAACACACCTGTGGGGAGCTTTAGTCACCCACCCCGCCAGCACACCAAACTGAGCATTAAGCCATAAATCAAACTGGGCATTTAGCCATATTTCAAACTGGGCATTAAGCCATTTATCAATTTGTGGACAAGCCACCAGAATTTTGTAGCAAAGCTACCAGAACTTCTCTTCATCAAAATCCCAACCCATGCAAATCATGTACATATAGTATGCATTTTCATTCGGCCCATTTGTCACATATCAATATAGCCCATTTATTAAATAACACATTTGGTCCATTTGTCACATATCAATATGGCCCATTTATCAAATAACACATTTGACCTATTTATCACATATTAATATGGCCCATTTATCAAATAACATATTTGACCAATATAACAAATTATCAAATTGGCCCATATAGCAAATTATCAAATTGGCCCATATAGCAATTTATCAAATTGGCCCATTTAGCAAATTATCAAATTGGCCCATATAGCAATTATCTTAATTCGGCAATCGTACCCACTAAGGGTAATTTGGTAATCTCGCAACCCAAGGGTATTTCGATAATTTACCCTCTATGGGTATTTCGGTAATTTTCGCAATCCAACTTGACCACTAATTTGGGCATAACAATTTAAAACTGTCCATCTGCGTCATACTGACTAAATTGACCATAAATCGAGTTAGAAAACTCGAAATCTAGATCCGTAAAATTTCCTTGAAACTAGACTCATATATCTTCTTACTATAATTTTTCCAGAATTTTTGGCCTAGCCATTTAGTACAGTTTATTCCTCAAAGTATCCCCTTTTCTGCTGTCTGACAATTCCGACCATTCTTTACTAAAATTTAATTATCTTTTTGTACATAATTCAATTGATATTCTAGTTTGTTTCTTATAAAAATAGACTCATTAAGGAATCTAACCATATAAATTATGTGCCAAAATTAGTTTTTATCAATTTTTAATGATTTTTCCAAGTCAGAATAAGGGATCTCGAAATCACTCTGAACCAGTCTAACAAAAATCTAAAAATCTCAAAATATACTAATCATTTACTTTCTATGTTTCTTTTATAAGAAAATAGACTCAATTTTCTTTCAATACATATCTCCTTCACTTTCTAATTCAATTTCCACTATTTTTGGTGATTTTTCAAATCCACGTTACTGCTGCTAACCAAAATTGTTTCATTTCAAAATACGGTTACCACTTCGAACATGCGTACGTCGAGTGGTCACAAATGTCGATTTCTGGATTTTTGGTCTTTCTATCGAATAACAAAACATTTTATGCAAACATTCAAAGAGGTGTGAGATTACACACCTGATTACGGTAAGGACTAAACCTTCTTGATCGTCGACACCTATGACACCTTAACACTCAATCAGAAAAAAAAAATACCACGATGAGAGAAAGTAGTTGTTTAGGGAGAGGATTTCGACTTACCACTACTTCCAAAGGTCAACGAGTAGAGAAGAGCGAGTGATTTAATCCCTTAACGTTGATGAATCCGATTCCCACCGATTGGACTTATGGTTACGGATGATACACGGTCGCCCGCTTAGATCACTACGAAGAAGAAAAAGACTCGGCTAAGGAGATGGTTATTGACAATCGGCCATGGTGAAGAATTAGGACAAAAGAGATGCTTGAAGGATTTCGTGAAAAAGAAAAGAAATAAGAAAAAAGATGTTTGTCTAGATTGATTTTCAAGAAAGATGAGAATATGCACACTCAAATTTGAGGATTGGCAAGAAGGGAATTTGAAGAGAGAAAAGAAATTATTACAAAAGTTGCATAAAGGAAATTTTGACCAAACAAACACTAAAACTTTACCAAAAAAAAAAAACAAAGGTGGAAGATGAATTGGTAGAAGATATGGATGAAAATGGCCACAAGGGATTGCATTTATTCACTAAAGAGACAAAGAAAGATGTTTAAAAGAAAAATAAATGTGGAAGATGAATTGGTAGAAGATATGGATGAAAATGGCCACAAGGGATTGCATTTATTCACTAAAAAGACAAAGAAAGATGAGCATGCTTGGGGTGGCACTAATGACTAAAAAAAATTTTCTAGGATGCTACAGTTCTACCCCCCTTAAAGAAAATTTCGTCCTCAAAATTTACCTGATGAAAAGAGATGAGGATATTGCTGCCGCATAGTATCCTCAGGCTCCCATGTAGCTTCCTCCGCTCCGTGATTACGCCATAGAACCTTAACCAACGGTACTGACTTCTTTCTTAGTACCTTTACATCTCGATCTAAAATTTGTACTGGTTCCTCCTCAAAAGACAAGTCAGGTCTTAACTCCACTTCCTCTACCGGTACTATGTGAGACGGATCCGATCGATAACGCCTCAACATAGAAACATGGAAAACACTATGAATCTGACTCAACTCCGGAGGTAACTTAAGCTGATAGGCAACTGGTCCCACACGCTTCACTATCCGATAAGGCCCGATGAACCTTGGGCTCAATTTGCCCTTTCGTCCAAATCTCAAAATTTTCTTCCAGGGTGAGACCTTTAGAAATACCTGATCTTCCACCGCAAACTCAATATCCTTACGCTTCAGATCCGCATAAGATTTTTGTCTATCCGACGCTTCCTTTAACCGTGCTCGAATCACCTTTACTTTTTCTTCCGTCTCAGAAATCAATTCAGGACCCAATAACTGCCGTTCTCCCAATTCAGTCCAACAAGTAGGGGTACGACACCTTCGACCATATAACGCTTCATAGGGTTCCATTTGGATACTGGATTGATAACTGTTGTTATACGCGAATTCTGCCAACGGTAGAAAATCCTCCCAACTACCTCTGAAGTCAATCACACAACCCCTTAACATGTCTTCCAATATCTGGATTACTCTTTCCGACTGGCCATCTGACTGAGGATGAAAAGCTGTGCTAAAGTTTAACTTTGTTCCCAAAGCCTCATTCAAAGCTTTCCAAAACCGTGATGTAAACCTAGGGTCCCTATCCGATATAATAGACACTGGTACCCCATGTAACCTCACAATCTCTGCTACGTACAACTTGGCCAACTTCTGCAATGAGTAATTTGTACGAACAGGTAGGAAATGGGCAGTCTTCGTCAACCGATCCACTATTACTCAAACGGAATCTTTCTTAGTAGGTGTTAAGGGTAACCCACTAACAAAGTCCATCGTTATTCTTTCCCATTTCCATAATGGAATCTTCACCGGTTGCAGTAATCCCGACAGCACTTGATGTTCTGCCTTCACTTGCTGACATGTTAAGCACCTACTCACAAAATCAGTAACCTCCCGTTTCAACCCTGGCCACCAATACTGTCCACGGAGATCTCGATACATCTTACTTCCTCCAGGGTGCATAGCATATGGGCTACTATGCGCCTCTCGCAGAATCATTTGTCTCAAATCCGAATCCTTGGGCATACAAATTCTTCCGCGAAAACACAGTACTCCATCCTTATCAAATCCAAAATCCCTTATTACACCACTTTCAACTTGATGAAATAAAGGACCCAACTTTTCATCTGATAATTGCTTCTCCTTGATCTGTTCTAACCACATAGGCTTCACCTGAAGTTCTGCTAGCAAACTGCCATCTTTATACAAACTAAGATGACTAAACAACTAACTTTTTAAAAGTTAAAGACCAAATTTAACTAAAAAAAAGCCAAATAGACAAATATATATATATATATAAACATTAAGGTTAAATTTATCATTGTGCCAAATTATATACTTTACTTTAAAAGAGTAAAAAGTGATCAGTAATTTACATGAAACTAACCACAAAACAAAGGTGA
The DNA here is from genome assembly GCA_005393395.2 of Gossypium australe. Lineage (NCBI taxonomy): Eukaryota > Viridiplantae > Streptophyta > Magnoliopsida > Malvales > Malvaceae > Gossypium > Gossypium australe. The sequence continues at coordinate 145,505,315 of CM016619.1, read as the reverse complement.
GCAATGGCTCCAATTGTAAATCACCTTTGTTCATAAAGCACAGAGCTTTAACAAATGGCTCACAAGCTTACCCTTTTTTTAGCCACGCTATTCAAATACTGCTTCACACATGTCTGGTTCGTCTCGAAGATCAACAAGACTCCCCTTATCTGCAAAATCATCGTTAAAAGCTCAACAATTGTTGACGAACTTGAAAAAAAAAGGTCTGCAGCATCAAAATATGCATGTCACGATGTTCGATACATGTTACCGCATATATTTACGAAAGGAAGATGAAAATAGTACCTGAATCAAACATCCAGAATTTAGACTTGGGCTATGTCCAGGAGCTACTTCATTGTTTATCGATATCGAACATTTGCCGAGGTTTTTAAGATGGAAAGATCCATCTTCTTCCATGTTGATAATTGCATATTGTATGTTAATAGGCAAAACATTCAAATGATATAGCTATTTATAGGAATAATGACTTGACTATACATGCATATGTACATACATACATAGAAGTATCATGGAAATTATTATATTAGGAGTCAGATTGTATTTTGCTCTTTTCTTAAAAAAAATGGGTAAATTAGTCTCTGTACGTTAGTATAAGAGCAAATTGATCATTTCTGTTAACAATTTCATTCAAATTATACTATTAAAAATTAACGTGACTAATGGAATAATTAGACGGTGACATATGACGTGCCACATGACATGCCGCTTGTACCTGACATACAAAAACTAGTTTTTAAATATGGAAATGAATGAAATTTTTAACAAAAAGACCAATTTATTCTTTAATCTAAGGTACAAAGACTAATTTAGCCATTTTTTAAATAGAAGGAGCAAAATATAATCTGACTCTTAGTATAAGAGTCTCTATGGTAATTTTACTACATGCATATATATATATATTGAAAGACATCGCAAATCTTACGTGCTGCCTTGCCACATTGTTAGCACATCCTTGTCTTCCTAGGTCAATGTCAACAATGAAATTTTCTTTTGTTCTACCAAGTAAAATCTACACTATCAAAAAGCTTAAAGTAATAAAGAAAATTTAATCCATCAAAATTATAATCTGCAAAAGTACAATGCCTTTATATTAGGAGTTAGATTACATTTTGTCTCTTTTATTTAAAAAATAGGTAAAATTTCATCTATTTCTACTATTAAAAATTGGTTCCTATAGGTCAACATAAAGTATAAGTGAATAAGTCATGTCAGTTTTTAACAATAGATTTGGATGAAATTTTTAACAAAAATGTCCAATTTCCTCTTTGATCTAACATACAAAGATTCATTTGCCCATGTTTTAAGTAAAGAGAACAAAATACAATATCACTTCTATAATATAGGAACCTCCATAATACTTTTAGCTTATAATCTCCCATATTTGCTCAGACTTTTTATTTTTTCATGAAGTACCTATGTCTGGCACACGGATATAGGTATATAAGCTCCAAATATCATCCAAATACATGAAAAAACTTAGAAAAGACTAATCATACCTGTGTCATATTCATATCGGTATTATAACATGGCAGTGTTTAGAAAATATCATTCATATTGGAAAAGGCAGCATTAATGAGAATGGTAATTGGTACAAGGATAGAATACCTCAGGTTTCTTAATATAATAATGGTTGGAATGACGGTCGTATAAAATAGCAAAGGCTTCATTGGATGCAATGGCCCTTTACATGTAAGAATTGGGACCCTGCTCTAGCCTTATAGTTACTCTTTTACTATCTTCGTGCTGATATCTAGCGACTGCACGGAGAGAAGGAAATATTGGATTCTTCATCTACAAGGCAACATTTGAGATTAAAGCAAAGATCGAATTGATGTGAATTTATATTACCTTCCAAGTCACATAAATCTTGGTCATCTGGATCCAAGTCCATATCAGGGATATGTCAAAAGAAACATGAATAAAATTAGGATCAAATAATGATGACAATAATTAAAGTGACATGATCAGTAATAGTTGATGGCATAGCAATACCATTGCCTCGACATCTGAGAAATAAGGAACATCTTCATCACTTTCAATAAGTAACTCTTCTGCTTCTGGTGGTGGATGATCAACAATCGTGCGTAAAGCATCCACTTCTTGTTTAATTGCAGAAGGATTCACCTGTGGACAACTGTTGTGGCTATTGGATGAACCATTGGATACAAAACTATCACCTTCAGGGGCTACAGCCGCTACACACGGCAAATCCTCACTATCTTTTACGTGTGCAAATAAAGGATTGTCGGGTTTTTCATGTCCAGTTAAGGAAACTGCCATTGTTTTGTAGCTGTTTGGAGAAGATAACATCTTCATTGCAAGGAATTTCTCGGTCTTCACTGTTTAAAGTGCAAGGCTCATCCAAATTGCAAGACCCTGCAACTTCATATGATTCTCCAAGGCCTGAATCTTGAGTTTCAATTGTTATTATTTCGGTCATCTGATCTTGATAACTGTTATTTGGTGAACTTACCAAAAGTGAACTCAAACCATCAAAGAAAGACTTATCAATCACATCTTTTATATCAACATCCAAGAAAAAAGGTTCATCATTCATAAGTGTATGGGTTATTTCCATCAAATAACCTTCCATATCAGCTGTTGCTTAACCATACTTGATATACTGTAAATTTAATTTAATTTTGGTTTAGGTGTAAGAAGCACCATGGCGTGTAAGGTGTCTAATTGAAAATCTCAATTGATAGAATCAAAAGCTTTCCTTCACTATCTCTTGTGATAGTAGCACATTATTTATGATGCTCCTACCTTCTTACAAAGGAACACTGGCTGCTACTTATGTGCAAAAAGTAGTAAGTTTTGCAATCCATTGGCAATTACCTTGGTAATACATTTGTTAACCACGGAGCAAGACGAATTGGTCTATAGTTTATTAATCTCATTGGGGCTTGGCCTTCAGGGACAAGTACCACAATAGTTAAGTTGAATGCATGGAGAAGCTTACCGTTTTGAAAGAAATGGCTCATGGTAGCAATTATATATTCTTCAATGATGTTACACGAGGCCTAAAGAATTGGGTCATGTACATGCCAAACGTTCTAAACTAATAGACAATATGCATTAATCTTATATCAGAAAGAAAAAAAAGGAATGTCTTGAGATATGTAAGCAAGTGAATTACAAATCTTAATAGATATATTTTTTAGGAAGAATGTAATGGCCTCAAAAGCAACTTATCACTTCTTGATTAGTAATCTTTAATTAATATCTTCTTGATGATTATTTGTTCGAAAGGGTTAAATTGAATGACATAATAATATTATTATATCAAATACCAACCCAATAAAATTTATATAATTATAGCACTTGAAGGACTTAATAATTTTAAATGTTTAATGATTATACTATAAATATTATTAAAAACAAAATAAGTACCTAAGTGTGTTAAAATTTATATAATATAAATGATCAAAATATCAAATTTACAAGACTTTATTTTTGCAAATATACCTCGTAGCTAGATTCCATTAGGCAACATTGGACCTATCGCTTAAGGCCCAATTTCTTGAAAGTTCTTCCAATTTTATACTGGATTTTGCGCAAACATGCCCAAAACTTCTAAGAGTCATTAAGGGTCTTATTGGGAACAAATTTCGGACTCCAACTTGAACCCGCCTATTTTATTTGTCTAAATAATTCGTTTCACTTTTTAATAAAAAAATTTAAAATATAATTTTATGCTTTTAAAATTAATATTAAATAATAATATTTTAAAATTATTTATTTTAAATTAGTTTTTTTAAAATTGATCCAAAAAAATTGATTAATTAAGAAAATGACCTAGATGTAAAATTTTATACGAAAATGACTCATTTCATACAATGCACACTAATACCACCATTCCCATTGGCGGCACCACTCTGTCATCATTGAGCAATAATTAAATTTACAATATATATATTTTGGGTGCGGCCAGATAAATTGGTGGCACTAGATTAAAGTGTGATTATCTAAAACATTCAAGAACCTGATGAAGCAATTACCTTTTTTAGATTGGCTGAAAAAAGAGTGTCACCTGAAGGTATGCGGCACCAAATTAAATACTTTCCAAAATTTTGGTCTATTTGCATGTTAAGTTTGTCTCATTTTTAAATTAAATTTAAATAACACATAAAAATATAAGAATAACAAAAATAAACCCTTCTTGTTTTTTTTTAAACAATAAACTTAAAATATATATATAATTCTTATTTAAATTACCCAAATATATCCCTACAAAATTTCTTAAGTTTACTAAAAAAGGTAATTACTTCATCAAGTCCCTGAATATTTTACATAATCACACTTCAGTCCAGTACCGTCAATATATCTGACGGCACCCAAAAAAATATTTTTTAAAAAGCTGATGATTGCTCAGTGATTACGGGGTGGTGTCGCCAATAGGAATGGCGACACTGATATGCACCGTAAAACATAAGTCATTTACGTACATAATTTTTAAGTTGGGTCATTATAATAATTAATCAAAAAATTTATGTTACTTCTAAAAAAACTAATAAATTCTGATCAAACCGACCAACTCCAGATAAGTTTATGAGCCTCATTTACCCTACAATAATTTGAGTGTTGCTTTGAAGGAATCATGGTAGTAGTATCAACCTTTTCAAAAAATGGAAAATGAAAAAAAAAAAGCTTTTGTGTTTCGGGAGAAATACAGAAATTTTTGTTGTTTCTCTTTTCTTTTATGAGGCATCCCTTGTTAATAGCTAAAGAGGGCTTTTAGGTTTGTGTGAAAAAGAAGTTAGTGGTAGATTAGGCATGTGATGACCAGTTGTGGGTAACCCTTTCTTTTGAGACAATTATGTCATGCAATATCACTAATTATATATTTCTCTACTAAAAAATAAGTAAATTAGTTTTTTTATTAAAAAATTTATCTATTTCTATTATTAAAAATTAGTCACTCTACGTCAACATGAGTACATATGATACAACACGTGAAAATAGTTGGTTACTTCGTCAGTCATGTTAGTTTTTAATAATAGAAATGGATAGAAATTTTGACAATGGTTATTTACTTTTTGATCTATCGTAAAAAAAATAAAGTGTAATTTAACTCTTAATACAAAACCTTCTATTATATTTTTACCAACAAAATCTAAAAGTAAAGCATTGAATATTTTTGCAAATTTTTAATTATACAAGGGAAGTTAAAATAATAATTTTTTTACTGCACCCTCAATAGAGGTTGAGTATCTCAAATGGTAGCATTATCACCTATAAAAGTTTTTAAAATTTTCAGAGCATAGGGTTTGAATCCATCCATGTGCAATCAAATTTGGTGCTTTCTTAGGCATTCGTTAAAGGACTTCCACTTTGTGAATTTGTTGTTTCTTTAAATACTCGTAAAATTAAAAAATAAAATTTAAATCGAGGACAATATTACACATGTAAAAAAATCTGCTAACTCTTAACATATAACACTTCACAGACTTTATTTAACAAAATCAACTAACCCTTAACAAGTTTAAACGCATTTATTTCGTCATTCCAATTCTATTTGTGAAGTCTTTGAAAAAATTTTAAGATGATGTATCAAAATTATCTTCTTAAAAAGGGCAAAAACCTAATGCACCCCTATGTATAATCATCTCAATCATGCTCATCACATGCAAAAAGCCCAGTGGGTCCACTCTAACCCTATCCCTCATCCCCCATGTCTCTCTCTCTCTTTATTTACAAAGGCCGAAGTGGGGGACCATAGCATATTAATCTGAAGTTTACCAAGTCTCCCCTACGGCCCAAAATGATAGAATTGTATGTCTTTTGTGAAACTACATTTTAAATTATCAATAGACAATATTATAATATGTTTTTTTCGGATAAGTATATACATTTAGTGAAAAAAAATTACATCAATAGAGAAGGAATTTCACTAGCTATACCTTGATGAAAAACCTCCAAGACCTCACTCGAAGGTATATAAAAAATCTGTAGATTTGATTTCCAATTTAGATATAGTTTAGTCATTCGATTTGCAGCTAAATTTTTTACCCTTGGCACATACTGGATTCACCACTGCCCTTTAGAAAGGTTACAAAATGGTTATTAAATTATTTAAAAGTTTTCATTTAAGTTACTAAGCTGATAAAATCGTTGTTGTATGGCCTCCTATATCCACACTGTCTACACCAATCAAAAGTGCTCATTCCCCTTCTTTTCTACAATTTAATTTCTTTCTTGCTATCTAACACTGACTATCAGGTCGATTTGGATATAAAATTTTTCCTTTATTCATCGATGAGTACTGATTTATCGTACTGATCACTTAAGTTTGATCACTTAAGTTTAATCAAGGATGTAATAAGAAATTTAAGTTGAGAGTAAGTACTATTGATAAAGGCTATGAATCTATATTACATCCCCACCCATTGCACTTTAAAAATCTTCACCTAAATTGGACCAAGTGTCTCCTCCGGCCATCCTTTTTGGTTGAGCTTGGGCGGCTTTTGTTAGGGCTATATATATACATATATAGGGTAGGGCTCAGCTCTGATTTATTCTAATTGAAGGAGAGACAGACACCTTTCTCTATATCTGAGAGGACCCCTACATGTGTGAGGTTCAAACAATGAATATGTTGAGATGATCGGAAAAAGTTTTTCAGTGGTTTTTATTATGCAGCTTGTTTCACGCATTCCCCTACCTTTTTTGAATCTTCATTGGAAACTAAAATATGCTTGTGATGATGAATAAGTCTTTCTCAAATATTTGGATCGAGTTCGAATTTTAGAATTATCGTTATTAGGAAGGCTTTATTTGAATATTATCTTTAATTCTAACAAAATTAATCTTAAACTTTAAAATGAGTGAGAACACATGTAATTATACAAAAAAAAAATAGATCAAATTCACGACTAATAAATATTAAGTGTAGTGATAAGACGCATTACATTCTCATGAAAAGAACTTAAATTCAAACCTTGAAGATGAAACTGTTATAAGGAATAGTTATGAATCTCGAAAAGATTAATTTTCATGTACCATAAAATAGATATAGAAGATACCTTAATTAAGTTCGCAAATTATATAATTTATGTGTAGGGGCGAAGGGAGAGGGTGTTATATAATTCTTTTTATTTTTAAAAAATTACAAATTAATATAATAAAAAAATAACATTTTTGGTCTTTTCAAAAAAAAAAAAAAGTACTCATTTTTGGCTCCCATAAAACAATTTCCTGACTTCCTCCTATCGATGTGACTCAAGGCACTCTTTTAAACTTTAAGATTTGTTTGGGGTTAAAATCGAACTTTTGTGTTTATATTAATTTCAACTTTGAAATTTAGTTTTGATATTTTAATTTAATATAATTTGACTTCTTCACTAATATTAATATTATGCTTTAGTTGAACTTACTAATGTGACATAAAATTAAAAAAATTCAAATCGGGGTTGAGTTAGAATTTCATATTAAGGGTTTTTTTTTTCTTAAATTCACATAAGGTGAATAACTAAATTTTTTAATTGGTTAGTGATTGGGACTAAGACATAACATATTAATAATAGTAGAAGGATTAAAATGTATTAAATTAAAGCAGAGAGAGTAAACCATCAAACTAAATATAATACAAGGTCTAAAACAAGAATTTGACCTTTTTCATGTTTCTTTTCCATACTAATTTTATAACTATTTTTTCTCTTTTAAAAAGATTTTGGGCCAAGAAAATGTTCAAAATCCCATAGAAATACAGTGAAATTACAGTTGTGATATAATTCCATATTATGTATTTGATAATAGAGATAGGTCTTCCTTAGGTCAAATGGTTTGGTCTTTTGTACAACAAAAAAATTGGCTTTGATGAAATACACTTTTGTGTTTCCAATTTTATATTTTATTTTTATTTTCTCTTTCAAAAGGAGCAGGTAGAAAACTACAAATAATTATAGTCTTTGGCTAAATGAATATGGCTAAGCTAAGCTTTTTAGCTTTGTCCCATTGAGATGATTAGTCAGCTCCCACCGCCCATGAAAGGAAAAGAAAAGAAAAAAAGTTGGAATTGATATTACTGTAAAAACATTTAATCGCTGTGATAATGATATACCCAAACTTACCACAATTAATTGTGTTCTAATATCGGTCAAATTAGTATATTTATTCTTCTTGATATAAGGTAGGTGAATAGCTGTGAGTAAAGATAATTAGAATTTAAGTTTTCTAAAAAATCTTGAGTTTGAGAAGAAGAAGGGAGATAGCTGAAATTATAAGAGGAGAGAGTTGTCCTGTTTTGCTGTTTGTGGACCTTAAAAAGGACGTATTTGGTCATGTCCGAGATACTATATGTCGGCTATGTATTAGTTTTTTTACTCCTTAAAACTCAATTGATCTATTGATATTTTGTTCTCGTAAGTATAAAGTATCATGTCAGAATTATGGATATATGTAATATATGAGTGATAGGTATTTTTTAAGAAAAACATACTTAATTTAGTCCTCAAACGTGAAATTTTTATCAATTAAACTCATTCACTTACGAAAATCATCTTTGACTTTTATTATATATGCTGAAGTGACCATGAATAGCGACGGACTCAACCATTATTATGTTGACGTGACATTTTATGTGGAAATAATTATTGATGTGATTTCAAGTAATTAGATAAATAGTCTTTAATAGAAAAATTTGTTTTGTTTATGGTTGAATCATATTTGAGTCACGATGATATTCTAATAAAGCCCTCCAATAATGATGAATTCAAGATTTATACTTAGTCCAAATGCTAGGAAAGAAGTCTACCCCACTTCGTTCAACTACTTATGGGGGAAAAGGTTGTTTCCATCCTTTGAGTGAAGTTGAAAATTGTGTTTAAATCATTATTTGTACTACGAATTTAATAATAAAATTCTTATTGAAGTAAAATATTACAAATATAAATTAAACAACTTCTTATATTTCATCATTTCAATATCTCTATATGCACACATCAAATTACCACACCTTACTAAGAGAATAAAAAAATTCAAACTAAAGCTTTTAGTCGAAGATAGAACTTGACATATAATTTGGTGAGCTTTGATGATGACTACCGGATCTACCATTACTTAATGTAATAATAATGTCAAATAAATCAATAAAAGCAAGCGCCGTTGGAGAGTAAAAAGGAAATGGAACAGAATTATGGAGACTCCCACATATCATTTAAAAAAATTCAAACCCAAAAACCAAAATCAATCCAATAAAAAATAAATCTAAAGTTGAAAGGAGTTGATAATTTCAAAAGTTTAATTTATTTCATCTAAATTTATTAATACGAAACCAATTCGACAAAACTACTTTATACTCCAATAATTTCAGTGGTAAAAATATTATAGAAGTCGTTGATTAGGAGTTAGATTATTTTTTGCTTTCTCTATTAAAAAATAAGTAAATTAATCTCTGTATTTTAAATCAAAGAGTAAACCGGTTCTTCTATTAAAAATTTCATCTATTTTTATTATTGAAAAATAGTTCTTGTACGTCAATATTAAGTATATATGGTACACTACGTATAGTTGTTTAGTTATTTTGTTAATCACGTCAATTTTAACAGTTGAAATTGATGAAATTTATAATAAAAATGATCATTTTACTCTTTAATTTAATGTACAGCGACCAATTTTAAATAAATAAATAAAAACAAGGTAGAATCCAATTTCTAATATAATATACTTTTACTTGATTCTAGCTCTTCTTTCTTCTAAATTTCATTCCATAAATTTGGTAAAAAGAAATAAATAAGAACAGAAGAAAAAATAAAGGAGAATAAGAAATTTTTAAAAAAAATGGGATGTCGGTAAAAGGCTAAAAGAAGATACAAGAGTACATTTACTTTATAATATTTTATAAAAATAATATTTCATAAAATAATTGAATAATAAATGAAGTACCATTCCACTTTTTGGTATATAACTTATCCCTTACGTTATATCTATTTTGGGATGATTTCATTATTTATATTTAATCTGGTAATATGTTAAAAAAAATGAAAATTGAATTTATGTAATCTTATTTATATGATGTGAAGTTAATTAATTTGCTAGGAAATGCCTATTGAGCGTTGTTGATCATCAATCTACTACTCAAATTTAGATACTATATTATCCACTTTAATCCCTCTAATAATTTGTAATTAGAATATTTGTTATCTTAGGGTAAATGTCAATTTCACTAGATATTCTTAAAATATGACTCAATTTCTACGTTAATTTATATAATTTCAAAATATCTTGATGGGGTCTTTAAAGTGTCGATATTATATTAATTAAATCCTTTTATCAGTCTAATATTAGTTTAGACATTAAATACCAACTCAAATTTAACATAAAGTATATATAATTAAAGAGTTAATTTCATCATATATCCCAAACTATGACCCAAGTTCTATCAATCAAGTCCTTTTTATTAGCCTAACGTTAGTTTGGGCATTAAAATTTAATTCGAATATGTGGATCAAATTTTAATATGTATATGAATAGATCATTTAGATATGACACGTTAAAAAGCGAGTGTGTCATAAATGACATTTTCAAAATTGATTTTGACATGTTGTGTTTGAATTTTTATCATTGATCTGACTAGGGGTGCTAACTCTAGACCATTAAGTAAATAGTAATTTTTTATTTGAAAATAAATACTTATTTGAATAAAAATCAATATAAAAAAAAAATCTCATTCGAGTACAACAAAAACATAACAATTATTGTAAGAAATAAATTAGTTTAGAGATAATTTACATAGCCTTTCCCTTTGTTAATCATAACCACATATTTGATGTGATTAAAAAAAAGTAAAAGAGAGAAGCAAAAAACAAAATAATGGTAAGAAGTGACAAGTCATAATGATAACTCAATTGAAAATGACCTAATATAAACTTCCCTAATATGACATTAAACAACTATTGTCAAAAAAGAAAAACCTAAATTAGCCCAACTTGCAAGATTAATAAGTTTCTCTTTTAATGGCTCGATGAGGTCCCAAACAACCTTTTGACAATGAGTTTAATTAAAACCCTAAACCTAACTTTAATCCTATTCAAACCTTGCTTTATAACACTTGCGGGTAGCTGCCAATCAGCATTGGTAAAAGTTTAGGCACGGGCAGGAGTGAAGTCAGAAGAGTTGAAAGTAAATTATAAATATTTGAGAAATTAAAATAAAATTTTATTACTATATTAATTTGACTTCGTCATTAATTAGGTGTAACTAAAAATTTTGTGGGTTGAAGTATGAGCCATGCAACAAAAACTAGCCTAACTATTTTTCTAATTACACCATTACTCCAAAACTAGATTCTCAATTAGTTATAAATTTGTATAGTTAAATTATTGTTTGGTCTGTCTATTATGTTCAATTTCAGGATTATATTTTGTTTTCAATACTACTAATTATTTTGTTTAAATTACGGTAAAAGTACTAGGAGTCGAATTGTATTTTCTCCTTTCTACTAAAAAATTGGGTAAATTAAACTCTGTATGTTAGATCAAAAGAAAATTTTGGTCTTTTTTTTGTTAAAAATTTCATACGCATGGCTGATAGAATAGTCAAACTATAACATATGACATACGACATGTACCTCATGCTGATGTACATGCCACATGACTATGGTTTGTTTTTTACTCTAACATCAAAGATTAATTTGCTCTTTTTTTGTAAAAGAGGCAAATAACAATCTGACTACTAATATAAGTAACTCCATGATATTTTTACCATCATAATTAAATATTAAAAAAATGAGGACCGAAAATCAAAAACATATAAAGGAAAAAAGAGAGAAAAAAGAACATGGGGCTGTTTTGTAAGAAAAAAAATTACTCATTTAGTTCAAGAGAATAAAATAAAATACAAAAGAAGGTAGCTCATCGTAACTCGAAGAGGGGCTGTTTTGTAGTATTTCTTTTCATTGTTGTCCAAAAAAAAAAAAGCAATTTAGGGTTTAAAAATGACCAAAGAGATCAGCCCCCAACAATTTTCATCGAAGTTAGGAGCTCCATGTTTCATACTGACATAATCAAATAATTAACTATCTAATCAAATATTAGAAAATGAAGACAAGAAGCTAACAAAGGAGAGTAGAGTCAAATAAGAAAAAGAAAAAAAAATTGGGATTAATCATTGTCTCGGGCCCCTAATTACAAGCAACTTAAAATATATTGATTAATATTTTAATGGATAAATATTCAAATTATATATTGTTCACGAAGAAAATTTACGGATCAATCATAAAGCAACAGGTGTCAAACTAAAATTATCGTGGGTTAAAATCAAAATTATCATGATGAAAATGATGATATCATATCTGTGTCATAATTATTTTTCTCTAATTAATTTAAATTAATTAAGATATAAATATTAAATTTTTATATTATTACTAATTAAAAATAAAATAGTTAAGTGACGGTTGGTAAACGAATATGCTCCTTATGGTCTTTGAAATACACTAGTATTATGAACTTGAAAATGGGCAAAATTGACTTATGGTCGGGTCTTAAATATTGGAGCTTGAACTTGACTTATATTTAAAAGGGTAAACTACATTAGTAATCACCCAATTATTAGGATTTTTTTTTTGTCACTCAACTATGAAAAGTTACAGAATGATCAACTAACTATTCAATCTTTTCTTTTTTGGTCACGCAATAATTCAAAATTTTCTTTTTCAGTCATCTGCAATTAAATTACTAACGAAAAGATAATTGACAACTTTTAAAATTGGCATAATAGTAACTTTAACCCTCAATATTTATATATTTTTTCAATTTAGTCTTAATTCAAAAAAAAAAATTAACTCTTAACATTTACACACTGTGTAATATGGTCTCTTTTTCTTTTTTACATATTTACTTTTTTTTGTGACATTAAGGGTTTGGTTTTAAGAAAATGAGAAAAGATGAAAATTATTATCTTAGATTTTTGGGTGTTTTTATTTTTGGTATATTTTCAATAAAAATTAGTTAATAGATTTGTTTATTTTTTTAGTTTTTTGGTGAAGGGATCACAAAAAAAAAAGAAGACCAAATTACACAATGTGTAAACATTAAAGGTTAATTTTTTTAGAATCAATACTAAATTAACACAATGTATAAATGTTGACGGTTAAAGTTATTATTATGCCAAATTTAAAAGCTGGCACATCATCTTTCCGTTAGCCATTTAATAATTGGTAACCAAAAAAGAAAAATTTGAATCGTTAGGTGACTATTTTGTAACTTTTCAGAGTTGAATAACAAAAAAAAATTACAAACATTTGAGTGACTACAAGTGTAATTAAACCAATTTAAATAAGAAGATTCTTTTTTACCAAAATCCATTTTCCGAACCTTGTATTATCATCCATACCTTTTCAAATATTGCATGAAGCTTTAAATTTAGACAAATAACCCCAAACTATAAACACATCTATTTTAACTTAAATATTAGAAAAATAGGAAACATTTTAGGATGTTAAATTTTTGTCAAATGCTATTAGAAATTATTATTTTAACTTAATTATATAGAAAAAAAAAGGAGAGAAGTTTGATTAGGCATGGGAAAAGCCTGTTTAGTGAAGCGGCTATGGTGTACGATTGGGGGACAAAAGCCGCCGTCCGTACCCTTTTTCTTAGTCATTCATATTAATATTAATATTAATATTAATATAATATAGTTAATTAGTTTAAAATCCAATAATTAGTGGCCACCAATTTCACGCTGTTTCCACGTGATTGTTTGATAATATTAAAAATTAATATTTTCTAGTTACTTAGGCATGATTGTTTTATTTTATTTATTTATTTTAAATTGATCATTAGACGTTAAAAGATTCCAATTATATTATTAAATTATCGAAATTATATCACTCATTCTATTATAAAAATTATTAATTTAATTATTAAATTAGATGTCAAATTTTATGTGATATAATTTAAAATGATAAGTTTAAAGAAAAATGAATATTGTAAAAATTTTGATTTTTAGATTTTTGAAGGATTTTTACAAAAGCTTTACCGCTCACTCTCTCTTTTATCGATTTTACTTCATGCTTTTAAAAGTTATGGGATAACGTTTTATTTTTCTTCAAAATTTTTATATTAAATTATGTCATGTAAGATTTGACATATTATGATTTAATGATTACATTAACGGTTTTAATAATTGAAGGACCTAATTGTTATAACATCAATAATTTAATTATATAATTAGAACATTTTAAAATTTAAAGATTAATTTGAAATGTGGGTCATAGTTTAGATTTTGTACCAAAATTATCCCAAAGAGGAAAAAAAATTTAAACAAAAAATTAAAATTACATCATAATTATAGGTTATTATCAAGTACATTGATAATGGAGCTAAAATAAAACTCTACAAGTTATCTGTACTTTATTTATCAAATTTTTAATAGGTAATTATTTCATCCACTAGAAATACAAATTTTTTACCGGAATTAAGAAGCAGTCCCATATTCTTAATTATTTTATATTTTAATTCCGTAAATAGGGTTTAAATACTACTACATACTCTTTTTTTAATTATTAATTTTTATTTTTTAATACACCCTAAATAGGACATGTATTATCCTTATAACCTTACTCACGGAGTCTAGAAAATTTATTTACACTATACTCAATATTCTTTTTGTTTAAATTTAAACTATAAAACGAACAAAATAGAATATATCTAGCTAACCTTTTTTTTTAACAAATAATTATAGGTAATGAAATGAATGATTAACTAACGAAAATAAATCTGGAAGAGAATTGGGGGTGGAGATAAGCCCAAATGGTAAATCTACTATTTAGCCCCTTCAAATTTTATGAAGTTACAAATTAATATAATGGTAAAATCTGTACTCTGACCCTTCCAAAATTTACTATTCATCTCTACCTTTAAAATAATTTTCTGGCTTCACTTTTTAAAATAATTTGTACATTTATATAACACTAATAACTCGAACTTAAAATTTTTAAAATTTTTGAAAGCTTTAATTTAATATTGAAATTTATAAGCCATATATAGCAAGATATGAGAGTAAGAAGTGTAATGAGTATATATGAAAAAGATTATATCAATAAATTCTATTGTCATCTTAATACACGTATGAAATGAAAATGAAATTAAATGTGGAGGTGGAAGTAATGAGAATAATTTTAGTTAGCAACAAAATTGTCTTTGGTTGCTTTCTCACAAGTTGTTTACTTATATGATAAAGAAAAAGTGTATTAATAATAGGTTGAACAATTATCACACGTATTTGTTTTTCCCTAAAGTAATGTGAATTAATGATATTGAAAGCAATGTTTTAATAACTGGATTTTGAATGGTTTAGATTATTGGTTTTTAGTTTAATTGATTGTTGATTTAATAATAATTAATTTTTATTCTGCTCTTGTAGCACGATTTTTAGTATTGTTTATGCATGTATTTTTTCTTTTGCAAGTGATTTTAGGGATGATTTTGTTGTCGTCCTCTCTAGTTTGGCGGATGCTCGATTCTTTTGTCGATTTTTGCTTGCCGCTTTGGACCACCCAGAGCTGATTTTCTTACTGTATTAAGTGCTTGCAGTCACTTCAGAAATGTCGTGTTTGAGTTGTGACAAAGCCAATTGCAACTTGTCATAATGTTCTATTGATGCTGAAGCTAAAGCCTTTGTTGTGTTGATGGAGCTTGTCATTCACCATCTTGGACGACGTGAGTGTTGTTATTTTCCTTTTGAGTTGTATGGTTCTATTCATTCAATGAATTAATGAATTTACCTTTCAAAAAAAAAATTGCCAAATAGTTTTTATTTATCTTATGCTCGAATGGAATATTGTTAGAAGTAATGAAATATTAATATCAAGTATTGCATGTATGGTAAGGCAAATTACGTTTTTAAAGAAAAATGTAGGTGAAAATTTTAGAAATAATATTGTTGAAACGAACAACCACAAACCCTGAATATGAATTATAAAATGATAATAAGAATACAAAATTTATGAGATATTAAAAGAATTAATTTATAAATTTAAATTCGTGTCTAGGTTGACTGAATGTGAACCTAGAAATAATATTTTATTAAATTTACGGCGTGTCATGCGACATGAAAGTAATAATATGAAGAATAACGAAAATTCAAACATTATTTCATTGTGTTATGCATGTATTCTTTAATAAAAATAATAAAAATATTTGAAAATTAATTTTGTGAAAAGACTTGTATTCTAAATTGACATTATTGATTCAAAGATTTAGAAGCAAAATTCATTGTGAAAAATGTGATTTCCATATAATGATTTTACTCGAAGAAATTTTTGGAATAATTAAGAATAAAGAGATTGACGAAAGAAAACAAATTCCCTCAGGAGACAGGTGGGAGAAAATAAAAATAGTCACCAAAATGATTTATTATTTTTGGGATAAATTAACATTTAGTCCCTGGACTTCTTAATCTTTTCCGCTTTGCTCCTTAACTTTTTTTTTGTTAACATTAGTCTCAAAATGTGGCAACTTTTTTTTTTCTCAATTTGATATTTAAATTTAGATTTTGTTAAGGTGTAATGGCATGGCATTCCTTGCACCACACCATCGCCTGAATCCTTTTAAAAAATTTATAATTATATATAATTTTTAGGGTAAAATATATCCAAGATTACTAAATAATTAAAAAGTTTACATTTTGATCACTCAACTTCAAAAGGTTATAAAATGGTCACATAACTACTCAAAAGTTTTCATTTGAGTCATTGAGCTGTTAAAATCGTTGTTGTATGGCCTTCTCTATTCTAACCGCTCGCGCCAATCGAAAGCTCTCCTTCCCATTCTCTTCTACAATTTAGTTTTTTTTATTTTATTTTATGAAACAATTTTGAACATTACGAATCTGCGAATCAAAATCCAAACAATTTTCTTTTTTAACATTAACTGTTAGATTGACTTGGATCTAATGTATTAGGTATATTTTTCTACTTGTTTACGGGTATTGATCTACCGTCCGATCATTGAATCATTGTTTAAAGCTTGCTAGCTAGATTTAAAAAAAAAAAAAACTTAACAACCTAGTGACTCAAATAGAAACTTTCGAATAGTTCAATAATCATTTTGTAACTTTTTGAAGTTAAATAATAAAAAAACTTACTAATAATTTAGTCATTTTGGGCGTAATTTACCTTTTTTAATAAAGATATATATTTAATGAATTTTTTTAATTTAATAAAAGTAATATGTTGAAATATATTGTAATAATTAAATGATTCATAATCTATGTGTATGAGTATCAATTAAAAAATAGTATAAAGGAAAAATCAAATCTTAATTACAGGAAAAGTCAGAAAAGTACATGCGGGTTTTCCGGTAAAAGGACGAATAATTGATGACGTGCCACGTGGATAAACCTGAGCCATAAGATGAAAGTCAACGGCGGAGATTCAAACCTTTATTTGATTAGATTCATTGAAACTGGAAGAGAAACTGCAGAGAACTGCCCACTGAACAGATTCATGTTCTTACATGTTTATCCTCTACAAATATTTATGGTCTAATTTCATTTTTAGTCCCTCTTAAATTTCAGATAGTAAAATTAATAATTAGACCTAATATTATTAGGAGCTCCAAATTTATAATGCGATTAACTACCGCTTTAAAATGGTAACATGCATGGATTCTTTTCGTAGATAGTTTTTTTTCCTTACACAATTTTTATTATTATCTATAATCTCTTCCAAACTCTTAAATTAGAGGATAATACGCACATAAACACGCTTAAACCTATATCCTCTTTTTTATTGTAATAACAACAGTGTCAATTGAACTCTAAGGCTTAATCGACAATGTTGATAATGTTATTAAAACTAGATTTTGTTACACCCATGATATGAGTGAAATAAAATATTATATGTTGAAAATATTTTCTTTTAAAATTTATTTAATAATAAATATAGGTGAAGTGGTAACAAATTTGTATTTTAATACTATTAAACACATGTTTAATTTGAGGATTTTTAATTTTTAATTCTTTTATTTGAAAATGATATAAATGTATGAAAAGACAAAAATGTCATTATAATAATATTAAGGGTAAATTACACCTAAGGTTATTGAACTATTAATAAGTTTACGTTTTGGTCACTCAACTTTAAAAAGTTATAAAAATAGTCATCGAACTATTTGAAAGTTTTCATTTAAGTTATTGAGATGTTAAAATCATTGTTGTATGGCCTTATCTATTTGCACCACATGTCCCAATTGAAAGCTCTCATTTCCCTTCTTTTCTATAATTTGATTTTTTTTCATGAAACAACTTTGAATGTCATGAATCTGAGAATCAAAATCTAAACAGTTTTCTTCTCCAATTTCCAACACTGACCATCAGATCAACTTGGATCTAAGGTATGTTATTCTATTCGTTGATGGGTACTGATCCACCAGTCAGATCGACAAATCGTCGTTTGCAACTTGCTAGCTTGACTTTAAAAAAAAACTTAATAGTCCAGTGATTTAAATAAAAACTTTTGAATAGTTTAGTAACTTAAATGAAAATTTTTGAATAATTTAGTGACTATTTTATAAAATTTTAAAGTTAAATGACCAAAACTTAAAAATTTCTAATATTAATTAAAATGATTAAATATAGTATAAATAGATTAAGAGAGATTAAAATCAAAATCATATATATATTTTTGGTTATAATTTAGGAAGAGAGAGAGACAGGGAGCTGGTTTTTGTCATAAATGAGGTAAGGGTGTAGCAGAGGGCGGAGGGCAGTTCTCATGGCGGCGTTGCAGTGGCTTAAATTCCGTGCCATTATTGGTGGGTAAATTGAAGTGATAGAGAAAGCCAAAAAAAAAAAAACCTCCTTGTTTTTCTTTATTTTATTTCTACCCTAAAAGAAAAATCATATTTTTAACCTCAAAAAACATCCTAGAAGAACAAAAAAAAAAAAAAAAAAAAAAAACAGGTCTTTTGTACTTAAAATTCAACTAATTCAGAGTTTTCAGACAGAACCAGAACCAGAAACAAAACAAAGAAAGATCAGGTCAAAACCAAAACCCCGACAGTTGTTGTTTAAACCCCCCATAAAAACCCACTAGTTGATCTTGGGTGGGTTTGAAAGGAGTATTTTGATAGTGTGTTTTGCTATGGATTTTGGGTACAAATTGATAGATTTTGTATCCAACAAATGGCTGGTTTCTTCTATTTAACTGGAAACAAACAAGAAGATAAAGAAGAAAGCTTACATTTATATAGAAACGAAGAGATCTACAACAGTAACAACAAAGGGTTCGAGATATGGCCGCAGTACTATTATCCGCAACCGCAGCAAGCAAACATGGTGAGCAGCACCTACCCGTTTGGGACGGGTCCTGGTCGAAGAACTATCGGTGGTGGGTTTAATTTATCCGACGAATCATCATCTTCAAGGTTAAGACAAGGAGGAATAAATTGTCAAGATTGTGGTAACCAAGCTAAGAAAGATTGTCTACATTTAAGGTGTAGAACTTGTTGTAAAAGCCGAGGGTTTCAGTGTCAAACACATGTTAAAAGTACTTGGGTTCCTGCTGCTAAAAGACGTGAACGACAGCAACAACTTGCAACTTTACAACAACAACAACAACAACAGTTTCGTGGTGAGATCCCTAAAAGACAGAAAGAGAATCAAGGTGGTGGTGTTGTAACAGCTGTTCCTTCACTTGCTTGTACTCGTTTATCACCCACCACCACAACCACCGCTTCAGGTAAAAAAGAAACCTTGAGAATGGTCTAAAATGGTGATATTTTTGTAGAGAAAAGCTCACCATCCCCACCTATTTTTTTTTTTTTTTAAATTCCATTATTTCAGCCACTATTTGATGGTTAAACTGACTAAGAGTTTCCATAATATTCGGGTTCCTGTTTTATTTATTTATTTATTAAGGTTTGCTTTTTCTTTATATATATATATATATATATATATATTAGGGTTGGAACTGGGGCAATTCCCCCCGGAAGTGAGCTCACAAGCAGTGTTCCGGTGCGTGAAAGTAAGTGCTATGGACGATGTTGATGAAGAATTCGCTTATCAAACGGCGGTGAACATTGCCGGACATGTGTTTAAAGGTATACTCTATGACCAAGGACCTGAATCTCGTTACACCGATGGCGGCGGTGGCAGCAGAGAAAACTCTCAACAACAACAGCAACTTAATCTCATGGCCGATACGACGACGACAGCCGTGGCTACTTCAAGTAATATAGGCACGAACATGCTCGATCCTTCGGTCTACCCAGCTCCGATCAATGCTTTTATTGCCGGTACGCAATTCTTCCCACATCCAAGGTCTTGATTTTAACGAGCATTTGTCTCTCCGAAATATGTTATCATCTACCAAAACTTAGAAAGCTCATAATTTAAATGAAAATAGAATCCATACGATAATGGGGGATGTTTTTTTTTTTTTTAATTTAAATCCAGATTTTCAATGACTTTACATATGTTTTTTGATTTGAGTGTACTTAGTGCAACATGTGAATGTGTTTGCTTTCTTGAATCTGTTTGGTTGCAAAGAAAATGGGACGAGAAAAGAAATATTAGGTTTTAGGCATAGGATTATACATTGCATTAAATATACATTTTTTGAGAATGTATATGTATTTATGCATAATATTTACAAATATTTAGCATTTATATATATAAGCTACTTGAATAGGACGTGCATGGGTGTGACCCTCCATTGCAAATTATATATATGCATGTGATTTATGTTTATATTTAGTTTGAGACTAATGATAGTAGGCTAAGGTACGCAAGGTGTTAAATGGATATCTATAGAGATGCTTCTGTTTTGCTAGCCTTCTAGATTTATCCGATACTAGCTTTGCTCCTCGTTTAGAATCTGACCTGATTTAATTTCTGATTTAGTCGATGTCTAATGTTTACTAATTACAAAACAATTTTAGATAAACAAATAATATATATATATATATATATATAAGATTTATATTTGATGCACTAATAATTTATAATTATATAGATTATAACTAGATAATGAGTCATTATTTAAAAAAAAAACTAAATTAATTTCATTTTCAATGTTATTATTTGATTTACTAATGGTGTGTATAATTATAAATTGTTAGAATATCAAATATTAATCTATATAATCAAAAAGTGTTGAAGGTAGTGGTCATACACATTACATGTCTAGGAAGAGAATTTAGGTTCGAACTCGAAAAATAATCCAAGAAAATTTAATTTTCTTAAACCATAAAATAAACATAAATGTTTGTTATTTCTCGGAGGGATTATGGAAGGGTCAGAACATGATGATTCTTTATGATCATGAAATGAATAATAGCTAGCATTGTGATGCGTCATTGAAGCACCAAATATATCCTATCCCTATAGAAATAATAAAAGAATAGTCTCGATCCTCCTTAAGTTCAATCCTTGGCTTTTAGGTGATCCTTCTCGAATTGAATAAGCTAGTTATAGTGGAAGAATACGCCTACGACCATCAGCTCCACTTAGTGTTTAGACTTATAATTTAGAGGAATCTGACTCTAGCCAACCGTTGCTCCTGTGGGACCATCTCACACTAGATCATCACTTCCGAATGGCAAATCCCACGCCATGAACCTTTTTTGGGGATTTTTGATAACCTTTGGCTATATGAATTTAGTGGCTCATGCTTTTGGGAAAAGAAATATGACTTAATAAAAAAAATAGAATTTTATTGAATAAAGAAAAGAACAAGGCTAAGCTTTTTTGGAGGAGAGAGTGTTTACAAAAAAGATGATATGAAATTTGATCACTCCATCCCCTATTTATAGTACTAGGAAACCTAGTCTAGTCCTACTTAAATTCTAAAAAATAAATAAAAATAATTAAAGATAATTAAATATAATTAAATATAAATAAAGATAAAAGCTAAAATAAAATCTAAATAATAATATCTAACAATTATCCTAATATAATTAAAAACTAAATAGAGTATTGTGTTTATAAAATATCTCTTCTTTGCATTTTTATCCTTATGTCTTCTATGCTTGCATTTTCGGCACCACATTTTTTCCTATGTCGCATGCTGGCCCACTTTATCTTCAAATTCATGTTTTTCGCCTTTAAATTTACTTTTGCCTTCAATTTAGTCCCTAAAAGATAAAAGACCATAAATAGTCCAAATTAGTAGGATCATACTTAAAAAAAATATACAATTAACACATAAAAATATGTCGTTCTAGAGTATTATCACATTGTCCTCAGTGTTGATGCTTAAATCTAATAATAATAATAATAATAATAATAATAATAATAATTGGATGGTAGGGAAAACAAAAAAAATTGTAATAAAAGATTCGTGGAGTTTTATAGAAGAAGATAAGAAAAAATTATTGAGGAATTAATGCATTTATAGCCTACTTGACCTAGAAGCATAATCTCCTTGTGTATTTTTCTAAAAAAAAAAAGGTCACATTGCTAAAGATAATAGGGGAATGATTATAAATATTGAAATTTGTTAAATATTACATTTTTTAGTGAACATATGAATTAATTGATTTAAACACATATGAAGTTCATTAACAATAGTTAATTGATTTTAATTAAATAGTCAGTCAATTTTTATTTTTTTTTTTGTATTAGTATTGAGTCGATTGTTAATCGTCTAAGGGAGGTTCCTGAGAGAACCATTCCCAATTTGTCCTCCAGTTGGTACATAGTGAGCAGCTCGAGCAATGCGTTGATAATCAATAGGTTTGAGATTGGGATCTTTATGCCCAACCTTCAACGCTAATCCTTTTTCCAAGATTACGTATCCATTTTACCAATTTCCCTTCCCTATCTACCAAATCCTTACGTGACAAGAAAAAGAAAATAAAAAAAGCCTAAAAATTTAACACTAAGTAATTGGGAAAACCATGTTAACTAGAACAAGTACAATGTTTTGAATAATAATAATTATTATTATTATTTATGTTCGATTAATGTATAAATTTCATGTACCATTAGTAAATAATAACACAACATATCATTATTGGGTATAATAACAAATAATGGAGGACTTATAAATAAATAATAAATTTATTTAAGTATCATTAAATATTAATTATAATTATTATAATTTTATCTAGTTTAGAGTTTACGGTTTAGAATTTAGGCTTTATATCGAATTTCGAGTTTCATATTTATATTTAAATAAAGTTATTAATATTTATTTCTAAGTGATATACTATTTTTTATTTCATGAGTGATGAAGTATCATCTTATTATCCACAAATGATGTATAAGATGTATATATTGACGAACGGTATATTAAATATTTACCGAATAATAATATTTGATAGTAAAATGAAAATAAAAGGGTTTGTTTTGCTTGACAATTGTGGATGTTGAATCATTTCCATTAGCATGAAAGATAGGATTGCAGTTTACTTTTACTAGATCTGTTTGTCATTAAGCTAAAATTTGGCGAAAAAATTGACAATTTTTTTTACCTAGTTTGCTGTAATTTTCACCACCTAATTACTTTTTTTTTGAACTTATAATTGATTATTTCAATGGAAGAATTTAAAATAGTATTAGGTTTGGGTAATTACTCTTTTATTTTCATAGTGCTCCTTGTTGTAATTAGGTCATTATTGAAATCTTTGCATGCTAGATTACTACAAGAAATTATTATAATGGCAAAAATAATTAAGCTAAATTAAATTGTTTCTTATTATCAAAACATAATTTATTAAGATTTATTCCTCCATTGTTTTTGTTTTTTTCCTTGGAAAAAATTAAATATAATAAAAGTTAGAGGTGAATATGGTTTAATTTGATCGAGTTTTTTGAATTTTTCGAACTATTTATAATAATTGGGTTTGTTTTTTTCATTTTCTATACAAATTTTTTGTTTTAAATTTTTGGACTTATTTTGAAAAAAATAAGCTTTATTTAATAGATTTTTGGCTTATAAATATTTTTAAAATGATTAATTTCAAGTAAATAAAAATAATTAAAACTCTTAAGTAGTATTTTTGAAAATAATTATTATATAAAATTTTAAGATATTTTCACTATTTTGCATCATAAAAAATTAAAATTAATTTAATTAATTATAAATTAATAAAAATAAAATTAACTTTCATTCGAATAACCGCGATTTTTCAACTTATATTTCAAAAAATTGTCCAAATGCTATAGATTAGATTGATTTTCATCCCAAAATAAAATTACTTTCCATACTTGTTATATGCATATTGTATATATAAGTTCTATCTATATTAATTTTAATTTCATCATAAATTATAATAATTGATTCTAATTATAACTATATACCTATAATTGTATTTATAATTTATTTGCTCTAAAAAAAGTATTTATAATCTCTTAAAAAATAATAAACTAATGCTATATATATAAGATAGTTGCATACTTCAAGTTTCAAATAATAACATAAAGAGTAAATTAATACATGATTTTGCAAACAAGTGTCGTTTTTAAGATTACTATATTTAATAATATATATTTTCATCTTCGAAAAATATAAATAAATTATAAATAAAATGTCTATTATTAAATGAGAAGGGATTGTACGAAATTGTGATTTCATGTCATCCCTATCTCTTTCTAATAGGAGAATAACAAATCAGATTTTTTCTCCTGATTTACAGCTTTTTTTCTCCTGGTTTACAATTTTTTCCTCTTAAAAAAAATTCAAATTCAACTAAAACTGCTAAAAATCATGAAGAAAAATATGATTTGTCATTTCTTTATTGAAAAGGAACATAGATAACATGAAATTACAGTTTCATATAATCCTTTCTCATTACTAAATTTAGTACAATATTATATTTTCGATTACTCAATATAATTGTTATAAAATATTGTATTAATTATCTTACTAACCTCATTTATTAACAAAATTCAATTAAAGAGAAAGGCATTGTATGAAAAGACCTTTCAAAAGAAAAAGGAAAATTAACTTAGAGGGCGTAGTGCCCCCCACCTATCGTAACCTTAGTAACACGAAATATTTATTATTAGTTAATTTTAGATCCCAAGGCCATTTCCCTAGCTATAAAGCTGCCATACTTAATTGATTATGTAGCCTAGAATTAATTTATGATAATTTTATCAATTTAATTCATTGACAAATAAAAATAGAAAATTCGGCATATTTATAACTATTTATTATCAATCAATTAATCAAGATTTCAATTGTTCTCAATTGTAATTATTGAAGAATTTTTGACTTTTTCGAGAGAAATTTTTGAAACATTATTTACCTTTAATTGATTGACCCCTCAATGAATTAATATTTTCTCAATTGGTGGTGATATAGTTGCCCACAATGTCCTATATTCTATAGGGTATGAGCTCCAACCCTACTTAGCACAAATGTTTACAATTCTTTGGTAGATAGACATGCTCTACACACGGTTCATCTCGATGAGATGTTCTTATTTTGTTGAATTCGGTATTTGAAGGACTTGAACTTTTCACAAAATCATAATTTAAAATTCTGTTTAAGAATAATATCGAACCATTAAAAAATTTATCAACTCCAATTAAATAATACTTTAAAACCATATTCGAAAAAGATAAAAAAAACTCCTTAAAATAATAAACCCGAAACTTAAATTAAAACATACTATAAATTGATATTTTTCTAAAATATTATGAATGGATTTGAAGAGGAAATTAAATTGATATGTAGTGATTAATATTTGGTGGGATATGGAATATGGGATATGGAATACTTTTTTAACATTGACCCCATAGTGAATTGACATTCACATGTGGGCTGCCGCATGCTTTCATTGCACATTGACACTTGGAATCGACTCTCATTACCCTAAATTAGATGCATCCGGAGAATATGGTGCCTAATTTTCGTTGATAAGACTTCCATTGCCCCCACTAAGTCACAAAAATCAAAATATTATCTGTTCTCAGAGGTTCTTGAAGTACTTATATATCAATTTCTAACTCTATGTTGATTGTATTTAAATATCTTTTTACTTTAAATTTTACCATACAAGTTTTTCTTTTAAAAATTATTATACTATGTAATATTTGATTTTGATTTGAACGTGTGTTTTAATGTCTTTTATTAGTTGGCTTAAATTAGAGGGCAAGACCCATTAATCGATTAATGATTATCCATCAATAATCATCTAAGTTATAATGAGTTTAATTTTAATATTTAATTGGTATTTAAATTTAATTTTAGTATTTAATTTCATACTCAAACTAATTATTATCATATAGTCTAATAAATATTTGATTTACGTACTTTAAAGAAAGAAAATATAGATACTTATTTAAGGAAAAAACTCAAATACTAAGTAAAACATTGAAACTAAACTAAAGTGTTTAATTAAAAAAAAAAACTCTTAAATATCAAACTGAAAAAGTTTAAGTACTAAAATGAATATTAGATCCAAACTCAGATGCTAAAGTGGAAGAAAAGAAACTCATGTACACTCAAATACCAAATCAGAAAAGAAAATACTGTGTTTGCTATTGTCAACATGTTTTGTGATACTGGAGATTTATCATCTTAGCTGCGCATATATATATATATAGGCATGTAGCTGTATAATTTGAGTAAAACGAAAAAGGCCCATTAGCTGACCAAAGCTAAACTTAGTGTTTTTGGGATACTCACTGATCCTCAATTGCCACAGTTGCTGCTATATTTTGTTATGGAAACTTCCTTAATTATTGAATCCAAAACTGCAAGAATAAAAGATGGGTTTTGGACCTTTGGTCCCTATTTATCCTTATCGTGTGATGAGGAAGGGTGAAAAGAAGTGGTTGATTCCACTGACATCCTTGAAATATGATTAGATTCGATTCTTAATTTAAAGTATTTATTGAATTTTTAAAGTATAAATATTGATAGAGTATTTTCCGATTGTCTCACTATTAGCTTAAGTTTTTACTGTTAGCTTAATTCTTACATGCAGCATGTTTAAATGTATGTGTACCTACTGAATGAATTGTTTGGATTTGATGTGTTAAGACAGATATTACCATCATGAGTTTTAGTAACATTGTTTAGTTTTTTAATATGTTGGACCCAAGTTGTTTATATGGTAGGTGCACACATGGTCTACAATATGGTTCAAGTTAGAACCAAACTAGTATTTAAAGGCTAGGCTTATACAAAACTAATATTTTGAGGAGGGTTGAGCAAGAAAATATTGAGAAATAAAAAATCAGCCAAAACCGAAGTGTTTGAACAATTTATAGAATATAAGTCAAAAAAACAACAATTACTCAAATTGAACTGAATTCTAATTTTATTTAATTTTTATAATGTAAAAGCAAATATTTTCTATTTAAATAAAAATCACTTTAAAATTCTACATAAAAATTATTTTAAAAAAAACTATGTAAGAGTTATTGAAAATTTTTTTATTTGAAAAATTAAATTTTTATAGAAATATTTATCAAAAGGATTTTGAAACAATAACAAATAATATCTAAAGTTATAAAAACATAGTTCATTTTTGTCAAAAATAAGTTTTTTTTTAAAAAAAAAAACCTAAAACTCAAAATTAATATAGAAAAATAGAGAACATAACCAAACCAAATCAAATTATCATGTACAGTTCAAAAAATCCAAAAATCCGGCCAAATTGAACCGAAATCACACATAACTTTGAGGACTCAATTAGAACGTTTTTGACATTTAAAACCAATTTAGAGTCAAAGTAATAATTTGAGGATGTCTAATGGAATTAACCGGAAAAAGAAAAAAGGTCAGTAGTGTCCAAACAATAGCATCTAGGGTTTCCGACAGTAGACAAAAATAGGGTGGTGAACTAAGGGTTTTGGCATATGACATATCGTCTTCGCCATTGGCATGCGAAAATCTACTGCTAGTATCTTTTGGTTTATTGGCGTTGTGGCTGATTTGTGGTCCAAAAACTCAGTTTTGTTTATTTTTCATGAAGTAGGCAAAATGGTTGAGATTTTCCATGCCGAAAAAAAGATGGCCGCGCCTGCTTTTCTGTTTGCATGTAAAGCTAACCACATTGCATGCACTGCAGCCTATACCCAAAGTCAAAAATACTGAAACAAAGGCGTGACCATTTTGATATTGGCATGTAGGTTACGGAATGTTAGCGAGTCTCATATCTTTATTGTTTGAATTGAATTAAATCATTATTTGTGGCTTGAATAAGGTAATTGTTCTCATATTAGGTTTGAACTTGGCAACTGTTTTTTCATATTAGGGCTTGAACTTTAGAGCTTTCAAAGAATAACTTAGACAAAAAAAAAGTTCAAGCCCTAATTTGGGAATAATTGTTCAAGTTTAGGACCTTACTTAGATAAAAAAATTTAGGCATTAATGTAGGAATAATTGTCAAGTTCAAGGCTTAAATTGGACTAAAAGAAATTCAGACGTTAATGTATGAACAATTGTTTCAAAGTCTAATTTGGATAAAACAAAAGTTTAGGCTCCAATATAAAAAAAATTACGAAATTTAGGACCCAAATTGAAATTATTTGAATTTTTATCGGTAAATCTATATAAATATCTTAAATGATTTGAGCATTACTAAGCATATTTGAGTTTGAACCAAATACTATTATTCATCAAATATTTGAATATGTAAAAAAAAAAAAGAAATTTAAAACGGATAAATTTCAAATTTATACATAAACTTTGATCCAATGTGCAACTTGATATATGAATTTTGATATGTTACAATTATAATACGCATTAAATTTGAATTGTGGCTTATATGTACACATAAAATTTTGATTTTTGTTCAATTGTTCACATTTAAAAAAATGAACACATACATTTATTTTTATATTGGATTAATATAATTGTTTGTGTATGTAATATATCAACATAAAATGATGCTAATTCAATAATGTTTTTAGCGATTTATAAAAATTGAATCAAATCAAAATTTCATGTATAAAATTGCACAAAATAAAAATTCATGTATGACATTATACAAAATCAAATTTATTCCATTTCAGAATTTCCAATCATTTTTTTTCGGATATCCAAATCCACAAAAATCTAAATTCAAATCGGCTAAACTTCATTTTTATATATACATAAAATAATGAGTTATAATGTAGATTCAAATTTTCGAATTCACCTCTGTTATTCAAATAAGTAATGTAGATTCATATAAATACTTAAATCTATTCCGAATTTGCAATGAATAGTAATTTTAAAATTTAAATACAAATATTTTCTATACAAACAAATATTTTCTAAATTTGTATAAAGAAAAAATAATTTGAATATATACTCAAAATTTTATTCTTAGATTCATCTTTACCACCAAGCAATAGCCTAAAAAATAAGCAAATATGCCTTGATCATTTTCTTTTCTAATTTAGCTAATATTTTTATGGTGTATATTGTAATTGAGTGGAGCAGAATTCAAACAATAAAAAGCTCCAATTTTGAGGTGAATTTAAAATTTGCTTTCGAGTTGGTTTACATGATTTATATACATAAATTCAAATTTGAACTCATTTCAGATACAATTTTTTTCAGTGAAGTAGTAATTTATATCAAAATATTAGTAACATATTTATACATAAAATGTTCGATTAAACTAACAAGTTGTTTAAACTCAAATATTAACATATTCGATCAACTAACTCAATAGCTCTAGTTGCTTGAACTCGAATAGATAATGAAATTCAGTATTTATTTGTTCACTATAATATCACCAATGAAATTAAAATATGCTTTTTTTATTTTTACATTAAACAAGAATTCATTTGATGAACATAATGTAATTTAAAATCTCTAAAAACATGTTTAGCAAAATAAAATTTCTTACTATGAAACATTATAAAAAAATTCTATCCCTAAGGAAATTCAATATTTTTATCAACAAAACAATATTATAGAAAAATGGACTACTAAGAAAATAATGAATAATCATTTGCTAGCCTTATAGGGCCCATATAGTTTGGGTCATTAAAAGGGTTAATAAAACTCAAGATCATAATGGGCAATAGATTTAGGCCTTATAGGCTTATTGTTCTAGTTATTATATTTGTTGGAGCTTTTGGACCGTTATAAATAAACTGTTAGTTAACATTGTTTTTTACAGAGAAGTCCCCTAAAATTTGCAAATTAGTCCCTAAATCTTAACGATAAATTTACTATCATATTAGCATGCAATTTTACAAATTTTAAAAGGAATTAATGAAGTAAATATTCACAATTGGTAGAAGGTTTTAGAGAATAAAATTTATTGGAAATCAAGAGATTAGATTTTAGTATTTAGAATCTTATAGAGGAGAGATGAAGTCCACCAATACTCAATGAGGCAAGTCTTTAGCTAGTTTGCTATTTGCAAATATATTTACTATGTCTCTTGGATACATCACAGTTATATAGATACACTATAAGAGGGACCAGTCACAACATCATTCACTAAGCTTAGATTCATCATGATTTTTTACAAATATACATTGTACTTATTGTTGAATAAGAATTACGAGTTAAAATATTTAGTAGTAGTGATTAACAGTAAGTTTTGGTTCTTTTTCTATCTTTAATTTGTTCAAATGTTTGGGAAAATTTTATAATTTTTTATAATTTTTTTTACAATTAATGCAAAAAAAGAAAGTAGCGGGCAAATTGACAAAAGTGGTAAAGGTTGAGGGGTTAAATTTGTGACTATACCTAATTTTTAACAGAGTTGACAGTAAAAGATAATAGAAGGGCTGAAAAGGAGTAATTCGAAAGTAGATGAACCGATTTTGAGCAAATAAAAGTAGAGGGGCTAAATCTGCACAAACCGATAAGTACAAGAACTATTCTTAGAATTTGACCTTAAATAAAATAATTATATTTTTGAAAAATAAAAAATAACATGGGTGGGAATAAACGAACTTGGGTTAGTCATTTCAAATATGAGTGGATTTGAGCAAAATTTGAATCTCATATTTTGAACTTGACCAAACTTAGATGACTACGTATGGTGTTAAATCCATTCATATAAACCCAACCCGACCTAGCCCATGAACTACTCTTGTTGTAATTAAATTATTAATGTTTAGCAGAGGCCAAAAATACAATTTTTTTCATGTATGTGTGGCCCAATTATTGCCGGGGCCCAAAATAAACTAAAACCCATTACAGCCCAACAGTGCAGCCCAAATCAGAAAAAAGAAAAAAAGAAAAAAAAAACCCTAGTCCCTAAGTATCTCAGTCGCCGCATGCCTAGGCCTGCCTTGGCCAGCACCGCACGTCAGCCACGCCTCTGTCACCACCTGCAAAGAGAAAAAGACACGCAACAGAAGCCAAGCAAAAACAGAGAAGAAAACGACAAGGAACGAAGCAGAAAACAAAATAGAAACGACAAAAAAAAAGAAAGAAAAAGGAAGTAGAAAGTTGCTTGTTCGGTTATAAAAACAAAAACAGACCCTTTGTATTTCTCTTTTTTTTTTTGGACACTCAAAAACAAAGAAAATATAAACGAAAACATATCTATTGAAATCTAAAGAGGTTTCTTCATTCTTGTTTTCTGATTATTGCATTTTCGTTTCAAATTTATCTTTATTTTCTTTCTATTTACGAGTCATAAAAAACATTGAATAAGAAAAAAAAGAAAAAGTATACCTCTCCGTCGTCGGAACCCCCTTTTTCGGTATCGAAATCAGGCTAAAAGGGGGTAGAGGGACTTGTGGTTTCGGCGCTTGTGGGGATTTGAAGACGGAACCTTCAAACGTGCCTTGAAACGGGGCTAAAGGCCTGCTTTGCACACCGTCGGCCATCGTATGTGGTGGGGTGCGACGGGCAGCAAGTAAGCTCGTCGGAGGGAGCCCAACCGATCGGAGATGAGAGGGAGAGAAATTTTTAGTGGCTGCTAATTCTAAAAGAATTTAGGGTTAAAATGTGATTTTTCAGAAAAATTTGGGCCTTATATACATTCAATAAAAAGTCACCGTTTTGCTTCAAAGGTACTGCGCATATTCCTTCAAAAGGGATATTTATGCTATGGGTCCTTCTCTTTTGCAATGCCATTCAATCAGCCCCTATCTAGCATTTTTCTTTTTCAAGGGATATTCGTGCTTTGCTCTCAATTAATTTCCTTTCGGTCCATTGTTATGATCTTTTTCAAGCATTTTGCATTGAAATAACGATTAGTGGACTAATAATACTTTCATAAAAGGAGTTTCGCATATTACTTTGGAAGCTTCTAAATAATACAAGAACCTGAAACAGAACTGTTGTTCAGAACTCATCAGAACTAAGGGTTGGAAAGGAGTCTAATCTGAGACTACCTGTTAAGATTTTTTGTCAAAAGTATCAGTTGAATAAAAAGGCAAGATATTACGTCGGTGATACAGCCTCGACAAATAATGAGTAACCTAAGCATTAAAATGGGATTCGACATTCTTATACATATGATCATGACACCCAGGGATTGGAAGGTGTAGCAGGCCAAATTGACTAAATAGGTTACCAATTCTATACCCCTGAGTCGTAGTGGGATTGAAGATGATACAAATTCTATACCCTTGAGTCACAGTGGGGATGGATTGAAAATCCCCCCTGAATTGCAGTGAGAGGGTCTGAAGATGGTATAAGCCTTAAAGTCCCAGAGGTACTATGGAATGGACCTTGAAGTTACATTGGGGCAAGTCATTCGACCAAAATATGATTCTTTCTTTGAGTTTTTTGGCAAAGGTACCAGCCGAGTGAAATAGCAGCGTAATACGTCAGCAATAAAACTCTGAGGGACAACGAGCAATGACGCCTTAAATATTAAAAAGGATCATTCTCATGACATTCTGCATTCATGCAAATGTCATCCATAATATCATTTAGTTAGGAGCATTTGACTCATTCCGATCATTGCATCTTAATCATTATACATTTTAAAAAAGGGATCATTCTCATTTTTGCATTTATATATCATTCATAACACACCTAGTTAGGAGTATTTGATTCATTACAATCATGGCATCCTAATCATTTAGCATGAGCATAGGCACATGAAACCGATTCTACAAATCATATCCCTAGAGGATGATGTAGCAACATCGGTAAATTCACCAGATCTTATCTCCTTGAAGCTGCAGTGGAGCAGATCGAAGATGACAAATCTTGTAATATCCCGAAATAGGGGTTGCGAGTTTGGTAAATAACTCGAGTGTTAGTGGGCCTCAAGAGTGATTTTGATGTGTTTTTAGAGTCCCTAAAACTCTCGGATTAAAATGGGACACTTTTGAAAATTTTGAAAATTTTGGGCTAAAAGTGAAATTGGGCTGAGGGAGGCCTTAAGTAAAAATTTTGTAAAATTTTGGACATGAAAGTCCATTAGTAAAGTGGTTTCCGTGTACCACTTAAGGGTCAGCGCCAAATGAGGTCAGGGGTTCGAGTCTTCTATGCGGCATAAGTTTTTATTTTGTTGCAAAAGGGCGTTAATGCCGAAGAAGGTTTTAAAAATATATTTTGAACATCGGTGAATAAGAAATTCCAGGTGGTAGAGTGGCTAAGAACGCAAGGGGGCCTCTCGAGGTCGGGCGTTCGAATCCCATTGTGGGCACGAATGCTTTTATTTTTGGCTCCTGGTATTAAGGTAGGGGAACCAGCGAAGCATAGATTAAAAGAAATTAGTGCTGCAATATTGTCATGAAATTCAGACTGGCCGAGTGGTTGAGACGCTTGCAGCAAGGAGGCTTCAAGAGGTCATGCGTTCGAGTCACGATTGTAGCGCATGTGCATCCTATTTTTGCTTCTAGCGCTAAATCATAAAAAGGCCTGCGAGTATGGTTTAAAAGAATTTTCGAAGCAAAATTGGCAAGAAAGTCACATTAGCAGAATTGGCAGGACGCATGGGCTTGATGCTTCAGGTCTTGGGTTCGAGACCCTGGAGCGCAGCATGGTTCTGATTATTTTTGCTAACGTGAAAGGGCTGCATGGGCATTAAATGCAGCAGGCACGCATGAAGCAAGGATTGCTTCTTCTTTTTTTTATTGTTTTGGAAGTACGGGGCATTACTCCTTTACTTTTATTATTATTTAGTTTTATTTTATGATTAATAAGGTGATGGGCTACATTCCTTATGTAGTATAGTTTATTATTTTGAGGATATAAATTTGCAAAAGTGGGAAGCATGGCCTTGGGAGGATGAGTATGTCTTGGGATAGTGTATTATTTTTTCAAGGATGAATTTTGGCTTTGAATGGATACATGTATGGCCGGCCTTAGTTTGATAAAAAGAGAAGCATGGCCATTAACCCTTTTAATTTATTCAAGGATGGGTAAAGTGATGGAATAAAGAAATAAACAATGTTGAGCTTAACAAAAGGAGAGCATGCGGCATTGGAATTGAAAAAGTATGGCCTTGGTCTTGTGATGCAAAAAGCATGGCCAAATTTCTTGATTTTGGTTTTCTTTGCAATTTTGTTTGGCCGAAAATGGTGAATCCTTTGGGGGGACTTTCATTCGGTTGTGAGTGTAACCAAGGAGTGCTAAATTTCCTTAATTGTTTTCTTTCTTCCCACATATTTCTTTTGCATGGCAGAAATAGAGACTTAGGGGAGATGAGCTTCGGTTTTGAGGGAGCTAGAGAACCTTTCGGCTAAGCAAATGTTACTTGCATGGCTTCCTTACGTTGTTGTTGGCAAAATTATTTGGTCACTATTACCAAATCCTTCGACCTTTTTCCTTGGTCCTTTATATTTTTAACCTTAAATCTTTATATATTTTTCGTCGAGGCCGATTCTACAAGAGTAGGACCATAGAGTCTTTGCTTTTGATTGAAGGAAGGAGACTTTAGGGGAGCTCTCGGGTTTCGAAACACCAAGTGTTAAGGAGCATCAAAGGAATCTTTCGGGAGTTGATGTGCTCAAAGGACTTTGTTGAGCAAGGTAAATGGAATTTCGATATCTTTGAGAGCTAATCGACAAAAACCAGTGGTGTTTCGGGATCGAAATAAGCTAGGTATATGACTCTTGGTATTCGGCCTAAGGCCATGTTTTTGGTACTAAGTGTGACCGATTTCGGTTATGTGTTCTAGGAGCAAATCGATAGAAATAACAAAAGCTTTCGGGATCTTTAGTTGATATTAGAATCGATAAATCAGGATCTCGCTAAAGTCAGGTGCGTAGTTATCGCACTGTACTCATGTTTGTTAATTGTTATATGTGTCGTATGTGTTATTTGATGTAAACGTAAATGTTATGCATGTCAGCCAAAATAAAAGCTAACAGTATGGATATTAAGGTAAGTGATCGAATAATCAAGTCAGTGATTTGCGATAATAAATTGATTATTGATGAATGTATAAAAATGTGATGACGTGTGATGTATATTTGCCTTGAGAAATATGTGGCCATGATACATATACGTATGCATGTGAATTGTGATGTATACTATGTGAGTGGTCTAATGCTAGCCTCGTGCTACATTCGCAATTGATGATCAGTGAACCGAAAGATATGTGGATCACTTTGTGGATTGGACTTCGTAATTGTATTTTCGTAATCATATCTATAATATTGTGTATTCATAATTGCATATTTATAATTGTATGTTATATATATATGGATTGTGTGGATATGGGCCAAGCCCATATATGAGGATATGTGTTTTTAACTATGCACTGAGTCTTGGTGACTCACTCTGTTTTTATTAAACCCTTTCAGGTGGCGTATACTGTTTGGACCGGGTTCGGAGAGGATACAAAGGTAGCCATGCAAAAGTGGATTTTCATGCAAGGAATCTCTTGTTTAATGAATTAAATATTTACATTATCCGTATTTTGATTAAGTGTGTATTGTAATAAGGCCCACTAAAGTATTTCAGTCCATTTATTAAGTATCGTTGTTATTATGCCCTAATATGAAAGGTTAATTGCAAACGGTTTTATTTCCTCGAGCAAAGCTCGAATCCGATATTTTTATAATAAACTTCGATTTTCACTTAGAATATTACAAGTCACGAAAATGTTTTACCAAACTCGACAAAATTTTCATCGGTTTTTACTGTTAAGTAAGAATGTTTTTTGAAAGTGTTCCGCAGTGGGCATTCCAAATTCGGTCGGAGTGAATGGGCCGGGTTTGGGGTGTTACAAATCTTATCTCTCTGAAGTTGCAGTAGAGCAGATCACATCAGGCCTTATCTCTCTGAAGTTGCAGTGGAGCAGGTTAAAAACAGCATATCTTATCTCCTTGAAGTTGCAGTGGAGCAGATCGAAGACGGCGAATCTTATCTTCCTAAAGTTGCAGTGAAGCAGATTGAAGCCACCGGCCTTATCTCCCTGAAGTTGCAGTGGAGTAGACGAAAAACAGCGAATCCTAATTCTCTGACGTTGCAGTGGAACAGATTAAAGCTACAAGTTACTAACCTTATCTCTCTAAAGTTGCAGTGGAGCAGGTTAAAAACAGCAGATCTTATCTTCTTAAAGTTGCAGTGGAGCAGATCGAAGACGGCGAATATTATCTTCCTGAAGTTGCAATGAAGCAGATTGAAGTCACCAGCCTTATCTCCCTGAAGTTGCAGTGGAGTAGACGAAAAACAGCGAATCCTAATTCCCTGACGTTGTAGTGGAACGGATTAAAGCTACAAGTTACTAACCTTATCTCTCTGAAGTTGCAGTGGAGCAGGTTAAAAATAGAAGATCTTATCTCCTTAAAGTTGCAGTAGCGCAGATCGAAGACGGCGAATCTTATCTTCCTGAAGTTGCAGTGGAGCAGATTGGAGCCACCAGCCTTATCTCCCTGAAGTCGCAGTGGAGCAGACGGAAAACAACGAATCCTAATTCCCTGACGTTGCAGTGGAACAGATTAAAGCTACAAGTTACTAACCTTATCTCTCTGAAGTTACAGTGGAGCAGGTTAAAAACAGCAGATCTTATCTCCTTGAAGTTGCAGTGGAGCGGATCGAAGACGGTGAATCTTATATTCCTGAAGTTACAGTGAGCAGATTGGAGCCACCAGCCTTATCTCCCTGAAGTTGCAGCGGAGCACACTGAAAATAACGAATCTTATTTCCTTGAAGTTCTATTGGAGTTGATCGAAACTACAAATCTCTTCTCCTTGAAACTACATTGGAGCGGGTCGAAGTACCAATTCCTATGCCCCTGAAGATGCAGTGGACTGAAACAAGGCTACCTGAAAAAGAAAAGCACCAAAGAAGTCAAGACCCTGCAAGACCAGGCAAAATTGGCCCTATTTAAAAGTCTTTGTTTCGTTCCCGTTATATGACAACGAGCAAAGAGGAGCAGCTGTGAGGCCCAATTATTGCCCGGGCCCAAAATAAACTAAAACCCATTACAGCCCAACAATGCAGCCCAAATCAGAAAAAAGAAAAAAAAAAGAAAACCCTAGCCCCTAAGTATCTCAGCCGCTGCATGCCTAGGCCTGCCTTGGCTAGCACCACACGTCAGCCATGCCTCTGCCACCACCTGCAAAGAGAAAAAGACACGCAACAGAAGCCAAGCAAAAACAGAGAAGAAAACGACAAGGAACGAAGCAAAAAACAAAATAAAAACGACAAAAAAAAAAGAAAAGAAAAAGGAAGTAGAAAGTTGCTTGTTCGGTTATAGAAACAAAAATAGACCCTTTGTATTTTCTCTTTTTTTTTTGGACACTCAAAAACAAAGAAAATATAAACGAAAACAGATCTATTAAAGTCTAAAGAGGTTTCTTCATTCTTGTTTCCTGATTATTGCATTTTCGTTTCAAATTTATCTTTATTTTCTTTCTATTTACGAGTCATAAAAAACATTGAATAAGAAAAAGAAAAAGTATATCTCTCCGTCGTTGGAACCCCCTTTTCCGGTACCGAAATCGGGCTAAAAGGGGGTAGAAGGACTTGTGGTTTCGGCGCTTGTGGGGATTTGAAGATGGAACCTTCAAACGTGCCTTGAAACGGGGCTAAAGGCCTGCTTTGCACACCGTCGGCCACCGTATGCGGTGGTGGTGCGACGGGTAGCAAGCAAGCTCGTCGGAGGGAGCCCAATCGATCGGAGATGAGAGGGAGAGAAATTTTAAGTGGCTGCTGATTCTAAAAAATTTTAGGGTTAAAATGTGATTTTTCAGAAAAATTTAGGCCTTATATACATTCATTAAAACGACGCCGTTTTGCTTCAAAGGTACTGCGCATATACCTTCAAAAGGGATATTTGCGCTATGGGTCCTTCCCTTTTGCAGCGCCATTCAATCAGCCCCCATCTAGCATTTTTCTTTTTTTAAATTGGCCTGTTATTTTATTTCATTTTTGATTTGGCCCGTGCCTTGGCCAGTTGAAACGCTGCGCATCAGGGGCTGGGTTATTCACCTATTTGGTCCTCGTAAGTTTATGCGCATGACGTTATGGTCCCTGACTCCCCTTTTTATTATTTATTAATTATCTCTCACATTTTACTTCGATTGCAGTTCAGTCCTTAACCCCCTTTTTTAAGAAAAAATCTATTTTTTTTTATTTTCTTCACTTTAGATTTTTTTTATATATATTTTACACCTTTTGTATGTTTATTTCATTGTTTATATATCATTCATTTTAAGTTGTTTTACATATTAAATTAATTTATATAGTATTCACCCTAAACTGTTTTAATATATATATTTTAAATTATTTCATACCTTATTTATCTTACATTGCCTCATTTATGTATTTTAAGACTCTTTTTATTCATTATTTATTTTTTTAAAAAAATCTTCCATATAATATTTATTTCAATTAGTTTATTATTTATTTTCAAGCTTTTATGTATTATTATATTAAACCGTTTTTTGCTTTATATATACATTTTTTTTTAAAAAAAAATTCTTTTTCACATATTATTCATTTTCTTGACCTTTTTATATATTGTTTTGAATTGTTATATGTTATTTATTTTAAAATTTCCTTTATTTTAAATTATTTTGTATTAACTATTTTTAAATGATTCTACATTTACTACTTTAGAGTACTTTATATATTATTATTTTTAAACTCGTTCTTAGGTGTTATTTAAAATTGCTTTATTATCCATTTTAAATTATTTCATATATTTTATCTTAAACTCTCTTTATTTATTTTAAGGCGTTTTATCATTATTTATCTTGAGTTTTCTTCATAGTATTGCTTTATACTTTTATATGTAGATATATATATGCACTATCTTGTTTAAAGTTTTTATACGTCACCTTTTAAAAATTGTTTTGTATATTATTGATTTAAAAACCCTTTTTTACATTATCTATTTAAAACTAATTTATTGTCATTTCAAAGTGTGTGCTTTTACATTTTATTTATTTTAACTTGCTTTATACTTGTTGCAAATTGTTATATATGTTGTTTAATTTATTTGTCTTTGATTATTGATGTCGATATTTAAATAGTGCACGTTATGTGATTATCATCCTTGTATGTATTATAATTTGTTTATTCGTATTTTCATATCATTGTTGTTCATTCGTATAACGTTTTATTCATGTATTATTGTTCCATGATCGTTACTATTTTTATATTATGCCATTGCATCGTGAATTAAACCCCAACACATTTATCCAATTTAGATCGCTTCATTCCATTTCAAACAAAATCAATGTACGCCTTTGAATGTTACACTCGTAATTATCCAAAAGCGAAAATCTTTCAAAATAAGACAATATTCTATGTTTGGAAAACTGAGAAATCGTGCCCTAACGTGCTGGGTTTCAGTTTTTCGCTTGGCCAAATATCGAATATCTTTTTGATATTTTCAATGCATGAGTCTCGGGAATCATGAGATGATCTTGATTCGAGGATTTAAATTATCGTGTCCTAACGTGCTGGATGTGATATTTTATTCCTTCGGAGCGAGAGAATCTTAATATCCGATTCAAGAAAATTTAAGTATTTTTAAAAGAGATCGTATTTTTAAAATCTTTTTCAAATTTTCAACTTTCGACATTGAGACACTAATTAATCGATTTGGTACCAATTTTGGGCGTGACGAGGGTGCTAATCCTTCCTCGCACGTAACCGACTCCCGAACCCATTTTCTCGAATTTCGTAGACAAAAAATGCCGTTTTAGTAAACCAAAACGTTTTATTAAAACAAAGGTAATTCGATCACAACTAACAAAGATCAATGGCAACTCCTGTTTTATTTTCGTTTTTAAACCCCAGTCGATCCCCGTTTTCAAAAAAATAGTTACGACAATGTAAATAAAGAGTTAAAAGGAATTAAATTGAATAATTAAATTTCAAAGAGACTAAAAGGATTATTATACCCTTTTGCTAAGGGGGCTGCCAAGGCTTATCTGTCTCCTTTAACGATGGAAATAATTATTTTTTGTAGGAATATTAGAACCACATTTTTAACTATCTCCATCGTAACAATCATCTCTTAAGCCTAGGGGCGGAGGAGGGGTTGGCAATAGTCTTCCCCCACCAAACCAAAAATTCTTTATATATTCTCTTTTAATTTTTAAGAAATCACAAGTTAATACCCTTAAAAAAATTATTCTTTTGTCTTTTGTCTTCAATTTCCTTGCTTCGCGGGTGCTTGAACTTGTACAATTTCCAAATGTCTTCAATAGCATTGATGCCACTTGACATAATCTTTTGTTGTCCATCATATTACATTAACATCGTTAAATGTATCATGTCGTGTTTTTAACAATCGTAATAGCTAAGTTCGTTCACTGCATGTGATAAGACTAATCATGCCCTCTCGAAGTCCTAATCTATTTGGTAACCGAAAATGCCAAGAAAACATCGAGTGGGTTTTGAATACAACATCATGCCTAGAAATTGAGCCCTTTCTAGAGAGCCAATGGCCACAGCTATGTCGCCCACTGAATTCTTCTTTGTTAGACCCACGCCAACCACAAATATGATGAGTATCTTGACAATGACCAACTAGGTATCTTCTTTGTCACCTTTGAAAAGATTCCATTACCATCTTCTCAAATAAATATATTGAACCATTGAGCTTTGGCTATGCTTGATCAACTTGATCCTTTAAATTGGACAATATTTGGCATTCGATGTGGTCCTTTTGGGGGGGGGGGGGGGTGCCCCCATTGTCCCCTTTACTTTCACACTTAGTGCAACTTAAAGAGAAAATGGTAATGGAGACTGTCACTCCCATGAACGTGGATTGCTAAAAGTGGTTGAAGTGGGAAACCAATAACCCCATTGAAAGAGATTGAAATATTAACCCAAAGTGTCAAAGATGGTTTCATTAGGAACATTGGAAGCTGTGGCACTGTCCCCATATTATATATATATATATATATATATGTATATATATCTTCTTGGATCGAAAAATACCTTTATATAATAAGGTATTCATCCATG
The DNA here is from genome assembly GCA_005393395.2 of Gossypium australe. Taxonomy (NCBI): domain Eukaryota; kingdom Viridiplantae; phylum Streptophyta; class Magnoliopsida; order Malvales; family Malvaceae; genus Gossypium; species Gossypium australe. Next base: position 145,464,109 of record CM016619.1, on the reverse strand, counting down.
CTCATTCAGACAATACCGTATTTGTGTCAGTTGTTTACTTTAACTTATAAACTTGTTTATAAGACCAATAATATTATCATGATTTACGTTTAGTGGATTAGTGTTTTGTGATGTTCCTAGATTATGTAAGATGTAAATTCTCATGCAAGTGCACCGTTCCCATTTTTCTTTTTTAAAGTGTTCAGTTTTAGATGATTTTGATGCAAATTAAATTTTTTGAATTGAGTTATTTTGAGTTTGGATCATTTTGAGTTTAGGTTACTTTTGGTTGAGATTAATGAATTTTTATTGTCAATCAAATTGGACGAATTTAAATCCAAATTAATAGAATCAAGTTTTCAAGTTTAAGGGTCTACTGGCTTATATAGCTAATATGGATCTTTGAAAAACCATACCTGAAAAGCTACCTATTGAATCTAAAAATACAAAATTCATATAATCTTATAAGAGAATCCCAGTCTTTTCTAAGGTAGTCTTTTCTAAGGTAAATGCAAGTCCTGTACCTCAAAATTAGAAGTATTTATAGGTTGGGTTATCCATCAAAGTCTAAAGGCTCATTTGAAATATGAGAGGGTTTGGACAAAAGTATAAGACTCAAAAAATGGGCTTGAGCAAAAAAATTAGACCCGCTTAAAATATAAGTCAAGTTTAGACTTCAACATTCAAGGCTCAAGATACAATATAAATATATATATAAACAATCTCATTATAAGTTCTGATCGTCTACTCTTTTTGGCACAATACCTAGAACTACCCATAGCGCCTCCCCAACCCATAAATAGGAGGATAATGCGCTTCAGCGCACTTGAACCCACGTCCTCCTGCATTGGCAACAATACCCATGTGGCTATGCCAGTCGAGTTAAGACTCAAATGATAGATACCATATAAATATTAAAAAATGTTAAACTTGTCTAAATTTATAATTTTAATAAAAGAAAAACAATCTAAATATTAAATATTAAATTAATATTAATATATATATATATATATTTAAAAAACATGGATGAGTCTAAAACGGACTTGGATTAGTTATTTACAAATATGGACAGATTAAAGTAAAATTTTAAACTTGTATTTTAGACAAGCTGATCTTGAGCATATATAAAATGTACTAATATCATACATAGGCTCGATAAAAATTAAATCCGGCGTAACCCAAAGTTGACTTTACGAAACATGAACTCAGCTCACAAACACCTTTACTCACAACTTGGCAAGTCTATCTCGAACATATTTGATTCCTTAGGCATTGGGGGTCCAACTTCCGAAAGGAATCAAGTTTTGTTTTTCAATTTTCTCATGCCCCATAATCATGAAATCAGCTTCCATTATTGCCTAAAACAGGGGAACAAGAAGAATTGTAGATAAGAACCTTCAAAGCCATCGATAACAGCCTTGAAAGTTCCATTGATATGTATATATATCAGGGGAAGGTAGAAGCTGGCATGGTGCGTGTCAAAATTGATTCTATATATGAAGAGAGATATGTTTGTTGGATGAGAGTGATTGCTAATAAAATGGTTGCAATAATGGCAAACAATTATGGACATTTGAGAGTGACCGATTGATATTTGTTCACTAAATCTCTAGACAATTTGTTAACGAGTGGTAGAGAATTAAAGAAACCTAAATATAGTGACTATATTGTTAAAACGATTTAATGATTATGTTGGAATCGTGTGAATTTTGAAATCTTAAGTTTGAGTTTCATAATGTGTTAATGTGTGAGTTTTTCATCAATTTTATTATGATTAATTTTATTGAAATTGATGTAATTATAAAAAAAATATTTTTATAATGTTAGTATATATTTATTTTGGAGAACAGTATATCTTTAGAAGTTAATTGTAACTAAAGTGATATTGACATATAGATTTTTATTCCAAAGTATGGTAGTAGTAAATTAATAATCCTAACTTATCATCTCCTTTATTAAAAGAATATTACTTCCAATAGCAAGTTAGTCCATTTTGATGACTTAATGTGTAATCATCAAGGAAGATTTTTCAGTCAAAAAGAAGGGAATAGCATATCGTTAGGGTGTGTTTGATCTAATTAAAATTTAATCAAGCTATTTGACTTAATTGATTAATTAATAAAATTAATTTTAAATTTTTTTTTACCAAGTTATGGATTGGGAGGGAAAATTACATCAGCAGTTTGAACCTTGATCATTGAAGTGTTAACAAGATTAACCACTACTCTTTTGTGTTGTTGACAATCTCGATTATTCATCATGCATTCACTCTTGGATTGGATTTTTCAATGGCTTCAAATAAAGGATATCAATGCTGAAGAGGTAAAAAGTTCCTACACGTTACTTTATTGCGTTCTGTGGGTGATTTGGAAGTCTAGAAATGAAGTTATCTCCAAGGAAGTGGAGCTCAACTCAATTGGTGTCATTCATCAATTGAATGAGCTTTATGACTATTTCGTGGAAGCATTTGATAATCAAGAAGCATCGAGAAGAATAATAAGCCCATTGCAAAAGGCCATTGTGACAATATTGGAATAATTGGAAGTGGTTAATAAAAGATTGGTCTAGTATATTTACTTGTGTATTGCTAAAAGTTTTGATGGAATTCTTATAGAAGAGCGGCTATGGCGCAACACTTAATTGGAGAAAGATCGTTTATTTGTAGATCTTTGAAAGTGGATTTCAAATTGCAAGCACCAACCTTTATTCTTAGACAACTTCAATTATACAGGAACAATTAACATGTTACAGAATGTAAGTTTCTAAACAGAGATAAAGGCTGATTTAATTCATTATTGGGGAGATCATGTGTAAGATGGAAAATCTTTCTTGCTTAAAATGCTATCTTATTAATAGTGGAACATATCAAAATTATGTAGAGAATAAATCAAGATAAGCTACTAATGGAGAAGATGAAAGGATAAACGAAATGGTATCAAAAGTTAGAATATCCTTCTATAAATAAAAAACTTTTATTTGAATTAATAAAAAAATTAAGGTTTTAAACTAAAACTTTATCTTATCACATGATGATGGAACAATTAAAATTCAATTAATTCATTAAATTCGATCTATTAGTACCAGATTTTGTGTTTGATTAATAGTAAAAGAAATTGACACCTCAATTAATGGCTATTCGATATATGATTGTATTTGAACCGGTCAAGGGAACATCCCTTTCAATCATGGATCGATGCCTAATGGTAATGAATGGGAATAGGGATTGATCTCCCTTTAATAATTACACTACATAGTATTACGTAATTTGTAAAATTACATGAACCCATCTAATCATGTTGATTGCCTTCAACAAAAGCATGTAAAACAACAAAATAGTTTATAGTTTTACCAAATATATGCCATACTTGCATGTTTCAATAAATATGATTTAAATCGTATTAGGACAAGATAAATTTTATTTTAACACAGATTTATATATCATAACTCATCGGCAATAAATATGTTCATGAGTTAATTTGGATAATTTGCATGATGTAATAAATTTAGCTTAAATCGTGTTAGGACAAGATGATTTTTACTTTGAAACAAATTTATTAAACTATTTTAGGACTAGACCGATTTATGGATATTGGATTAAAAAGTCTACGTAGGCAGTCGAGTCAAGTGAAATTAAATTTAAATCTATATATATATATATATATATTTGAAAGCAAGCCATGACCAAATTTGAGTCATGAACATTTTTAATCTGAGTGTGAGTGTAGGTGGGTGGAATAACTTTATGTGCTAAAAGCGCCAAGCAAAAGCAATAAAAAGCGTCACTAGTAGTAGTGGTTTATCCTCTAACGAGTGCAAAACCCAAAAGGAGCCAACCCATATATAGCTAAGGAGATTTTTCCAAAGGCATAGAGTTAAGTTTTTAGTTCTAATTAAATCTAATTAAATCTAAAAAAAAGTGAAATACACTTAAAAAATATCACTAAATTATTAGTAAATTTACGTTTTGGTCATTCAATTTTAAAAAGTTACAAAATGATCATTGAACTATTTGAAAGTTATTTAAGTTACTAGGCTGTTAAAATTATTGATGTATGGCTTTCTCTATTTGCGCTGTCTGTATCAATTAAAAGTTCTCCTCCTTTTCTTTTATAGATCAATTTTTCCATGAAATCGCTTTGAACATCACAAATCTGTAGGCCAAAATCCAAACAACTTTCTTCTCTAATCTCCGACACTAACCGTCAGATCGACTTGGATTTAAGGTATGTTTTTCTACTCGTTGATGGGTATTGATCCACCGTATCGATCGTCGAATCATCGCTTGGAACTTGCTAGCCGGGCTTTTAAAAAAACGACTCAACAACCTAGTGATTTAAATAAAAACTTTCGAATAGTTCAATGACTTAAATAAAAATTTTCAAATAGTTTAGTGACTAATTTGTAATTTTTAAAATTGAATGACCAAAACATAAACTAATAATTTTAGTGACGTTAAGTGCAATTTACCCAATAAAATAAAATAAAATATCTCAATTTCATCAAAGCTATGACATCTTTGGGGGATACATTGGCATTATTGTTGTTTTCGATATCCAAAAACAAATAGGGTCCAAAAAGAAAAAGTGAAGGAAAAAAAATGTTTGCTACTTTTGTAAGTAAGGTTTAATACAAACTTCCAAGTTTTGATGATCCCCTAGAGATTCACCTATTGAAAATCCTCTTTAACTTATTATGTCTTTGGAAGTTTGTTTGTGAAATTCAGTTCAACAAATATTCCCAAACTTGAATATGATTAAATGATTCATATGATGAAGGTTAAGCCACAAACCAAGTGCCGTGCATAAAGGATCACCAGTTGACCTAGCTAGGCTTCTGTTTCATAGCATCACAATGACTAGCTCCAAGTCCAATGAGATGTGGCCTGATTCAACTCTATAGTAGCTTTTACTGCAATTGATCTTTGTTTTTACAGGGAGATTAGCTTTCCCATACTTTTCAGCTCCTTGCTAGATTGGTTTTTTCGTCAATAGGTCTATTGGTGATTGCTGATTGATATCCTACGTTAATGTTGCATTTCACTGTTGTCAATTTAGTGGCCCTGGGTCACTTAATGAGCTAAAAACAGGCACCTGTCAATCGAGTGGTTGGTTTATGTCATTTAAAATTTTTAAATTTTGAGTGATTTCAGGTTGGAATCATTTTGGGTTTAGATAATTTGTGTTTATTAGTCGAGTTTATAGGTCAATATTTTTTGTACGAGCAATTTTAATTTTTTTTATTCAGGTTTAACAGTTGAGTTTGAGTCGTTTCGAGTTTAGGTTATTTTGAATTCAAGTTATTTTTTGGTTCGAGTTAAACGGTTTTAGATTCTTGACCTTTTATTATCAAGTTAAGTTGAATCAAATACAAATTTAGATTACTACCGAAAACCTTAATTAGATCTAACCAATTTAGAAAATGAATCTTATACTTTTGAATGTAACTTAATAAGTCAAAATGCCAACAACTATTGAGTGCAGTAGTAAAATATATTGCATTTTTGGGGAGAAATTTTAGTTCAAACCCTGAAGATGATATTGTTATAGGGAATAATCACGAACTTTGAAAATATTAATTTTTATGTTTTATAAAACGAAATGAAAGATACTTTAATCATAATTTTTTTTAAAAAAAAGCCAAAATATAGTAAAATATTTATTTAATGAAAAAGCTGAATAAAACTTGGGGGTTGATTACAAAATAATAGACACTGGGATAGGCGGTGATTTTAGCCTTCAAAAACAATACAATTATACTTAAACTCCTCTAAATTTCATAAAATTATAATATAATCTAATCATGAATTGACACTTTAATTATTTAAAAATTTAATTTAATTTAATTTAATTTACACTTTAATCATTTAAAAATTTAAAAATTTTAATCCATGCAGATTAGTGATGAGACACATTACCATGGGAAACAAAAAACTATGTAATTTCACGTTGTCTTCAAAGTGCTCAACATCATTGTTACATGGTGTGAAAAAAGAATGATTTCAGACCCCCCAATATATATCATATTCTTTGTTAATCATGAAATTTAACTGCAATTAATTATATGTCACCCAATAAAGTTCACTAATTTTGAAATTTCAAAAAAAAAAAAGAAAAAAAAGAAAAAAGGTCATCTATGTCATGAACAAATTTCAAAGTCATAGCAAACATTATTATAACTAATAATTTGTATTAATTAACGAGATGTTGCATGCTTGCATTGATCCATTATCAGCAAATATTTTTTGGACAAATAAATCAAAAGTTTTACAAACTTTTAATGAAAACTAAATCTCACTTAATTGTGAAATTATAATAAATTTATTATTTTTATAAAACAATAAATATTATTTTAAGGGTATCTTTATCTTTTTATCTGTTATATAAAATTAAAAAAAATACATACTTATGATGGGATTTGAAATTGAAAGGACTTTCGGTTTGTATTTTGTTCCACTATTGATGTATGTACTACTAGTAAAACAACAAAACTTGATTTATAGCCATTTAAAAAAAGCAGTCTCGTTCTATTTTCTGTAGGAACGGAATTTGGACAAAATTAAGAGAGTTGTCAAAATAAATTCAAAGCGCAAGTGAGTCAAAGAGATAAGTAAAGAGAGAATTGACACACGATATTTGTTAACGCAGTTTAGATTCCTCAATCCTACATCTGCATAGCTTTGATCAGAGAATGATTTTATTCCCCAATTGTTCGGATCACCTATTGACTCAAGCCTAATCTACCTTTACACAAAGAATAATTACAACCCTAATATCGGCTCCAATTGTATAAATCACTCTCCCTCTATACCTCATTTCATATAATTTCTCTATATAACAAATCCCTAAACAGGGAGTGTCTAAACACACCCCATACAACTAAAGAAGAATGTCGATCAAAATAGGCTCTTCGACGTGATTAGCAACCATTGTTTTGATAAGATTGAAATACTTATTTAAAGGCTAAAATTATCCAATTAATAATCTTGAATATTTATAAGATAAAATCCTTCATAAACCAATCTTCCAACAGCTCCAAAACTCTCTCAATAGGTAAAGATAAGGATAAACATTTTCTACACTTTAAACTTTTCAATATGATCAATTAAAGAGTTAAAAGAGTTCTAACCGAACACCAACTATTGTTTTATCAAACATGTCACTACTTTGAAAGTCGAAAACAATAACCATCTATGAGGTCGTAACATCCCACACGACCCAAGCAAAAAATTCGTTCTCATTCAAACACAACATGGAACCAGCAAATCAGAGACCCAAAATTATATATGATCTTTTTTATAAATTTATTACATAAGTATGCTTAATCCTAAGGTTTTGGCTTTTGATTTGGGGTTTAAATCAATTATATTTTATATAGGTTTTTTCTTCTCAAAAAGAAAATATCAGTGATTTGGTGGATTATCTAATTGATTTAGATGATAACTTTTTACTACTTTCAATCCGATTTATTTCATGTAAAACTTGTTAGATAAAAGAATATGTATAATTATGGTTTTAGTCCTCCTGTACTAAAAGTTAAAATTTAATACTTCGACTTTAATTTAATATAATTTGACCCTCTACTTTTATAATATTATTAGTAGGTTCAAATTAATAGTCCCATTATTTGTTGTCATTAAAGTGATGATGTATAATGTATGAACTTTATTTTAGTGTTCACAAACCACTAAATGTTAATGTAGCAACATTTTATAATCTAAATAAATATGTTTATCCAATAGGAAAATAAATAAATAAATGAATGTATTTATTTATTAAAAAATATACAATTAAAATCAAAATCAAAATTTTATATGTATAATTAAATTAAAATTAAATTTTTATTTGGTATAATTACAACAAAATAAAAAATTATATATACATCATATTAGCCAATGAATCAAACTATCCTTAGTGCACATGTTATGATTGTGTCGCTATCAAAACTCATCAAATTTAACTAAAATTTTTCTATTTAAAAATGTTTATAAACCAACTAATACTCCCAAAGGGAAAAAATTCCCTTAAACATTGTTTGATATGTGTAATATTCTCTTTTTATTCTATTTATAGGCATAATAATAGATTAAATAGAAGTCCACTATATAAGTGTACACTTTCATTTTTCATATGCCCTACCATTAATCTTGAAATATTGGGATATTCCATCTTTGTGCTCCGTAGACTGAAAAGAGACCCCATGTTTTATGGACTTTCCTTTTCTAAATTAAACTTTATAATATCAAATAAACTAATTATATTTATGGCCATTGTATTTGCCATCAATGAAATTAGTACTATGCTTTATTAAAGAAAAAAAAGGAGGGTGGTATTGAGTCAAACGTCAGACCTCGACCAGAGTCTGGCATTGAAGATTCTCCCGAGGAAATAAAATCTATTTTAGCTAGCTGTCAATCATCTACTTAAATAATCTTTATCCCTATCTCTTATAAAAAAAAAATCACAACTAGATTGATTAGTTTCGTAATAATCGGTTTATGTAGGTTGAGTTATACAAGAGTTAGAGTTGAGATTTTTAGGTATTTGATAGTTAAATTGGATTTGATTAAATTTAGAATTGAATTATGTCAGGCTTTTAAATGATTAAATTGGTGTTTAATCGATTTTTGTAGGTTGAATTAGATTTACACCGTTCTTTAGTATTTAGTAGTTAAATTGGACTCAACTAAATTTGGAATTGAGCTACGTAAAACCCCTAAATAGTTAAATTGGCATTTGATCGATTTATATAGGTCAAGTCAGACTCAGATCGTTTGTTTTGGGGTCTTAAATCTTTTGGTATTTAGTAATTAAATTGAACTCAATTAAGCTACCCTAAACCCCTAAACGAAGGGACAAAACTTCCATAATATTATTTTCTATGTTCACAAGACTAAAATATCATTCATTAGAAAAATCAAGGATAAATTGCAACACCAGTCCCTCAAACTATTAGCTAAATTCTAAATTGGTTCTTAAACTTCACAAATATTCCAATTGAATCCTCAAAACTAAAATATCATACCAATCAAACTTTTAAATTAGTGTAGTAATCAGCTTTGAGGTTAAATTTAGACAAATAAAAAAGTTCCAATTGACTACTGAAATCTAAAGTACTATTCCATCCTTCTGTTAATTTAATCGTCGGCTTTGACATTAAGTTTATGGACCATTTATGAAATTACCTTAGCCATCAAATTCATACCTGTTTAAAAAAAATCAACAACACTAGATCTAAGCTAATACTTAATACCAAAGCTAAAGGTTAGATTGATGGAATATCCAATTAGAACGTTTTGAAATTTATAATCAATTGAAGATTTAAGCAATAATTTAGGGATATCTAATGCAATTAACTTAAATTATATATTTGCAGGGCCAAGGCAGGCCTCCTTTTTTGAAATTTAGAATGATGGTGGTCTCAATTGGCAGGGGTCAACATGTCCCTTAAAGCAAAGTAGTTGAGATCATAAACAAAGCCGAGAATTGAACATACGTTGGGAGTGGGAACTTTTTAGTGGAAACACTTCATTAGGTTCAACATCTTTTATGTTTAAAGCCCCTTTAATTCAATTAATTATGGTAATTAACCTGCTCTACACTAAAACAACTTTTGATCATTTCTTTAGTACATATGATTTTTTTTTTAAATTATTTACAAAACAGAAAGAGAAAAGAAAAGTTACAAATTGTTGAAAAGTTGGATTCCTCATGTTGGCAATGGAACATACTCTTATATATATATATATATATATATATATACACACACATATATACCATGGTCCTCTACTTGCTCTAGATTAAAAAAATGTTTTCTCTTTTTTAACTTCTCTTTTGCAAGCACCTAGTGGACCCTAATCTCATTTTGAAAAAAGCCTTAGAGCTAATTATCTTGAATTGTTTGACAACTTTGTTGTTGGGTTAATTATTTGGCTTTCAAATGAAAATCAGATTGCTTTGATCATTCTATGAACAAATTAAAGAAACACACAATTAGATTGTATTAAATAAGTATATCTATAATAAGGGTGAAAAAATATATAATAAATATATTTATTAAAAATTGATAATAAAAAAATAAATAATACTTTAGTTAAAATGGTAAAGTTGAGATTGTTGAAAATTATGTTGTGGGAAGTTCAAAATCTATAGTATATGTAAAAGCTCAAATTTGTCCGGGCTCAACAAACCCAAAACATACAAAATATAAAACCAAAAAACAAAAACAAAAATCCAATTACTAATGTCCAATTACAAAACGAGCCTAAACGGCTCAATAATAAAAAGTCCTAAAGCCCGTTTAGCCCACAACCTTAATATTCAGAAGAAAAAAAATGAAACCCTAGCCAAAGAGCTGTCGCCGCTCCTCCCATGTCAGCACCCTCTCCATGCGCACTGCCACCACCACCTGCAACACGCAACAGCAAAAAAACAAGTAAAAAAAGACAACAAAGAACAAAACAACCAAGAAACCAACAAAAAAGACAGAAACTAAAAGTTGTAATCTCGGCTATAAAAGCCACACCAATTTCTTTGTAATTTTTCGGACATACAAGTAATAAAAAATTGTATATTGAATACAAAAAAGAAAATATAAAAATTTTCTAAAGGTGATTTCTTTAACTTTTTATGTTATTTTTACTCTTTTTTTTTCTTATTTATTTTACATACGAAAATATAAAAAAGGGAAAGGAAAACTCACTGGAGTGATTCCGCATTCTCTTCGTTGGAACCTCCTTCTCCGGCGTCGAAATCGACCCAATGAGAAGGTAGAGGGTTCTTTTCTTTTTATTTTTCGGACCAAGAAGGTTTTGCCATTAGATCCATTTTAAGAGGAGCTAAAAAACCCGATTTTGCTCGGCTCCAACCACCGTCCATGGTGGAGCCATGACGGAGGCGCGGTGGACCGGCGATGGACCCTGAGGCTAGGCTTGAAACCCTAGTAGAGAAAAGGGGATGGTTTAAATTCTTTTTTTAACAAAAAAAAAAGTGGTAGAAATGAGTTCTAAAAAAATTAATTTAAATAAAGATGCAAGACGAAGCCGTTTTGAGCTAGGGACATAGACGCCAAAACGACGCCGTTTAAGGCCTACCTGCGCGCGACCCAACTCGCTCTAGGAGATCCGCATGTTTTAAATTTTTGGGCTATTTAGCGCGCTTTATTTTGTTCTTTATTAACCTGTTTTTATTATTTACAATTTGTACCCGAATTTCATTTTGATTTCAATTCCGTCCTTAGTCTGTTTAATTTATTTATTTTTTAAAATAAAAATGTTTTATTTAATATTTTTTGTTTATTTATTTATTTTTAATCAAACTTTTATTAGTTTTATTTATTTACTTACTTATTATTTCTTTTTTTTAATTGGATTTTTTTAATTTCTGTCCTTATTACTGTTATTTTTGTTCCATTATTTATTTATTTATTTATCACTTTTTATGTACTTTCAAAAATTTAGATTATTCATTATTATTATTGTTAATGTTATTGTTATTATCATTATTATTGTTTTCATTTTCATCTTTATTATTATTGTTTATGCATATTAACATTATGATTCATTAATATCAATGCTATATATGTTATATTTTATTATGCATATTATGTCCTTGTTACTCAAAATGTATGTTGTAGTATCATTATTCGCCAAGTATGATCCTTTTTACGTTTTAAATGATTTTTTGAACATAATCAAATAAACTACACGTATATCATTTTTAATAATGCATTAATTTTAACCCAAATTCAAAAAAGAAAACTTTTAAAAATAGGCAATATTTCACATTTTGGAGATTCAAGAAATCGTACCCTAACTTACAGGGCTTCGATTTTCTCGTTAAACCAAAATAGCCAAATATCCTTTTAAAACTAAAATACATGAAATTTAAATAAAAAATTTAAAGGCAAGCTTATTCTCGAGGGTTTAAAATGCCATGTCCTAACTTACAGAATGTGACATTTGTTACCTTGAGACGAGAGGGTCTTTGACATTCTTTTCAATTTATTCAAGCATTTTTTTTTTAATTAACATTAATAAAAAGAGGAATTGTATTGTAAATTCTTTCAAGTTTTCAAACTTTCGACATTAAGACATTAATTAATCAATTAGGTACCAATTTTGGGCGTTACGAAGGTGCTAATCCTTCATCGTACGTAACCGACTCCCGAACTCGTTTTCTAGAATTTCTTAGACCAAAATCATTGTTTTAGTAAATCAAAACATTTTATTAAAATGATCAAATTACGAGCTGATCCGATCACACCTCATAAAAAAGGATTGGTGGCGACTCCCATTTTCGTTTTTAAATAAAAAGTCAATTTCAAAAAAATGGTTTCGGCAGTATGTGTATGTTTATTTAGATTTTATATAAAAAATATAGAATAAACTATATCAAAGGTCACTAAGGTTAGTAAGTTTACATTTTGGTCACTCAACTTCAAAAAGTTACAAAATGGTCACTTAACTATTTGAAAGTTTTTATTTAAGTCATTGAATTGTTATTTTTTTTTAAAAGATTGGCTAGCAAGCTCCAAGCAACGATCCGATGAATGGTACGACGAATTAGTATCCATCAACGAGTAGAAGCACATACCTTAAATCCAAGTCGATTTGATGATCAGTGTTGGAGATTGGAGAAGCAATTTTTTTGGATTCTGGTTCTCATATTCATGAGGTTTAAAGTTGTTTCATGAAAAAAACTGAACTGTAGAAAAAAAGGGGAAGAAGAACTTTTCATTGATGCAGGTAGTGTGAATTTTTTATTGGTGCAGGCGTTGCGAATATAGAAGGCCATTCAATAGTGATTTTCATAGCCTAATGACTTAAATGAAAACTTTCAAATAGTTCAGTAACCATTTTGTAACTTATTGAACTTGAATGACTAAAACATAAACTTAGTAATAATTCACTAACCTTAGGTGTAGTTTACCCAAAAATATAAAAAATACATAAATACACTCACTTTGTAAAAGAAATGAGAAACCCTATTGATGGATGACAATAACTTAGTCAAACACAAAAAATAATAATATAGATCAATAGATATTTTCCACAACATTTTGTTATTTTAATTATTTATCAAATTATAATTTTTGTCCCTCTACTAAGTTGGGGTTTAATTTCTATACCTCAATTTGGTATAGGTTAGTATCTACTTCTATAATGTCATTAATAAGTCTAAATAGTTAATGGCATTAACTATTCCAGTTTAAATATTGATGTAATTTTTTCTTAAAAACATTCTTTCTAATAAAAAATGATTCACATAATGAGCTAGAAAAGGTATTTTTCAAAAAAAAAAGTATAAGTTTTAAACGGAAACTAGGATGAACCCCAAAAAACTATAGAAACTAAACATCAAATTTTAACATAATAGGAGGACCAAAACCATAATTTAACCTTGATTATTAAATGGTAGGGATTGGTAGTAAGAAATTGCGATCTCTTGGAGAGTATATACAGGTGATAAATGTTGGAATATTTTCTTTTTTAGTATAATTATAAGTGTTTTAACTCGTTTTATAGTCTGAGTTTAACTATATTTAAAATTCAAGATCCAAATAGTTGAAAAAGAAGTTTACGGCCAATTGCCGAATTCTTCTACACATGGGTTGATTAATATTTTATTACAAAGAATGGTGAAAGGGGGGGGGGGTTCATGGAGCATGAAGACGCATGGGGTGTGTACCCATCATTCACCCCTCGTGCGTGTTATTTATCAATGGCGGCTCACTCACCTTCAATTATCATCATTAATGGCATGGAGCCAAAACAGAAACCTCTTAGATAATAGTGTATAGTAAATAATCATTCTTTTTCTTTAGTTTTTTTTTCAATTAATGTCATGTCAGCTAATGAAGAGAGGGTGGAATAGGGAAAAGAATGTGGGAGACAACCCAAAAACATTTGAAGGGCTATCACCAGTTGACATAACGTCTTTTTAGGTCCATTGTGGGTCACACCCTCCACTTTAAAATCTCTTGGTCTAATTCTAGTTTTAGTCCTTTTAATATATTAAAATTAGAGGTTTAATCCCTCTGCTTTAATTTGGCATAATTTAAGCTCTCTATTTTTATAATTTTTCCTAGATTCAGATCGATAACAATGTTATATAATACGATAATGTTATGAAGTAGATATTTTTAACTATTATTTGATCATACAGTTAGAGCTATGTGAAAACTCAATCAATTATTTTCAACAAATAATAAATTTATACGTGAATCGAATGCTTAAGATTGTTTTAAAAGAAAATTTTGTATCACCATTTAATCAGCTACAAATAATATTCTTATCAATTTGAAATTACTAATAACATTGAAAAAGTAAATGATAAATTATGTCAAGCTAAAGTAGAGGATCAAATAACAAGTGTTGATATAATAGTAAGACACATTACATTATCAGAGAAAAACCTTAGATTTGAACCCTAGAGATGATGTTGTGGAGAGAACAACCATAAATCTCGAAATGATTAATCGCCATGGATTGTAAAATGGGCACATAGGAATCCACCTTTTGATTTTTGATATGGCAAATATAAAGGATTTTAAAGGATTTGAATTCGGATTTTTGCATACCTCAATGTTCAAAGACTTATTTTAAAAATTTTGAATTTTTTTTTAGATTCGGGTATTTGACTGATAATAATATATAATTCAAATTCAAATTTTAATAATAATACTAGGATAATTTATTAATAATAAACGAATTCAGATTTTTAGGTAAATTTATAAATTCAGATTCAGATAAAGTAAAAAATGTAGATATTTAACTTGCTACAATTGCTACATATTATCGGTAGTCCAAATTGATAATATTATTAGTTGTTAGTGACAAAATTATACGAAAATCTAATTAACTGTGTTTGAACAAATAATATGTATGCATGTCAGCAAATTACATAATACTATTTTAGAAGGAAATCTTCATCATTTTGTAAACAGTAGCAAGTAACAATGTTGTTAATTTAAATTAAACCTACCAACACTATTATAAAACTTAAAGGATTCAAATTATAAGTAGAGTGACCAAAAACAAAATTAGACCAAATCTCTTCTCTCTCCCACTCTTCAAATGTATTTATATATATACCAACACCTCGTTCCCTAGCTCCCCATCCTCAACTTCCCTTTAATCTCTCTCGTAAAAATCCCTAATTTTTTTTTCTTTTAGTTCAAGACCTTTGCTTCAATGGCTGATGCAGGTGGTTCAGCCGTCTCTAAGAGGATGTGGTGCTCGGTTCCCGAAAGACTCCAGCTGCATATGGCCATGTTGGCCTTGCAGTTCGGCTATGCAGGGTTCCATGTGGTTTCTCGAGCTGCCCTTAACATGGGCGTTAGCAAGCTCGTCTTCCCAGTCTACAGAAACATCATTGCTTTCCTTCTGCTCCTCCCATTTGCATATTTCCTTGAAAAGTAAATACAAATACAAATATACATATATATATATATATATATTACAAGCATAGGTAAAAGTATAATGAAATTATATTAAGAGTTTGATTACATTTTATCATTTTATTCTTTTGTTAAAAATTTTATCCATTTTTACTATTAAAAATTAGTTCATGTATATCAAAATAAGGTATATTTAGTATTATTTTATTAATCATACTAACTTTTAATAGTAGAAATAAATAAAATTTTTAATAAAAATAATCAATTTGTTCTGAATTAATTTATCTAATTTTAAATAAAGGGGCAAAATTGAATTTCACTTAATATAGAGCAAATACTTTTACCTACAAGCATGATATGCTTTTTAAATTAAAACCCTAACTGATTCTTCTTTGTTCCACAGGAAGGACCGACCAGCCATTACACTAAATTTTCTTTTACAGTTCTTCCTCTTAGCTCTTGTCGGGTATGCTTTAAACACACTTAAAATGTAAACAACAATGGGAAAAAAAAAAAATAAAAAGCTAACTCTATTTTTATTTTTCAGGATAACAGCAAATCAAGGTTTCTATTTGCTTGGTTTGGATAACACATCACCAACCTTTGCATCTGCAATACAAAACTCAGTCCCCGCCATTACTTTTCTAATGGCTGCTTTGCTTAGGATAGAAAAAGTGAGGCTTGATCGAAAAGATGGGATATCAAAGGTAATAGGAACAGCCTTATGCGTGGCTGGTGCATCAGTGATAACATTATACCAAGGTCCAACCATATACAGTCCAAGACCACCATTAAATAGACCCACACCACCTATGTTTGTTTCTTTGGGTGACGCAAATGGAAAGAATTGGACACTTGGTTGTTTGTTTTTGATCGGTCATTGCTTGTCTTGGTCTGGTTGGCTAGTGTTACAAGCACCGGTGCTGAAGAAGTACCCGGCTAGACTCTCGGTTACGTCCTATACATGTTTCTTTGGTCTCATTCAGTTCCTTGTTATTGCTGCGGTTTTTGAAAGGGATGCTCAAGCTTGGGTTTTTCACTCTGGTGGTGAACTCTTCACTATTCTCTATGCGGTTAGTAGAAACCATTTATGCAATTTTCTTCTTTTCTTCATGGGAATTTGTGTTTCGGGACACGTTTAGATTATTAATCTAACGTTTAAGTTATTTCGGAGGACTATGCCAAGTGACCAGTTTATTGGTCCTGCAACCTCTTTTCCAACAATGTTTTCGGGTCCTAATAGTTACTATGTCACGACTTAGATTCTTTTGAGCACCTAAATATAAAACTATCATAAAGTCTTTATATTAAAAGTTAGATTACATTTTACCTTTTCTATTTAAAATATGGATAAATTAATTTTTATATGTTAGATCAAAAAGTACATTGGTCTTTTCTATTAAAAATTTTATTTATTTATACGGTTAAAAACTAGCGTAGCTAATGAAATAACCAGACAATGACAAATGGCATGCCACATGTACCTTATATTAATGTACATGAACCATTTTTTAACAATAAGAATAGATGAGATTTTTAACAAAATGATCAATTTACTTTTTGATCTAACATAAAGAGATTAATTTACCTATTTTTTTAATAGAGAAGGCAAAATATGCAATCCAACTCGCATGGGTTCTATTATACTTTTACCCTATCTTTTATGTATACAATTCACACTCTTTGAACAAAATCTTCAAGTGCTACACTTGCACATACCACACAGATTATAACCAAACAATTCTTCAAAAAATAAACACCCGAGCAATAAATGGTTCTAACACCTAAATATATCTTTTAACATAAAAGATAGTTATCAAATACCATTAGCTACTTGGGAAATTGGCCAAATGGTACTAAAATAAACATTTTAGGCACATGGGGAAGAGAGACAAATAATCTTTGTTGAAATTCTTGGCACACATTGGCTTTTTCTTTTCTTTTGTAGAGTGTGAATCTTTGTGCATATTAATTACTTTAATGTACATGCATACCAAAAGCAATGCCTAAAGCTATCATTTATGTGCATAGTATTTTAAGACCCAAAATTTTTTTGGTGTGGAAAATGAAATGTGCAGGGAGTGGTGGCATCGGGTATTGCATTTGCTGTACAAATATGGTGCATTGACAGAGGTGGCCCTGTCTTCGTTGCTGTTTATCAACCTGTTCAGACTCTTGTTGTTGCTATCATGTCTTCCGTTGCTTTAGGCGAAGAGTTCTATTTGGGAGGGTAAGTGGGTCCTTTCGTTTCTTCTTTTTCAACAATTAACAATGGGTTAATTGCACTATACATCCCCCAATTATGACAGTACTTTTTAAATCTTCAAAGTATCAATATCACATCAATTAGATGCTTCAGTCAACCTATTTATCAGCTTAATAGTTAACTGCTAGCTTGATTATAATGTGAAGCATGTAGATAAATAGGCAACTTAGATTCTAAGTATTAAAAAAATATTGATATTTGTCTTTTTAATGCGTTGGATCCAAATTTTCTTTACAATAGGTACTATTTAAAATTTGATCACACATTTAAAATTAAGTCCTCCCATCAACCTAGCAAGGGCGAAGATAGGAATCAAGTGATGGGAGACTGAGATAAAACTAAAAAAATTCAGGTGTCTAAAATTTAAAAAATTTGTATTAAAATAGCTTAAATTGATTTTTTTTTAACTTTTGAGAAAAACTAAGATTACAATTATTCCATTTAAATAAAAACTAAAAGAGATTAAATTGAACAATATACATTTAGGAGATACTAAAATTATATTTATACTATTTAATCAAGAAAAGTTGAGGGCGCCCTTGACTACGTCCTTACAACCTAGTCGTTAATTTAAAACATCTATACCGATCACATCGCTAACTTAATTTAAATTTAACATATTTAAAACCAACTAGTTAAATCCAAATTATCCATATAATATATAGACTCGTATTTACAATTCGATTGCTTGTTTTAATTATCTTTCATCCATTTAACACTATTTTCCTTGTGGTAAAACACTATATATTACAGTATCATAGGGGCAGTGCTGATCATAACGGGATTATATTTAGTGCTATGGGGTAAAAGCGAAGAAAGAAAATTCGCAGCTCAAGAAAAAGCCGCAATTCAGTCGTCAACGGCGGAGCACGGCAACAGCAGAGCATCGAGCCATATCAAAACATCCCTTACTCAGCCACTTTTGCCACCTTCAATGGAAAATGTTTGATCCCTAAAGAAAATTCCTAAACTTTCAACCATTCTGCTTTGCTGCAAAAAATGAAAGAAAAAAAAGAAGAAACAAATGGGAAAAAAACCAAGCACTACCCTATATCAGAAAGTTTGTGTGTGTATGATTTTTTTTAAATTTCTTTTCTTTTTCTTTTTTCTTTTTAATTTAGTCGTCAATGGCTGTTCTCTGAGTAGCAGAGAGGGTTTTTGAAAGATGATGATGATGACTGTCACAGCTGTGTATGATGGCTTATGGGGGGCCTGAAATTCTCCATATGCTTTTTTATATGTTAGTCTTATGGTTTGTTTTAAAGATAAAAAGATTTTCACCAAAAAAAAAAAAGATAAAAAGATAATGCAAATTATCAAGTTAAATTGCTCAAAATCATCATCATGCATGTATGCAAATGGACCCACCAGCTTATATAATATGAAATTTTTTTTAATTAAAATGATAAAACAACATTTAGTCGTTCAATTTGATAGGTTTCTCAACTTAATTTCTAAGAGAGACGAAGTCAAAAATTTGTTTTAAAAAGTAAAAGATGAATCATAATTTTTTGGGTGCAAAATTATCATTATATTAACTTGTAATTTTTTAAATTTTAAAAAAGTTACAAGACAATTTTACCATTTTGAGAGCATGTCCCGTCTATGCCCTTAGTCTTTAGACTTTTTTTTAATTCAGATTAATCCTAAAACTTAACAAATTTTTTAATGAATGTAAACAAAAATAAAAATTTATTATATAATGATAATAAAAATAACCTGATTCGGAGTCCGATTCAAAATCCGACTTAAAAAATCAACTTAAAAACTTCCTAAAATACAATTTCAAATACCCTCTTAAAGGAGGACAACCCAGACCCTCTTTTTGAATCCTTTTCTTCTCTAGTTCTTCATCCTCTCCCTTCATCTCCACATCGTTAATCCAATATATCAACAAAATTAAATTTAAAAAATTATCAAATTCAATTAGCAGACGTTACTTCACCCAAAGTTAAACAAATTCCCATCACACCAAACAAGCTGTTTGCAAATATATGAAAGCTCATAGTAAAGATAAATTAGAGACCGACAGCATAGCACCAAACCCTACATTTTGGAAGGTAACTAAATTTATATATTATGTTGGAAGGGAGCCAAAGAAATGACATGCAAAGAGAAGTGACAAACATATATTATATAATACAGTATCATTTCATATTAAATTATATTATATAGTATAGTAAGTGATATGACCCATAAAAAGCTTTAGAAACAACCAAGGGAAAAAGCAAAATAGGTGCATTGGGTTTCAACTATAAATTTTAAAACCAAAAAGATGTTAGAGAAATATAAAAAATATATATTATTTATTTTGTGGAGATAAGCAAAAAATTGCCAAAATTAAGGAACTAAAGAACCTTTTAAGAAGATTGACTTAATTAGAAGTGTCTTGGTTCAAATCCTTCACCCCCCACCTATTAAATTATGTACTGAAAATAGAGTTAAAAGCAAAAGGTAGGTGAAGGGATCCCAAGATTAATGCTTTAATAAATATTAAAGAGATTGACATCATTAGGGAAATTTTTAATTATCACATTAATTAGTAAAATCTTTTCAAAAGCAATAATCCCCTTTTCTTTTTCTTCAGCAATCAAAATATGCTTTAATGATGTGAATGGAATATGCATCATTTTGTTTCTCTTAAAACTTTTACTTATCTTTCTTGTCTTCCAATTAATTAATTACTCTTATTTAATTACTCTTTCTTTTGTCTACACAAAGTTTTTGTCCCAATGCATTGTCATTTCACGTTGTTGATTGAGTTTTAGTTTAATTGACATTAGTATTATTGTCAATGTAAGAGGTCGTGGATTCGAGTGCCCTGAAATGTATTATCTTCCTATTTAAGGATTGAGGAAGGGTTATAGGTAATTTTATGAATTGTATCAAAAAATTACATATAAGAAAAATATATATAACTAGATAAATATATTATACATGTACATATATTCTTATATATTGACAAGAATAACTATGTAATTGATTTTATAAATCAAAAAAAAAATATTCACACCATTTGTTTAAATTTAAAGTATTAATTTTTTCTGTTTGTTTTATGGTTCATAAATATTAATATTTTTGAGTTTTATGGCTATCCCTTTGTCTCCAAGAATCAATTTGAGTTTCTTTCCTTAAAAGTGCCATGTATGGTAAAAGTATCATGGAGGCTCTTGTACTAAGAGTCAGATTGCATTTTATCCTTCTACTAAAAAAATGGGTAAATTAGTCATTGTACGTCAAAATGAGGTACATGTGGCACTCCACGTGTGACTGCCTTGTTATTTTGTTAATCACACCAGTTTTTAACAGTAGAAATGGATGGGATTTTTAACAAAAAGGACTAGTTTGCTTTTTGATCTAATGTATAGGGACTAATTTGTCCAATTTTTTAGTAAATGGGGTAAAATGCAATCTAATTTATATAATACTTTTACTTGCAATACACCCAATATTTATTAATATATACATCATTTTTTTGGATAAGTATTTGTATTTTATCCAAGAAGCAGTAAAACTGATACAAAGAATGAAGAACAACAATGTTTTGTACAACAAACCAAAGAATCAAAGAACAACAAAAATCAGTTCAACAAATTCCAGTTCAAACAAAATTGCCTATTATAGCTATCCAAAGAATTAGTAAGCTTTCCTGTAAGACAACAACATACCACTTCTCGAGTTCTTGCTAACAGATGATTCACAGAAATTACAAATCCACCAAATAATCTATCATTTCTTTTGCACCGGATGGAATGCACATAAACATTCCAAACCAATTTAAAAAGATATGAGATAAGGGACTTACCCTTAACGAGTTACTACTCGATATTGTAATATCCTAAATTAGGGGCTATGCATTTGGTGCATAATTCATGAGCTAATAGGCTCAATGAGTGGGTTGGATGTGTTTTAGGGGTTCTTAAAACTCTAGGATAAAAAGGGAAGCTTTGGAAAATTTTTGGATTTTAAGTGTTAAAAGGGAAACTAGGCTAAAGGGGTCTTTAAGAGAATTTATGAGGAGTTTATGTCACACGAATAGGCTTGGTAAAGTGGCTACAAGGCACCACTTAAAGGTCTTGGTGATGACGCCATGAGCAGGGGAGAAGGGCCTGGGTTCGAGTCCTGTGGGCAACGTAAGAGTGTTTTTATTTTTCCAAGTTGGCGCTAAGGGAGAAGAAGGCCTTAAAAAGAATTGTTGGGAGTTTATGACGCAAGGGAGCTAGCAGCAAAGTGGCTAATAGCATGTGGTGTTTCCAGAGGGTCTCGTGTTCGAAACTCGGGGGCAGCAATGGGTGGCTTTTATTTTGCTTCTGCGCCGAGGTAAAAAGGGGGAAGCTAGGCAAGGAAGTCTTAAGAAAATTTGTAAGGGATTTATAGCATAAGAACCTGCTTGTTAAAGTGGCTGCAAGGCGCCACTTAAAGCTCTGGAAAGGACGCCACAAGTTGGGTGCAGGTCATGAGTTTGAGTCGCGTGGGAAGCGAAATTTTTGAGGCTTTTATTTTTGGCTTTTGACGTCAACAGCAGGGTGAGTAGTGGGACGGCATATGGACTCTCAAATGATAAGGATAATGCTTGGTTTTATTTTTATTATTGGCTAAGAATAGGAGATAAATTGTTGTTTATTTTATTTATTTTGAGTAGGTGATTAGGAGATAAAGATAAGGCTTGTTTCTTTTATTTTAAAATTTGGCTAAAGAGTGGGATAGGTGTGGATTATTTTATTTATTTTAAGTGGGTAGATAATTGAGGATTTTGTTTTATTTATTTTAAATATTAAGATAGTGGATGGATGTGTGTTATTTAATTTATTTTGAATAAGTGTGGATTATTTTATTTATTTTAAGTGGGTAGATAATTGAGGATTTTGTTTTATTTGTTTTAAATATTAAGATAGTGGATGGATGTGGGTTATTTAATTTATTTTGAATAAGTGTGGATTATTTTATTTATTTTAAGTGGGTAGATAATTGAAGATTTTGTTTTATTTGTTTTAAATATTAAGATAGTGGATGGATGTGGATTATTTAATTTATTTTGAATAACTGTGGTTTTATTTTATTTATTTTAAATGGAAAGATAAGGGATAATGTGGTGGATTATTTGTTTTCTTTTTTTATGTTATTAATTAAGGTGATAAAGAGGAAAATGTGGGGAATTGATAGGAAAGGATGAAGTGGCCGAATATGGGTCTCTTTGGGTTGGTAAATTCGGCCATGAAGAGGGGGAAGTAGCCGAATTCTTTATAAGGGGGAGTGATCCTCTTTGACATCTCTTTTGCTTCTTTAATTTTCTTTGTACCGAAAACACTTGAGGATTCAACTTGTTTTCTCTTCTTGTGACCCAAAGCCGAAAGTGTTAAGTACCTATTCTCCTCCTTTTCTCTTCTTTTTCCTAATCATTATTGACAAAAGCCGAAACCCCTCTACCACTATTCTTTGTTGCCGAATCCTCTAAGCATAAATTCTCTTCACTTTGGTGTGATCCCCCTTCACCATTCAAGTGCCGAAATCTTTCTCTTTGGAGTCTAAGAGCTGTTTCGCTGGGAGTGCTTTGATAATGGTAAGTATTTCTTTAAGAAATCGGTGTGGGCTCTTATTCTTTAGTATGCCGAAACCAAGTGTTTGGTCTTGGTTTTTATAGCATGGTCGAATGTTCATAGTGTTATAGTGATGTGTTCTTTTGTGTGTAGCCGAAGGAAAGGAGCATCAAGGAGTTTCTTTAAGGGATTCGATTCAGCAAGGTAAGCCTATATGTACTATTCGGCCATAAGCTTTATTGGATATTAAGTTAGCCGATTCTAGCATTTGCTAGATGGGGATTTCGACAACTTCAGGAGCAAGTGGCGGATTCGGGACTTCGACTTAGGTAAGGGTTAGTTTCGGCCAAGGGTTATACCATAAGATGTTTATGTGTTAAAACCGAAACTGACACTAAGTTTTAGGGGTTTCGACAGGAAGGAAGTAAGCAAATATTTCGGGATTCGGATAAGCAGGTAAGGGGTTGTCAACATTCGGCCAAAGGCCATTTTAGGGGTTTAAGAACTGACCGATTGTGATTATGGCTTTTAGAGGCAAATCGACAGGGATAAAGAGTTTCGGGATTCTAGATTGTGTTAGATTAAAATAGATCGGGATTTCGCTAAATAGTCAGGTGCGTAGTTATCGCACTATTCTCCTGTTATTCGTATGTTGTTATGTATGTACGTTTATGATGTGTATGTTAGCAGGAAATAATGGCTAAGATGGTGGATACCCGTAGTGGGTAATCAATTAATCAGGTCAGTGCTCTATTTTGCCTATGATATATGTGTGATATTTGTGGTGAGCATGTGATGAATACTTACTCTAAATGTTAATCTGACATGATACACATATATGCATGGGACTTGGGATTTGATCAAAGAAGGAAAGGGTGTACATTATGTACGTGGACTAATGTTAGCCTTGTGCTACATTAGCGCTTGATGTTAGCTATGTGCTTCATCAAGGGAGGTGTTGGCTAGGTGCCCATCTCGGCGGTTGATAGCTGTGTGCATCACCGTAGATTGATTGATATGTGGGATCACTTATGTGATCGGTGGCTTAGCCACGGCCTTGGGCAGCAAGTCTGCCAAGGTAAGATATGTGGGATCACTTGGTTGATCGGTGGATTAGCCACGGCCTTGGGCAACAGGGTTGCCAAGGTAGGTGTGACGGATGGACGCTAGGTTGGGTTGGGCTTCATAATTGCATAATTTTATATATGGACTGTGTGGATATGGGCCAAGCCCATATATGGAGACATGTGAAATAACTATGCACTGAGTCTGTTTGACTCACCCAAATTTTTACCAACATTACAGGTGATGCATAAGCTTGGACCGGGTTGGAGTGGATACGAGGTGGCCCATGCAGAAGATGATTTACTTGTTTTAAATATTTTATATTTTCAGTAATTATGAATGAGTATTTATTGTAATAAGGGCCTCCTAAAGTATTTAAGTTTAATTATTATGTTTTATTATGGATTGACGGTTGAAATATTATTTGCGAACGATTCCATTTTCTTAAATATATATATATATATATAAAGTTTTAATCTGGACATTTTGGTAACAACCAAGTTTTACTTAAAATTTTAAATGGCCATGGATTTCAAATGACAACAAAATTTTAATGTTTTCCGGAAGTCAAAAATACTTTTCAAACGTTTTTCCGCAGTGACATACCAAATCCGGTCAGGGCTTGTGGGCCGGGTTTGGGGGTGTTACAGTTTGGTATCAGAGCCCGGTTCAAAACTCGGCTTTGAGGTTTTGGGCCCGAAAACAGTTTTAAAAAAAAAGGGCTTTTCAAGATATGGACTTTTATTTTAGGTTTATTCTGGCATGGCACCTGTATCTCCGGCCCGAAGTCCACCAGGTAAGTACTTCTAATTATTGAAGTGATTTGAATATATGAGCTTTAGGGGCATTAAGGGAACGTAGATTAGTAAAATAGGGCTATTGAACCCTAGGACTAGTTTACTCCAACACAAGTGCATAAGACTTAAGGACCATTAAACAAACCTGTGATTAAGTCGTCGAGTTAAGGTGTGGCAACTGTTGTGCGCATGTCTAGGAGTGGATTCGGTAAGAGCTTGGTATTTAAGCAGTCCTAGCGACTCACCTCCTCTTCGCTCGAATCCTACCTGGTGCGTAGTAATCGTTCACCCTAACCAAGAGGACTTAGTCATCGGCTAAACTCAATAATTAAAACCCGAAAGGGACTAGCCGTATTTTTATAAAAACCTTAGTTTTAAAGTTACCAAATTACCCTTTTTGATTTATAAACACTAAATTAGATTTTGAAAAACATTTTCGAAATATTTTCGATTTTTAAAATTACGAAAATACCCCTGTGTTGTAAATTACAAAAATACCCTTAGTTTTTAAGATTTTCAAAAATACCCTCAACTTTTGTTAAAATATTCTTACTTTGCAAAAGTATTCAAAAGCCCTATTTTGCGAAAATTCAAGATACCCTGATTTGGAAATTTACCAAATTACCCCTGGTTTACGAAATTACCAAAATAACCCCGATTTCTGAAATTTCTACAATACCTTAATTTGGAAAATCTTTCTTTTAAAATACCCTCGAGTTTTGGAAATTTTAGAAAGCCTTTGATTTGTAGAGATTATTTTTGAATTGACCCCGATTTATTACCGAAATACCTCTATAGGAAAATGATGAAATTACCCTTGGGGTGGGGAAATGGACAGAAATGCCCATAAAAGTGAAGTGAGTGCTGTGGATAAATGAAGGTGTCTTTATGGATGAATGTGAATGTGATTCTCTGAATTAGAATAGTGAACTTGAACTGAAACTTTGTTTGATCGAAAGAACCACTTCTAGATACTTCTTTTCATAAAATTGTTCGCGGATAATCAGTGGAACACAAGTACTAATGCATAAAACTTTTTAATCAGAATAATCGCGAGTTAGAAATGAGTTCTAGAGGATGTGGTCGTCGTGGACGCGGTCGAGGTAAAATGGCCGTGTCGGAACCCGTTAGATCGGGTCAAGGATCTGAGAATGAGGTACCACCTCCACCACCAGCTTTTGGTGTTGAGCAACAAGATCAGACGGGGGATGATGCTGTATCGCAGGTGGTGCTGCGAGTTCTTGATATGGTGGCTGGAGCAGGTGGAAATATGAGAGCTAAGAAGTCCGTACCCGAGCGACTTCGAGCCAACGGAGCTGAGGTGTTTCGTGGTGTATCTGGTGTGGCACCCAGTACAGCTGAGTATTGGTTGGAGGCGACCGAGCGAATTATGGATGAGCTCGATTTAACTCCTGAGGAGAAAGTGAAAGGAATGGTGGCGCTGCTTCGCGACGAGGCATATCAGTGGTGGCTAACAGTTCGGGATAGTGCCACAGCTGAGGATCTGACCTGGGAATATGTTAGGGCGACATATCAGAAGAAGTGTGTCGGCACACGTTATACTGACGAGCAAAGGAAGGCTTTTCTGGGGCTGGTACAAGGGAACAAGTCCGTAGCGGAATACGAGGCTGAATTCCTAAGGTTAAGCCGATATGCTCGAGGAGTAGTTGCGACGGAGCATGAACGATGTGTCCGGTTTGAGGACGGATTAAGGGACGATCTGAGATTGTTGATAGCTCCACATCAGGAGCGGGAGTTCGCTGTGTTAGTAGAGAAGGCTAAGGTAGCTGAAGGGATTAAGGACTCGGTGAGACAGAATAGAGATAAGGATAGGAGCCGGGATAAAAGGAGTTTTGGACCGTCAGAATCGTCTGAGAGCTTTCAGAAAAGACCGAGGGTTGAGAATTCTGCTTGTGTTTCTAAGCCAGTTACTGGAAATCCGGACCGTCCGTGTGCTCAGTGTGGAAGGTATCATGTTGGCGAGTGCTGGAACCGGGAACGGGAATGTTTTAGATGTAAGTCTAAGTCTCATCTGATTAAAGATTGTCCTCAGGATCCGAATAGGGCTCGGACAGTAGGCCAAGGTTATGTGCAGCCGGATAGAGATGGTCAACAGGCGACGAGGGGTCGTGGTTCGAACCATGGAGGGAATGGTTCCGGCCAAGGTCGTGGAACACCAAATAGAGGTGCTGAAGGTGCAGATGCGAGGCAACCAAGGCTGGTTTACGCAGCCAGGCGTCGCGAGGAGGAAGATGTGCCAGATGAGACAACGTGTATGTTCCTTATTCTTGAAATACCCTTATTTGTCTTGTTCGTGGTAGGGTTAGCTTTCTTATATTGCTAATGAAATGTACGAAATCTTGAATGTGAAGTGTGAAATCGTATTTAGTTCTTTAAAGCGATCAACGGTAGTAGGCAAGCTTTGTAAGTAAGTGCCTTAAGAGGTTCGAGGAATAGCAGCTCCTTGCTTAGTTTAGCCAAGTAATTTCGAGGACAAAATTATTTTTAATGAGGGTAGAACTGTAATATCCTAAATTAGGGGCTATGCATTTGGTGCATAATTCATGAGTTAATAGGCTCAGTGAGTGGGTTGGATGTGTTTTAGGGGTTCTTAAAACTCCAGGATAAAAAGGGAAGCTTTGGAAAACTTTTGGATTTTAAGTGTTAAAAGGGAAACTAGGCTAAAGGGGTCTTTAAGAGAATTTATGAGGAGTTTATGTCACACGAATAGGCTTGGTAAAGTGGCTACAAGGCACCACTTAAGGGCCTTGGTGATGACGCCATGAGCAGGGGAGAAGGGCCTGGGTTCGAGTCCTGTGGGCAACGTAAGAGTGTTTTTATTTTTCCAAGTTGGCGCTAAGGGAGAAGAAGGCCTTAAAAAGAATTGTTGGGAGTTTATGACGCAAGGGAGCTAGCAGCAAAGTGGCTGATAGCGTGTGGTATTTCCAGCAGGTCTCGTGTTCGAAACTCGGGGGCAACAATGGGTGGCTTTTATTTTGCTTTTGCGCCGAGGTAAAAAGGGGGAAGCTAGGCAAGGAAGTCTTAAGAAAATTTGTAAGGGATTTATAGCATAAGAACCTGCTTGTTAAAGTGGCTGCAAGGCGCCACTTAAAGCTCTGGAAAGGACGCCACAAGTTGGGTGCAGGTCATGAGTTCGAGTCGCGTGGGAAGCGAAATTTTTGAGGTTTTTATTTTTGGCTTTTGACGTCAACAGCAGGGTGAGTAGTGGGACGACATATGGACTCTCAAATGATAAGGATAATGCTTGGTTTTATTTTTATTATTGGCTAAGAATAGGAGATAAATTGTTGTTTATTTTATTTATTTTGAGTAGGTGATTAGGAGATAAAGATAAGGCTTGTTTCTTTTATTTTAAAATTTGGCTAAAGAGTGGGATAGGTGTGGATTATTTTATTTATTTTAAGTGGGTAGATAATTGAGGATTTTGTTTTATTTGTTTTAAATATTAAGATAGTGGATGGATGTGGGTTATTTAATTTATTTTGAATAAGTGTGGATTATTTTATTTATTTTAAGTGGGTAGATAATTGAGGATTTTGTTTTATTTGTTTTAAATATTAAGATAGTGGATGGATGTGGGTTATTTAATTTATTTTGAATAAGTGTGGATTATTTTATTTATTTTAAGTGGGTAGATAATTGAAGATTTTGTTTTATTTGTTTTAAATATTAAGATAGTGGATGGATGTGGGTTATTTAATTTATTTTGAATAACTGTGGTTTTATTTTATTTATTTTAAATGGAAATATAAGGGATAATGTGGTGGATTATTTGTTTTCTTTTTTTTATGTTATTAATTAAGGTGATAAAGAGGAAAATGTGGGGAATTGATAGGAAAGGATGAAGTGGCCGAATATGGGTCTCTTTGGGTTGGTAAATTCGGCCATGAAGGGGGGGAAGTAGCCGAATTCTTTATAAGGGGGAGTGATCCTCTTTGACATCTCTTTTGCTTCTTTAATTTTCTTTGTACCGAAAACACTTGAGGATTCAACTTGTTTTCTCTTCTTGTGACCCAAATCCGAAAGTGTTAAGTACCTATTCTCCTCCTTTTCTCTTCTTTTTCCTAGTCATTATTGACAAAAGCCGAAACCCCTCTACCACTATTCTTTATTGCCGAATCCTCTAAGCATAAATTCTCTTCACTTTGGTGTGATCCCCCTTCACCATTCAAGTGCCGAAATCTTTCTCTTTGGAGTCTAAGAGCTGTTTCGTTGGGAGTGCTTTGATAGTGGTAAGTATTTCTTTAAGAAATCGGTGTGGGCTCTTATTCTTTAGTATGCCGAAACCAAGTGTTTGGTCTAGGTTTTTATAGCATGGCCGAATGTTCATAGTGCCATAGTGATGTGTTCTTTTGTGTGTAGCCGAAGGAAAGGAGCATCAAGGAGTTTCTTTAAGGGATTCGATTCAGCAAGGTAAGCCTATATGTACTATTCGGCCATAAGCTTTATTGGATATTAAGTTAGCCGATTCTAACATTTGCTAGATGGGGATTTCGACAACTTCAGGAGCAAGTGGCGGATTCGGGACTTCGACTTAGGTAAGGGTTAGTTTCGGCCAAGGGTTATACCATAAGATGTTTATGTGTTAAAACCGAAACTAACACTAAGTTTTAGGGGTTTCGACAGGAAGGAAGTAAGCAAATATTTCGGGATTCGGATAAGCAGGTAAGGGGTTGTCAACATTCGGCCAAAGGCTATTTTAGGGGTTTAAGAACTGATCGATTGTGATTATGGCTTTTAGAGGCAAATCGACAGGGATAAAGAGTTTCGGGATTCTAGATTGTGTTAGATCCAAATAGATCGGGATTTCGCTAAATAGTCAGGTGCGTAGTTATCGCACTATTCTCCTGTTATTCGTATGTTGTTATGTATGTACGTTTATGATGTGTATGTTAGCCGGAAATAATGGCTAAGATGGTGGATACCCGTAGTGGGTAATCAATTAATCAGGTCAGTGCTCTATTTTGCCTATGATATATGTGTGATATTTGTGGTGAGCATGTGATGAATACTTACTCTAAATGTTAATCTGACATGATACACATATATGCATGGGACTTGGGATTTGATCAAAGAAGGAAAGGGTGTACATTATGTACGTGGACTAATGTTAGCCTTGTGCTACATTAGCGCTTGATGTTAGCTATGTGCTTCATCAAGGGAGGTGTTGGCTAGGTGCCCATCTCGGCGGTTGATAGCTGTGTGCATCACCATAGACTGATTGATATGTGGGATCACTTATGTGATCGGTGGCTTAGCCACGGCCTTGGGCAGCAAGTCTGCCAAGGTAAGATATGTGGGATCACTTGGTTGATCGGTGGATTAGCCACGGCCTTGGGCAACAGGGTTGCCAAGGTAGGTGTGATGGATGGACGCTAGGTTGGGTTGGGCTTCATAATTGCATAATTTTATATGTGGACTGTGTGAATATGGGCCAAGCCCATATATGGAGACATGTGAAATAACTATGCACTGAGTCTGTTTGACTCACCCAAATTTTTACCAACATTGCAGGTGATGCATAAGCTTGGACCGAGTTGGAGTGGATACGATGTGGCCCATGCAGAAGATGATTTACTTGTTTTAAATATTTTATATTTTCAGTAATTATGAATGAGTATTTATTGTAATAAGGGCCTCCTAAAGTATTTAAGTTTAATTATTATGTTTTATTATGGATTGACGGTTGAAATATTATTTACGAACGATTCCATTTTCTTAAATATATATATATTAAAGTTTTAATCCGGACATTTTGGTAACAACCAAGTTTTACTTAGAATTTTAAATGGGCATGGATTTCAAATGACAACAAAATTTTAATGTTTTCCCGGAAGTCAAAAATACTTTTCAAACGTTTTTCCGCAGTGACATACCAAATCCGGTCAGGGCTTGTGGGCCGGGTTTGGGGATGTTACAGATATAATTCTTTATCTTCCATGAATCAATCATACTCCCAATACCACACAATTTCAAAATTCCACATCATTTTTATTAACCATCAAAATACATTTTTTTTTCGTATAATTTTATTTGTTTAGCTTTTTAATTCTAATACTTATAATAATTGCCATGTTTTAACCCACCAACCCCACAAAAGGAAATTCTTATCGTAGTTTTGAATTTTTAATAATTATAAACAATAGACTTGAGTTTGTTCCATATCAAGTCAAAGAACTAAGAGGTAAATTCATCCTACAAATATATTTTTCAATATTCAAATTTGTACTCTCAAAACTTATTACCATCTCAACCAATAGTTTGTATATAATCATATATTTAATTTACATATATAGTGAAATTATTCACAAAAAGTAAAGTTTCGACGGAGACCGTGCACGTTTCACGATCCCCCATAAAAGTCTCGGCCAATGACACATGGAAGCAGAACAGCTTGGGCAGAACCACTCCTTAGGGGAAAAAAAAAGGCATAGGCCATTAGATTGCATGGTCCAATACGAGCAGATATTAATTCGGGTCTCTAGGCCTTCCTTCTTGGGTATCAAACACCTTTCTCATTATTTTATTCGGGGTTAATTATATAATTAGGACCAAACGAAACATTTGTTTAATGATAATGTTGAGGTCTTGAAATTGAAAATTAAAGCTCAGCATTCGATTGAATCGAGTGAAAAATTTTAAGTTAGTAGAATTGATGAGTTTTATTTTATCGTCTTAACTCAATTTTTGTTCGAATCAAATTGGGTGAAATGAAATTTGAGTCGAATAAATCAGTTCGAGTTAAATTTAAAAGATTAAACAAGTCAAGATGAAATCTTGTTAGAAATATGACTAAATTTTAAGTTAGAACAAGTAAATTTGAGTCATATATATTTGAAAAACACTTTCAAAACAAAAGAAAAAATAAAAATTTAATATGATAAACTGATTTGAGGAATGTACATTGATTTGCTATTATATCCAACACCTATTATATCCAACACCATAGTTATTGAAATCAGACTAAACAAACCTGTTGAATTGAGAATTAACACCAACCTGAGATAATAAAAAATAATTGATGGAATTGAAATAAAAATCGATGGAATATAATTTTATAATATTTTTATTTAAAATTAAATTCAACTGATCACGTATACAATTTTAAAAACCAAGTATCATTGATCCAATATTAGGTACAAAGAAGTAACACCCATGCTTGCTTTTAGTTGGAATATACCTACAAAGCAATCTGACATGTCATATCACATTTATCAGTTAAAATTTAATTTTAGTCCTTTTTATTATACTCAAATTTTAAAATTAATTTTCATATCATTTCACTAGTTAAATAATTTGATAATTTCGATTAAAATATTAATGTAAAAATTTAAAAATAAAACATTTTTTTTATTTAACGAAATTGAGAGAATAAAATGTAATCTAATTTTTAATATAAACGTTTACAAGTTAATTAGTATTAAATAATTAAAAAAAATGTCATTTCAAATACAATTATGGGTTATTAACCCAAAATTATGATTAGTTAAGATATTATTACTGATTAAATAAGATATGTTTTTGTTTAAATTATTAAATACGAAGTAAATAATGGAATAAGATTTTTATAAGAAGTGATTAGAAAATCAATGTGGAGCATTTATTTCTAATCAAACTTTCCATTGAAATAAAAGAAGGTAGATAAAATTGGTAACATGCATATGTTTGGCAAGTTTTTATTTAAACATTATATAATTCATAGCATTTTTTATTTATATTTGTAATGATATATATGAGATTTAATGAAATAAATGTTAGAATATAGTAAGATAATGAATATAATTATAGTAGGTTTGTAGAATTAAGATAATTTGTACTATAATAAATATAAATTAAGGAATGTTCAAAATAAATTTAAATTAATTGTTGATATTCATTAAAATAATCGAAAATTTAGAATTTTTAAAAATGAACTTATGAAGTCAATGTTTCATACATTCATTATCTACTCTAAATAGTTGTTTTAAAATATTGTTAGGAGTTAAAAATTATCATTAGAGTTAAAAATAGTCTGCCCTCTGGCACGTTCTTTGTCTGCCCCCTGGCATGTCTTTTCGTCTTCTTTCTTCTTTCTCTGGTCCTTGTTCTGCTTATTCTCTTTTCTTTCTAAAGTCACTATAAATATTATTGTTATTGTTACTTTGGTTCTGTGCGATTTATCAAGTCAAGTTATGGAAGAGGATTTGGCAAATCTGAGCCTTGCCGATGATGAGGAGGAAGCTTTTCACGAGGAAGAAGCAGTCGTGGAGCGGTCTTATCAATTTTTTCTAGCAGGGCGTTGCTTAACGGATAGTGTCGTCCACTTTCCATCACTTCGTAATACAATGGCAGATTTATGGCATCCCATAGGAGGTATCTGCATTACAGATCTAGGCGGGAAACGGTATCTTTTTCAATTCTTTCATGATGTTGATCTTCAAAGAGTTCTTGCGGGTACTCCTTGGTTTTTTAATAACCATTTGCTTATCGTTCAAAGAATACCCAATGGTGAAAACCCATTGAAAATGCCATTACATATTACTGAGTTTTGGGTTCAAATCCATGATCTTCCCCCTGGTCTTATGAACGAGTCGATGGCCAAGCAATTCGGGAATTTTTGCGGTCGGTTTTTGGAATATGATACTTCAACTTTTTCTTTGAATCCCAGGCAGTATATGCGGATTCGGATTTGTTTAGACACTTCTGCCCCTTTGAAACGGAGAAAAAAGATTCTGCTTGGTAATTCGACAATTTTTTATGCCCGTTTCAAGTATGAAAAATTGAGTTTGTTTTGTTTCATCTGCGGAAAGTTGGGTCATGGCGAGAGTTTCTGTCCCTATAGGCTTCGAATTGCTCCTTCAGATATTGTATTTGGTTGGGATATTTCTCTAAGGGCGGAGGATCGGCGGCGACGGTCGGGAGTGAGCAGATGGCTACGAGATGCTGATGGGTCTCAGATGGCTGATGTACACATGGAAAGTAGTAATTTGCGCCCTTTGAATAAAGAAGGAAAAGGAATTATGCGTCATTATGAGGAATATCAGGCTAATCAGATTGCAATTCCTAAAATTATTCCCGCAGAAGATACTAGGCAGATTTCCTTTCAGGGGCATAATCAGGGGCTTAATTGGAATCATACCGGATTGTCTAATGAGGAAATTAGGGAGGCATCTACGGAATTGGTAGTGGAGATAGAAAATGACCCAATCCCATTTCTAGAAGGCAACAAACGACAGAGAAGGGCGGAAGGACGTTCAGCGGCGTTAATGACGAATATTGGTGATGGTTCGCTAATTTTATCGGCTAGCTCTGGTAGTCAGAGCAGCCGGGATCAATGAAAATTATTAGCTGGAATGTTCGTGGGTTGGGGAGACCACGGACAGTATTGAGGCTCAAGAATAAATTGCGAGCCATAAATCCCCGAATTTTGTTTCTCATCGAAACAAAATTGAGTGCAAGAAAGATGGAGAAGGTTAGACAGAAGTGTGGGTTTGTTAATGGAATTGATATTGGGGCTATGGGATCAAAAGGGGGATTGTCGTTGGGATGGAAAGGTAATTCGCTGATTAATCTCAAGAGCTTTTCATCGTATCATATTGATGTTGAAGTACAAGATAATGAGTGTGACACCAAATGGCGGTTGACGGGATTTTATGGTAATCCAGAGGAAAGGGGAAGGAGAGAGTCTTGGAACCTCCTTAGACAGCTCAGTATTGACCAAGAAGACCCTTGGGTGGTTATTGGGGACTTTAATGAGATAACTAGTTCCGATGAGAAAAAAGGAGGCCGACGACGCTCAAATAGACAAATGATAGACTTTCGCTCTACTTTAAAAGACTGTAATCTTGAAGATCTCGGCTTCAAAGGACGCTGGTTCACGTGGGAACGAGGTAGACAAAAATCTACTAATATTAGAGAGCGTCTTGACAGAGGTGTTGCTACAATTACTTGGATTGATCTTTTTCCACGTTACCAAGTGAACCATTTGAGTCATTCTTTTTCGGATCATTGTCCGATTTTGCTGGATACTATGGGAATGGATAGTACACGCGGGCCCAATTCACAGAACTTTCGTTTTGAGGCAAGATGGTGTCTTGATAGCAACTTTGAGGCTTTGATTAGGAATTGGTGGCTGGAAGCTGAAGGTACTGTACCGAAACGGTTAGAACAAATGGGGTCCAATATGCTGAAGTGGACTAGAGTTCGAAATAGAGACAACAAGAAGATTCGTAATGCTCTAGAAGACAGATTGAAAAGGCTATATAATGAAGAGGTCTCCGATGATACTCTAGCCGAAATTGCGGAAATTCAATTGGGGCTCAATCTAGAAGCTGATAAAGAAGAGATTTTTTGGGAGCAACGGGCTCGTGTTAATTGGCTACAGCATGGAGATCGTAACACAAGTTTCTTCCATAAGATGGCGGGTCAGCGTCATTTTCGAGGTCGAATTTTAGAACTGGAAGATGCAGCCGGGAACCATACTACGGAAAGTGCTGATATGTTAAAAATTACCTCGTCTTACTTTACCAATCTCTTTTCTGCGTCTACAGAAGAATCGGATGAACATCTCTTTGGTCTTGTGAAACCAAAAGTTACAGCTAGCATGAATGCAGCACTACTCAAACAATTTACTGAAGAGGAGATTTGTCAAGCGGTAAAAGAGATGCCACCTTTGAAAGCTCCAGGGGTTGACGGTTTTTCAGCTACTTTCTTCCAAACTTACTGGCACATTGTTGGTACTGATGTTTCTAAATATTGTTTGGCTATTCTTAATGGTCAATTTGAATTGGAGGATATTAATAAAACGCGACTTGTGTTAATTCCTAAGGTAGATAAGCCGATTAATATGACTCAATTTCGACCCATAAGTCTCTGCAATGTTTTATATAAGATTATTGCCAAGGTCTTGGTCAACCGTATGAGTGATATGTTAGGTGATTGTATAAATGAGACTCAAGGGGCCTTTATCCCAGGAAGACTTATCTCCGATAACATTTTGATTGCTTATGAGATCCTTCATTCTCTCAAGATGAAAAAAAATGGGAAGAAAGGGCATTTTGCTCTAAAATTGGATATGAGCAAGGCTTATGATCGGGTCGAATGGGATTTTTTGGCGGGGATGATGACCGCATTGGGGTTTCATAATGATTGGATCGTGCTTATCATGCGATGTGTGTGTTCAGTATCATACTCTGTGAGTCTTAATGGGTTAAACAGTGATTGGTTTTCCCCTTCTCGTGGACTGAGACAAGGAGATCCGTTGAGCCCTTATTTGTTCTTGATTTGTGCGGAGGGTTTGCTACACTTTTAGAAGATGTCAAACAAAGGGGACTTATGGAGGGAGCACCTATTGGTAGGGGCAGGATTTCTATTAATCATTTGTTTTTTGCAGATGAATCCCTTGGGGCTCAGCAGTGTTTTGCCCAGATGTTCACTGAAGCGGAAGAACACCATAGAAACATTATTGCTATATCTACATGGAGTCTGTGGTATTGTCGAAATAAACTTATGCATGAAGGGACTAAGACTCAGATGCAAGAGATTTTGGGTTTCATTAGGGGCTATATGATGGAAATTGAGGTCTCGCGTAAGAAGTTGCAACCGCAAGTCAGACCCAATTTGCAAGAATTATGGAGACCTCCGGAGATAGGCATTATAAAGATTAATTTCGACGCATCATTTCAAATCAGGGAAAGATTAGCTATAACTGCAGTAATAGCTAGAGATGCAATGGGAGTTATCTTAGGAGCAGAAACTTATCTTGTTGAGGATACTGTCGATTCCTTTGTGGCGGAAGCACGAGCGTGTGAAAGGGCTGTTCTTCTGGCGAAATCCAGAGGTTTCCAACGACTGGTTGTGGAGGGGGACGCTTTGACTGTCATTAAAAGTATAAAGAGAAAGAATCATGAAAAATCGATCCTTAAATCGATTACCCAGCACATCAACCAACTGGGTTTATGTTTTGATGAAATCTCTTACCACTATGTACCGCGGTCGGCAAACGGAGTGGCTCACACCTTGGCCTTAGAAGGACGAAGATGCAGATTTTCTGGGTGTTGGGACGATATTCTCCCAGAATCGATTCAAGTGCTCGCGATGAAGGAATCAAGGCTAAGGAACGTGGGAGATGATCGGGTTTCTGATTTGCTTTGTTCGTAGGAGAAGGTTCACTGAATCTCCAGGCGTTGTTTTAAGCGTTGTGCAAAGCTGGTAATGGCCTTCAATAGGTGGTTTTGCTATTCTGGTATGAAGGCTTTCTTGTGGCTGATGAAACGTCTGACTGAAGCTGATTGGATAGGGCTCACGCTTTTTATTTCTCTTTAATGTTCTTTTATTTTTTTATTTCCCAAAGCTTATTTATTGCTTGTTGGTGCCAGGCTTTCCATTTCTTCTGGCTACTGTTTTCTATTTGTTGGTTTGTGTGAGCAGTTATTAA
The DNA here is from genome assembly GCA_005393395.2 of Gossypium australe. Taxonomy (NCBI): domain Eukaryota; kingdom Viridiplantae; phylum Streptophyta; class Magnoliopsida; order Malvales; family Malvaceae; genus Gossypium; species Gossypium australe. Next base: position 145,426,633 of record CM016619.1, on the reverse strand, counting down.
TACAACATCAGTCCATTTTCTCAAAAAAAAAAAAATATTGTTAGGAGTCTGAGTTTAAAAAATAAAACTAATAATTAACATTTATAATATCTTAAAAATGCGTGTTTACTTTAATAAGAAATGATAGTATGATGAAGTTGGGGTATAATTTAGTTTCTAAAACGGATGCTCTCTGGGTTTGTATTTTTAGATTCAAGTATGGAATGAAAGAGGTTATGTCGGATTGTATTTCTCGGGGACATTGTTCTTTCCTTTGGAGGGCCTTTTGCCCTTTTCTAAGGTTTGACCCCTTCTCCAAGAAAATTTATTTTGGTCTATTGGTAATGGGAATAGTATTAGATGTTAGAAGGACCCATGAATCACAGATAATTGAGGTCAGTAGTCCTAGATAATTGGTTTAATTTATGTACAGATGGTGCAATACATGTAGGCTATGGAATTACTATAGCTGGAGGAGTATTACTAAATGGAAAAGGCGAGTGGATCATGGGCTATAATAGTTTCTTAGGTGAATGTTCTGTGTTCAATGCTAAATTGTGGGGCATCTTTGATGGTTTGACTCTTATCCAAGATAAGCAATTTGTTAGGGTGATGATTCAAACAGATTATTTGGAGGCGATCAAGACCATTCAAGCTACTTCCTTCAATGATTCGAATTCCACTCTTATTAGAAAAATTCATCAACGTTTAGCCAATATTAGAGTTTGGGGCATGCAACACAAGCCCAGGAAGTCTAATAATATTGCTGATTGTTTAGTTAAAATGGTTTTGATACAAGACAAAATCTGAAGGTGTTTGAAGAGATTCAAAAGTAGGTTCTGGCAATTACTCTGGTTGTTAAAGCAACAGCCTAATTCAAAATTTTTATGTGTAGTTAGTTGTTTTTTCAGTTTGATTTCTTTTAAAAAAGAAGAAGAAGAAGAAGACATAATATCATTTATTGCAATATTAACATAACAATAATTGTATAATAAAATGTGTAATATTTTGTATGGCAAAACTAATAATCCTTTTATACACTTTGTGTTCATAAAGTTACCAATACTGAAATAGTTGTAATATGTATGGTAATACAGTTATTTATTTTTTAAGTAAATATGGTATAAGAATTAAATAGATTTTTGTATAGTTTTTAATGTTAATAAAATTATGATATCCATAATTAAGAATGTATATCCAAATCCACATTAAATACAAATTACATATTAAACAAGTATCATTCAAATAAATCTTAAAAGAGGATATAATTGATTTAATTTGATAGTAATGTAAAAGCAATACTCTCTATATAAACTACCAATTACCAAAGCTCAAATGCTATCCTTTGCCATCCCCCATCTTCTTTTTTCCTTTATCATTGTTGCAAGGTTGTTGTTAATGATTAGCATGGAGAATAAAAGTTCTAATATTAGATTCATGCTACTTTTTTTGGGTTTATGTTGTTTTTTGATATTTTGTGTTGCTGCTCCTTCAACAAGTAAGGGAAATATTTTACCTTTTTAAGTTTTTTTTTTTTAACAATTTGGTTAATTAATTTATACAAAATTTCTTTGATATATATTTATATTTTTATATAGGAAATCTCAAGTTAAATGAGGAATTACTGCCCTCTTCCCTCCAAAATTTACTTCCTCAGGTTTTTTCTCTATCTTTTAAAATTTTATTTTGACCCCTCCAATAATGAATTTCTGGCTTCACCTCAGCTCACAATGTTGAATATTGTTGTCTTCTTAAACAATTGCCATTTTTTTAGAAAAAAAAAAAGAAAGAAAGAAAGATTGATTAATTATCTTTATAAATTTGCTTCTTAATATATATATATATATATATATATATAAATTTAATAATTAGATTAAGGTTGCATGTATAATTATATTTTGCAGGATGTGAAAAAATCAAATGAAGTTGAAGAAATGTTTGAACATGGATTCAATGAAGAAAGGATGCTAATCGAAACCATGGATTATGCAGAAACTGGTGCCAACACTAAGCATGATCCTTTAGCTCCTCCTCCTTTAATCTAAATATTTTATATATTTATATTATTGCAATAAATCTCTATTTCATATATAGAGAGCTCATTTATAAAAGGCTCTCTTTATTTCAATATGTTTTTATCTGTATCTTTATATTTTTATCATAAATCTGTTTTTTTTATATAATACTTAAAATTAACCATAATCCTTTCTTAACCCTTAAATAGGATAATAATGCACTTCAGCAACTCAAACCCACGTCTTCCCACACTAACAATTAACTTAAGATTCAATTAGCCTTAAACAAGTATTCTTTAAAAACCTAAACCATCTTCCCTAATTATTTTGAAGCAATTATTAAGCATATAATTATTATGGATTTTGGAATTTTTAGTCATATTTGAACAATTGAGCAGATATTATAATTAGACATATTACAAACCCTTCTTAAAACGCCTTATTATATTATCACTAAGTTGAATACCTTGGCCATGAAAGTATAAATTAATTAATTAATTAATTTCCTTATAGAAAAGGAAATTAATTAATTTTATTGCAATTAATGTTTTTTTAATGGAGAAATTAATGTTTTAATTTCAATACAAAGAGCAAAATTAGACAAACTCATACAATTTCCTTATAGATCAGTATATAAATACCTATTAATTAATATCAAGAATCACGTTCAATTTAATCCAAATTTAAATTTCACGTTTGAGAAAATATATCATATCTAAATTTATTATTAATTTCCCTTAATATTATATTTAAATATAAGGTAAACTATATCAATTGTCTCTAAACTTTGATTAAAATTACATTTAAGTCCCACAATTTTCAAAAGTTACATAATTGTCACTAAAGTTATCTAAATGTTACATTTTGACCACTCATCCGCTACCTCCCATTAAGAGGATGACATAACACATTAATTTGAAGTGATAATAACTAATTTATCCCCTAAACTACAACTAAAATGTCGATTTGATATTTTTAAAATTATTAACTAAATTGGTTATTAACTCTTTAAATATACGTGCTGCGTCATCCTTTTAGAGGAAGTTAACGAATGAGTGATCAAAATATAATATTTCAGTAATTTTAACGATAATTATGTAATTTTTGAAAGTTAGGTATCTGAATTATAATTTTAATCAAAATTTAGAGGCAATTAATGTAATTTACCTTTAAATATATTGCTTATCTTAATTTTCAACTCCTTAAATCACGCCCAAAATATCAATTTAATTTCTTTAATTTTATTCTATTTATTTTTCTTTGATCTTATTTAATCATTACATGACACAATATAAATCTATTTTTACTATTAAAAATGAGCTCATGTACACCAACAAAAGGTATTGTGGTCTGTCATGTGTCACTGTTTGGTTAGTCTATCAACCACGCCAAATTTTAACCATATAGAGGGATGAAATTTTTAAAAGAAATGACCAATTTACTCTTTGATCTAACATATAGGGGCTAATTTGTTCATTCTCTGAATAAAAAAGACAAAATACAATCTAACTCTTAATATAAGGACTTCCATGATATTTTACTCCATTAGATTACATGTTCCATAATATGAGCAGATACAAAGAGGGACCAAATGGTCTAATTTGGGTCTCTTGGCATTCTTTCTTGGGTATCTCAACCATCTAACCCTATGTGCAAGACTTTTCTGAAGTCTAACCCAACGAGTATCAAACACCTTTCACATTATTTTCTTTGGGGATTAACTATATAAATAGAAGCAAATGATACATGGTTTAATGGTATGTATGACCCGAGTTTATATAAATATTTATGTTTAATTAATATGATGATTTATTATATTGAAACTATTAAAACTTCAAACATATAATAATTAGGATGAAAAAAATCTAACTTGAATTGTAAAAATTGATTAAATTTTTTAAATTTTAATTTCTTGATATAATGTCTAGAATTTTAAATCTTAAAAATAAGGAAAAATGTATTTCAGTGCGCTCGAATCTATATATTTCTACACTAACAATAATATTGATACTAAGTGCATTAAGACTTAATCAACTAAAGTTTAAAATAAATAATTACCATTTAAATTATTTAATTTTTTAATCAACTCAAACTTAGAATATGCAAAACAAGTGAATAACTCAAATAATTTAAAATTGCTTTTAGTTGTCATGTACAACACTTCCATAAGAACTATTGGGAATTTAATAAAAAAAGTTTCAACCTATTAGGTTGACATGGATTTATTTCATGCTAAAAAAAATATTTTTAAGAAAAATTCACGTCAAAGAATAATTAATCTCAAATATTCAGATCAATAAATTATAGAGTAATTAAATGATATCAAATTAAATAATAATAATCAAATGATAAAGGGATCAACAATTATTGTTTGGAGTAATAAAACATATTATATATTTTTAAAAAAAAAAACATTCAAATTTTAAATTAAAAAATAACTATAAATTAAAAAAGTTTAATCTCTATAAACCATTTTTTATTTCTGAAAAAACCCAAAATTTTACTTGAAATAGTCTTGGAGGATGAGGAAAGAATGTCAATATTAAAACCCTGGCCCTACCTTTGTCAGCAAATTTATTGAAAATCAAGGTTCACTTGGGACGACATTGAGAACACATCTTTGGGGTATTGGGTTGTAGAGTTTATTAAATGTGACATTTGGTTCTTTTTCATGATATTTTGTTTGTGGGTGATAGTGATGTGTAAAAATATCATGATTTGCCAAGACATGGATGGAAATCCCTTACATTATTGTTCTATCTTCTTTTTTTCTCTTTTATTGTCTTAATAACATTTCATTAATTACAAATTCTGATTTAGGAAGAAAAAGTATAGTTTTAACATTCTTATAGTGGAAGAGATAAAAAGGAAAAGTCAAGTAGACAAGATAAGGCAGTCTGATTGAAATATTGTAGCTTTTGTCAGCACCACAAGTTATTGGAACATTCCTTTGGTTTTTATTTTTAATTTTCTAATAACTTTCGGTATGAACAGATGACGAGAGTCAATTCATACTCATAAAAGATCTAAATTAAGAATCTGTCATGGAATCAAATCACATCATGATCAACAGCTGTAAAAACAACATAAATTTGGTTCATAGATAACTTTTTTTAATTTTATATTTTAAAAATTAGAGAGACCTCTTTTGTTTAAATGAGGAAGTGTTAGAATGCTATGAAGAGATATGTGAGGAAAAAATCGAAACAGGCTATAAAAATCAAGTAAGAATTATGATCATTGATGGTCATTACTTTAATATTTGGTTAGGATGTATAGTAAAAGTATTATAAAGATTATTGTATTAAAAGTTAAATTTTATGTTTTTTATTTAAAAAATGAATTAATTAGTTCTTGTATATTAAATTAATATATGTTAAATTAAAGAATTAATTTATTATTCTATTAAAAATTCTATCCATTTCTACTATTAAAATTTCATCCATATGTATCGATTTTATTTTTATGAACTCAAGTAGCCTAAGCGGACCATAGATGTTGTGGCTTAAGGACCTCCTTCCTTTAGGAGTCCTACTTAAACTAAAATTCTTTCAATTTAATTAATTAAAAATTCCATATGAGAATTAAACTCATGTATATTTTCCTCAATAAATACGAAGTGCTAGCTGAAATTATCAAGTATCAACCATTAAATGTTTTCACGGTAGAAATTTAGTGGTTTTAATATTTGAGTAAATTTTTTATTCAAATAAATTATATTTTTTTTTTCTTTTGAGTTGGGATTTTAGATTAGAAGCAATTATAATTTGAATTCAGAAGTTAAAAATTATGGTTTGGCTTCACCATAGGTTTGTGCAAGGTTCTTCCAAGGGAGTCTTATTCTTGTCCTGTGTTTGATTATTTAAGTTGGAGCCCACTTTCTAAACAATTGAAAGTTTGAGAATAATAGAAAAAACAATTGGTTGAAAGCTTAAAGATATCATATTTCGACTATTTTTTTAGGCTTTTTACAACTTAGACTATCCCTTAAGGCATTTTACGACTTTGATTATCTTCTTGAGACTCGATGCATAAGCAATTATTTGATCAAATTTATTACTTTAGAAATAACAATAAAATCCATTTTAGAGCTTTTTTAAAATTTATTGCCGAACCCTAACAATTTTTCTAGAATTTCTAATAAATTGATTTTGTAAATAAACTATTTTATCAATTTGTAACTAAACTTTCATTGGGGAAGGGCCTAATAAGAGAGTTTAACTTTATAATTGTAGAGGAGTGAGGCTGCAATGAGTGTGAGGTTGAGCTCAAAACAATCGAACCAACAACTCAACACTTTTAACTCGTATCAAAGCTAGACACTAAAACAATTTAGTGAAGATCTTGTTAATTTAGTGAGACATGAAAAGAAGCTTGATTTCATTGGGGAAGGGCCTAATAAGAGAGTTTAACTTTATAATTGTAGAGGAGTGAGGCTGCAATGAGTGTGAGGTTGAGCTCAAAACAATCGAACCAACAACTCAACACTTTTAACTCGTATCAAAGCTAGACACTAAAACAATTTAGTGAAGATCTTGTTAATTTAGTGAGACATGAAAAGAAGCTTGATTTCTTAGCCACTTATGCTTGATAGTTTGAATTTTGCTTATTAGAAGGCACCTATGACAACCTTTATACAGTCGATAGATGACAAGGATTGGAAGTTATTTTATCAGGTTAGGAACCACCTACTAGAGAAACTAATAGAGTTCAAACCATCAAACCTTAAACCACTTGGAAACAGGGGCGATACCAACAATTCTTTTCTAGGGGGATTATGTTGGGCGCAGTGGTAAGGTACATTACATTCTCAAGGGGATATGTAGGTTCAAACGTTGAAGTCAACATTGTTGAGAGAAGCAGTCATGAATCCCAAACATGGACTGTAAAACCGGACATGGAGAATACAAAGAAAAATATAATTTCACTATTGTATTAGCTTATAATTTTACAAATTTTAGGGCTAAAACAAATTTTATTATTTTTGAGGTGAAACTATAATTCTACTATTATCAACTTATAAATTTATAGATTTTGGGGATCTAAAATAGAATTTTCAATTTTAGGGGCCTACCGGCTCCCTTCACCCTGACATGGAGAGTAAATGAAAACAAAGTAGCCAATTACAAATCAAAAGTCTTGAACGCTATCTTTAATGGAGTATATCCTCATGAATTCATGAACATCTCCAAACGTGTTTCTTCTCATAAAGCTTGGAAAGTTCTCAAAACATGTCGAAACCATTGTTTGATAGGTCGACTTTTATTTTAAAAAACAAAAATTGGGAGTCGCCAAGCTGTCGAAACTATTTTTTTTGTGAAAGGGGTCGACTTGATTTTGAAAATGAAAACAAACATGAGAGTCGCCACCAATCCTTTTTATTTAGGTGTGATCGAATCACCTCGTAATTTAATCATTTTAATAAAAGTTTAAATTTATTAAAACAATGATTTTTGGTTTACAAAATCCAGAAAACAAGTTCGGGAGTCGGTTACACACGAGGAAGGATTAGCACCCTCGATACACTCAAAATTGGTACCTAGTTGATTACTTGGTGTCTTTAGTGTCAAAAATTGAAAATTTGAAAAGATTTTAATAATACGATCCTTTGTTAAAATATTATTCAATTGAATTTATACAAAAAGGAGTTTATTTCACGTTATTTAGTGAACTTCTTACTGAGATAGTATATCACTCTTTCTTTTCTTCCCGACTCATCAATATTGACCAAGCACGCATCCCATGGAATTCCTGAATACTGCTAAGTACAGTATTAGCGACCTATCTGGGTTAGGTGGCATCAGTACTGGGGCATTGGATAAGTAACGTTTGACTTTATCGAAAGTCTTTTGGCACTCCTCATTCCAAACACCTGGGTTGTGTTTCTTAAAGAGAGAGAATATGTAATATCCCGGATTTAGGGGTTATGCATTTAGTGCATAATTCAAGTGATAGTAGGCTTGGAGTGTGTTTGGATATGTTTTAAGGGTTTTAAGAACCCAAAGATGTAGGAAAGCGTTTTAAAAAAAAAAATTGTTTTAAGTGTTAAATAGGGGGAGCTAGGTAAATGAGGCTTTAAAAGAAATTCGGTGCGAAGCATGACATAAGAAAGCAATTGGAAGAGTGGCAAGGGACGCCACCTAGGGTGTAGAAGAGTTGGCGTCAAGAGGAGTTCCTAGGGGGAGGAGGTTCGAGCTGCAGAAATTGCACTTGGGAGCTTTTATTTCTGGCGTTAAAAAGAGGAATTGGGCTAAGGAGGCCTTAAGAGAATTTTCGTGGGAATTTATGACACAAGGAAACCATGTGGCAAGGTGGCTTGGGACGTTACCTGAGGAGCAGGGGAGAAGGGCCTGGGTTCGAGTCTTGATGGCAGCAAAGTGTGCTTTAATTTTTCATTTTGGCGTCGACTAAGGGGGAAAGAGTTGGACGGCATTGGACTTTTAAATGGATGAGATAAGGCTTGTTTTTATTTTAAAATTTGGCTAAAGAGTGGGATAGGTGTGGATTTATTTTATTTATTTTAAGTGGGTAGATAATTGGGGATTTTGTTTTATTTGTTTTAAATATTGAGATAGTGGATGAATGGGGGTTATTTAATTTATTTTGAATAAGTGTGGATTTATTTTATTTATTTTAAGTGGGTAGATAATTGGGGATTTTGTTTTATTTGTTTTAAATATTGAGATAGTGGATGAATGGGGGTTATTTAATTTATTTTGAATAAGTGTGGATTTATTTTTATTTAGTTTAAATAGGTAGATAATTGGGATTGTGTTTGATTTATTTTAAATGATAGGATAAGAGATAAAGGAGGAGAAGAAAGTGGGATATGATAGGAGAAAGGTTGGTGGCCGAATGTGGGATTCTTGGTGGGTGCCTAGTCGGTTTTGAAGCTAGATAAGAAGGGAGTGTCGAAATTATTTATGGTTCTTTTAGTCTTCTGTCGAATTTCTTCTCAATCCTCCTTCTCATTCTTTTTCTTTTCTTCAACCCCAATTCTACTAAGTTCTTGCCGAAATAGGTAGCATTATTTTCTTCTTTCTTTGCTTGTGATTCTCAAAGCCGAAACACTCCTCATGAAAGCCGGAAATTTCTTCTTTGGAGGGCCATAGCCGAACCTTATAAGCCTTATTTCCTTTTCTTCTTCATCATTATTTTGAGCCATAGCCGAATGTGCAGTTACCATTTGAAAGGCTAGCCGAATCTTGTTGTGGAACCTTTCCTCTTTAAGTCTCTTCAAGCAACGAGGTGGTAAGTAGATCCTTCTCTAGTAATCGATTTTGGATTCTCCTCATGAGTGTGCCGAAACCATATGGTTAGGCCTTGGTTATATGGGTGGCCGAATATGTTTAGAGGCCATAGTAATATATGTTCTTTTATGTGTAGCCGAAGGGAGGAAGCACTAGGGATTCTTTCGGGATTCGATTTATCAAGGTGAGTCTATAAGGTATTCGGCCAAGGGCCATTTGTTTAGATGTTTATTTATGGCCGATTCTAACCGTGACTATACGGATTTCGACAGGCTTTTGGGTATAAGTGTGTGATTTCGGGATTCAGAAGAAATAGGTAAGAAGTTGCTAATATTCGGCCATAGGCCATTATGTTTATTAGTGTTGACCGATTTTGGGTTATGGATGTTTAGGCAATTTGACAGTGATTAAGAGGAGCTTTCGGGATTTCGATTCGTTTTGGTAAGAATATTAAGTGTAGATTCGGGATTTGGTAGAAGACCAAATCGGCATTAAGGGAGGAGGAAAACCACGTTCCAATATCTGGTTAGATTCAAATAGTTCGGGATTTCGCTAAATAGTCAGGTGCGTAGTTATCGCACTGTTCTCTTGTTGTGTGTATGTGTTATATTTATAAGTATGTGATATGATGTGAATGATAGCCGAAATAAGGCTAAGATTGTGAATACCCGTGGTGGGTGATCGAATAATCAGGTCAGTGATTTACTATATTAAATGATTACTGATGAATGTATGAAAATGTGATGGCATGTAATGTATATTTGTTTCAAGTGATGTGTTGCCATGATACATATATATGCATGGGACTTGGGATGTGACTATTGAAGGAAAGGGTGTACATTATGTACGTGGTCTAATGTTAGCCTTGTGCTATATTAGCGCTTGATGGTAGCTATGTGCTTCATCAAGGGAGGTGTTGGCTAGGTGCCCATCTCGGTGGTTGATAGCTGTGTGCATCACCGTGGACTGATTGATATGTGGGATCACTTAGGTGATCGGTGGCCTAGCCACGGCCTTGAGCAGCAGGTTTGCCAGGGTAAGATATGTGGGATCATTTAGTTGATCGGTGAATTAGCCACGGCCTTGGGCAACAGGGTTGCCAAGGTAGGTGTGACGGATGGACACTAGGTTGGGTTGGGCTTCATAATTGCATAATTTTATATGTGGACTGTGTGGATATGGGCCAAGCCCATATATGGAGACATGTGAAATAACTATGCACTGAGTCTGTTTGACTCACCCAAATTTTTACCAACATTGCAGGTGATGCATAAGCTTGGACCGGGTTGGAGTGGATACGAGGTGGCCCATGCAGAAGATGATTTACTTGTTTTAAATATTTTATATTTTCAGTAATTATGAATGAGTATTTATTGTAATAAGGGCCACTTAAAGTATTTGATTATTTGAATTTTGTTATGTTTAAGTTAGTTTTATAATCAAGTTAATATTTTGTAAGTTTAATTTTAAAAGCTATTTATAACTCAAGAGTCATATTAAAGTTTTGAATCCGGTATTTCTATAACAACTGAATTTTTACTTAGAATATTTCAAATTACGAAAATGTTTTATTAAAGGCAACAAATTTTTAACGGGTTTTACTTTTAAGAAAAAAATATTTTTCAAACGTTTTCCGCAGTGGCATTTCAAATTCGGTCGTAGTGAATGGGCCGGGTTTGGGGTGTTACAGAATATGGGGTCGCATTTCTCAGTTAGTTGTGAAATGAACCAGGCAATTTAACTTAGTCTTCCTAGGAAACCTCGAACATCTTTTTGAGTGCGTGGTGGAAGCAATTGCTGTATAGCCTTTACTTTGTCTGGGTCGATCTCGATCCCCTTTTCACTGACTACAACTCCTAGCAATTTTCTCGACCTAGCCCCGAAAGTATATTTTGCCGAATTGAGCTTCAGTTGGAATTTTCTCAATCTCAAAAACAGTTTCCTCAAGACTTATACATGCTCCTTCTCTGTTCGGGACTTTGCGATCATATCATCAACATTAACTTCGAGTTCCTTGTGCATCATATCATCAAACAAAATTACCATGGCTCTTTGATACGTCGCTCCTGCATTTTTTAGTCCAAATGGCATCACCTTATAGTAAAAAGTTCCACACATGGTCACGAATGTGATTTTCTCCATGTCTTCATGATGCATCTTTATTTGGTTGTATCCCTAGAAACCATCCATGAAGGAGAACAATGAGTAACCTACCGTGTTGTCCACTAAAGTGTTGATATGTGGCAATGAGAAATTGTCTTTTGGGCTGGCTTTGTTCAAGTCTCTGTAGTCTACACACATTCGTATTTTCCCATCTTTTTTAAGGACGGGCACGATACTGGCTACCCATTCTGAGTATTTAACCACCCGTAAGAAACCAGCATCGAATTGTTTCTTAACTTCCTCTTTTATTTTTAGTAAAATATTGGGTCTCATCCTTCGGAGCTTCTGTTAAACTAGTTTGCACTCCTCCTTTATGGGGAGCCGATGTACCACGATATCAGTATTTAACCCAGGCATGTCTTGATATGACCATGCGAAAGCATCCTTAAATTCTTGGAATAATTCAACGAAGTCTTGCTTCGTTTCTGCGGTAATGCAAGCTCCTATCTTCACCTCTTTTTCCTCTCCTAAGCTCACAATTTCCACTGACTCTTTATAAGGCAAGATTTGTTTCTCATCTTGTTCTACCATCCTCAACAAATCAGGAGATAGGTTACAGTCTCGATCATCTTCAAAATCTTGAGAATCCTTTGTGCACATATCTTGCTCAAAAGGAGATTTTGAGTCAGTAGCAACGTCACTCATATCATTGATATCTAGAGACCTGTTATAGGGATGAAAAAAAATCCAAAGAAAAAAGGAATCTAAAAATAATTATTTGTATGGTATGGTTATGAATGAAATGAAAAGAATAAAAGAATATTTGTTCAAGATGATACGCAAAAATGCACTTTATTGAAATAAGGATTTTGGACATAAGCCTATTTCACAAAGGGTTCTTATTGCTCCTAGGCTTAGAGCAATAAGCGTGTTTTGAACATTACTCTATATTGACGCGTCACTGGTTACAGATGCAATAATGTCTTCTTCTACGTTTATCGTTACTAGCCAACCCTTGGTTACCAACTTTAGCTTCTGATGCAATGATAACGACACTATCCCAGCCGTGTGAATCCAAGGCCTTCCCAATAAACAATTATAAAAAGGCTTAATATCCATCACCAAGAAATCTACTTCGTATGTGTTTGGACCAATCAAGAGGGGTATCTCAATCCTTCCCATCACCCTTCTTTCGGTTCCATCGAATGCTCTCATTATGTTTTCTCATGTCTTCATATGAGAGCTATCCATAGGTAACCTATTCAGGGTGGATAGAGGCATGACATTTAATGTAGATTCGTTATCAATCAACACCCTTGGTAATGTATACCCTTTGCAGTGGGTGGTAATGTGCAGAGCATTTGTAGATCTCATGCCCCTTGGCGGTATCTTATAATCATTGAAGAAGATGAAGTTGTCGGCACTTATATTATTGACTAGGTGGTCCAACTTGTTCACAGAAATATCGTTAGTGACATAAGTTTCGTTTAGCACTTTCATTAACGCGTCACGATGTGTCTCCGAACTTAAGAGTAAAGTTATCACTAAGATGCGAGCCGGTTTGGTGCGGTTCTACCTAGGGTAAGCTCTTAGGGCTCATTATATGCGGTTCGATTCTAAAGTAAGGGGTACTTGAACTGGCAGATTCCTCGATCCTCAGCCATTATAGGCTCATACGGACCGAGTTCAGTTCAGGGGAATACATTTCCCTATGGCTATACGGAGATGAAAATCTCACAAAGACATAGGTACGAATGTATCCCGGAAGCGATCCGCTATCTTATACGGAGGTGAAGACCTCACGAAGGAATAGTTTCTCACTCCCACTTAAAATCGACCGATTATGCGATGCAATATGCGGAGATACATTTAAAAGACTCGAACCAATAAAGCAACCATATTGAAATGAAGCAGATCACAAAAATGAAATGCAACAAAAGGATCATAAATTTAAACCAAAGTATCAATTTTCGACAAAAGACAAGAAATAATCAAATCGTGGCTTGACTCTCTTAATTTTTTCATCTCCAGTGGAGTCGCCAAGTTGTCGAAACTATTTTTTGGCAGGTCGACTTTTTTTAAAAAACGAAAATTGGGAGTCGCTAAGCTGTCGAAATCATTTTTTTTGTAAAAAGGGTTGACTTGATTTTGAAAACGAAAACGAACATGGGAGTCGCCACCAATCATTGTTATTTAGGTGTGATCGGATCACCTTGTAATTTAATCATCTTAATAAAAGTTTAAATTTATTAAAACGATGATTTTTGGTCTACAAAATCCAGAAAACAGGTTCGAGAGTCGGTTACGCACGAGGAAGGATTAGCACCCTCGATATGCCCAAAATTGGTACCTAGTTGATTACTTAGTGTCTTTAATGTCGAAATTTGAAAATATTTTAAAAATACAATCCTTTGTTAAAATATTATTTAATTGAATTTATACAAAAAAGAGGTTATTTCACGTCAATCGAGAAGAAAGATTACGTCCCGTAAGTTAGTATACAATGCCTTAAATTCTCGAAACAAGAATAAACACCAAAAAATTATTTATTTTAAAAGATATTCAATTATCTCGATTTTAGAAAGAAATCATATCCCGTAAGTTAGAACACGATTTTTCTAATTCCAAAATAATGAAAATTAATTTCGGTTTAAAAATATTTTTTATGCGTTGTGCGAAAATAAATAACATTTGAAATATCGTGTAATTAATTTATTCGAGTATGATAAAAAACGGCTAAAAGGTTAAAAATCGTGCTTAACGAACAACGATAATGCAACAGAAATCCGTAATAATAATGGTATAATATGCTTTAATAAAAATATGAAAGATATGATAGTAATAATAAATTACGGTACTAATATGCATGATAGAATAAAAATAATGAAAATGATAAATGTAAATAACAATAACAATGACAATGACAATAACAATAACAATGACAATAACAATAACAATAACAATAACAATAACAATAACAATAATAATAATAATGATGATGATGATGATGATGAATATGATGATGATGAATAATCTAAATTTGGCAGTATATAAAAAGATATACATAAATAAATGAATAAATAATAAAATAACAATAATACGGGTAAAAGTAAAAATAAAATAAGCCAATTATAAAATAAAAAAATAAATAAAATAAAAAATAAAAGAATTAATAAGCAAATAAAGAAATAATAAAGAAATAATTAAAAAACTGATAAAATTTAAATAATAATAAATAAACAAACGATTTGAATTAAACCAACAACAAATAATTAAAGGAGTATTAAAATTACAACAGTTTAAAATTAATAATAATAATAATAATAATAATAATAATAATAATAATAATAATAGGATTAATTTGAAAGCTAAACAGGGTTTTCGGGTAAAAATAGAAATAAAATAAAGCAAAAGGACGGAATTGTAATGCGCTACTAAAGAGGAGGGACCAAATGGGGAAATATTCCCTGTCCTCCAAAACGGCGTCATTTGTCCAAGGGCTGAATTAAAATAAACATAAAATTGTTGGGTAAAATTAAAAGAAAAACAAAAAATGGGACTAAATTGAAACTGGTCGAAAAAGTGGAAGGGCCAAAAGCACAAATAACTCTTCCGCTAAAAAACACGCTGATCCTAGGTCGGGTGGGTCGGGTCGGATCAAAACGGAGTCGTTTTGACGCCTGAGGGAACTGGCTAAAACGGTGTCGTTTTGACATCGTATTTAGCCAATTTTCATATTTTTCTTTCATTTCCTCATTCTTTTCGAAAAAAAACAAAAAAAAAAACCTTTCAACTCTCTCTCTCCCTCTCTGGTCGGACTAGGATTCTGTTCGCCGGACCACCATGGCGGCCACTGATTGCCGGCGACGGCGTCTCCGCCCACGGTGGTCGAATTTTTTTTTTTTGGCTTTTCCACTTCTAATCTAAAAAAATATGCCATTTTTCCTCAGAAATGGCAACCTCGGCAACCCGCGGCGGCGTAGACACAAATAAGGTACGGTTTTCCCTTTTTTTATATATTTCTTTGTTTATTCTGTTAAAATAGACTTGTAAAAAAAATTAAAGATGAATAGAAAATGAAAGAATAAAAAAGAATAAAACAACCACCTTTTAAATTTCGATTCTGTTTCTTTTTTATTTTTGCTCCTGTTTTTTTTTATTGATTCCCTCTGTAAAAAAAAAAATAATACAAGTATTTCGGCTTTTTATAGCTGAAAATATTACAATGTTTATTTTTTTTTTTGTTTCTCTGCTATCTGTCTTGTTCTTTTTTGCTCTGTTTTGCAGGTTTAGGCAAGGTCAACGGAGGAGAACCTTGCCATTTCAGTGCAAGGCGGCCAAGCGCGTTAGGGGGGCAGGTTTCGGGACGAGACAGGCGGTGCACCCGAGGGAAGCGAGCGGCGCATCAGATAACTAAGGTTTCTAAAAATATTTTAAATTTTGGGCCTGTTTAAGTTTGAGCTTAGAGTTTTTTATTAGGTTGTTGTAACCACATGTAATTTTTGGGTCTATTATTTCATAATGGACTGTAATATTTAGACTTTTATAATAAATTTTTTTAGGTTTTATTTATCATTATATTTTTGGGCTGGGCAAAAATAGCCCACTACACAACACACGAAGGCACCACTATGGTTAAGTAGTGCAAGCACTAGATGTTAAGAACCAAGTTTGAAAATTTGAGACTATTAAAAAAAAGAAACAATTTTAAATTTTTATGCTAAGTTGTGTGGCATTTCTAACCAATTTTTTCCCCTCGACAATAGACATTCTAATGCAAAACTAGTTTGCAAAGTCTTGAGATTTCTCAAAAAATTCTCCGTCGAAGTAATTGTCATTAAAAAGGTTAATAATAAAGATAAACGAATTGATGAAATCATAGAAAAATATTGAAGTTGCTTCTTTGGGTGCAACACTATAAGGATAAACTGATGTTGAAATTGCTTCGTTGGTTTTAAAAATATTTTTATTTTAATAATTTATTTAATTAAATCGAGGATTCAACTATAGATTAAAATCTGAAAAAAAATATTAACAAAATCGTTAGTATCTACAAAATAATTTTTATTTAAAAAATTTCACCAAATTCAAAACTTACCTCCCCAACTAAAAGACATCAACATTCCTATCATTACAATGTATATTATTTTAAATTCCCACCATTACAATTAATATATATAAACGTTAAAGTTAAAGGGTAATTACATCATTACCTATTAAATTATGGATAAGTTTTTATTATAGTCACTTAATTAAAAAAAGTTACAATTTGATCATTAAACTATTTAACAGTTTTTATTTAAGTCACCGGGCTATTAAAATTGATGACATATGACTTTCTATATTCGCACTGCCTGCACCAATCAAAAGTTTTTTTCCCTTCTCTTCTACAATTAAGTTTTTTTTTTATGGAACAACTTTGGGTGACACAAATTTACAAACTAAAATTCAAACAGTTTTTTCAGATCAACTTGGATATAAGGTATGTTCTTCTACTAGTCAATGGGTACTGATCTACCGTACTGATCGTCGAATCATTGCTTAAAGCTCGTTGCCAAAACTTTTACAAAAAAAAATTCTATAACCAGTGATTTAAATAAAAACTTTTGAATAGTTTAATGATTTAAATAAAAACTTTAATATATCTATAACTTTTTTAATTAAATAACTAAAAATAAAATTTATTCATAATTTAATAAGTAATGATATAATTTATCCAAAATTAAAATCGGAGATTGTTAAAATTAACTTTTATAAATAGTAAAACCAACATCGATAGTATTTTAAATAAAAAAAAGAGTCGTGTTTTGTTCATTTGGTAGGTCATCATAGCCAAAAACTGCCATATCAGAAAGAAACACACATTATGACAAAACCCAGGCTTTATCGAGTTTTGGAGTTCAACATAGACACGTGGTTGGGTTTCCTACAGTTTCTCCACACACCTTTCATGTCCTTTTCAATTGAATCCACTATATAAATTTATGTACATTTTTTCATAAAACGACACATACTAAAAGGAAACCAATCACTTTACCTACCATTATTACCACACACTTCTTTTTTATTACATATCTGTTCCATTGGGTAGTAGGTTGAAGAAGAAATGGCCCTTCTTACAGCTTCAGACACTTTTGTTCTTTATTTCCTATGTTTCATGTTGTGTTCATTTGGTATCTGCAATGGTGGAATAACTGGTAACTTTGTAAGAAAAAAGTATTCACCTGATATGCCCCTTGACAGTGATGTTTTCCGGGTTCCTTCTGGTTACAATGCACCCCAACAGGTATGTTTGGTTTCTTCTTCAAAATCCCAAATTTTTGTTCTTTTTTCAGACGTTGCATGTCTGGTTTTTTTTTTTTCTACAGGTGCATATTACACAAGGGGATATGGATGGTAGTGGAGTGATCATCTCATGGATAACCCCTGATGAACCTGGTTCCAACATGGTTTACTATTGGTCTGAAAATAGTAACCATAAGAACAAAGCTGAAGGGATTTTTGTGAGATACAAGTTCTTCAATTACACCTCTGGTTATATTCATCACTGCACCATCAACAACTTAGAGGTATAATTTTCTTTGATTTTTGTTTCATTATAGGCCAAAATTGGGTAAAAATACTATACAGGCATTGAATTAAGGGTTAGATTGAATTTTTTCTTTTTATTCAACAATAGATCAAACAGTAAATTGATCATTTTATTAAAAATTCTATACATTTCTATTATAAAAAACTGGCCATTTATATCGGCAAGAGAAACATATGGCATGGCATGTATGACTATCCGGTTATGTTGTTAACTAGCCAATTTTTACGGTGAAAATGGATAAAATTTTTAACAAAAAAGAATTAATTTGCTCTTTGATCTAAATATATAAGCTAATTTATCTAATTTTTTTAAGTAGAAGGGACAAAATGCAATCTAAATCTTAGTACAACCTCTATATTTTTATTTGGTTTTTTTTTTTAAACAATTGCAGTATAATACCAAATACATATATGAGATTGGAAGAGGGGATTCCATTAGACAATTCTGGTTTGTAGCACCACCAAGAATTGGCCCTGATGTTCCTTATACATTTGGTCTAATAGGTATTTTAATTATTGCAATGCTGGTTTTTGTCTTGTTTCATTATGCTTCGTTTTATGTTTGGTTTGGTTTTTGAAAACAGGGGATCTTGGTCAAACACATGATTCAAATGTTACACTCACGCATTACGAATCGAATCCGAAAAGAGGGCAAACAGTGTTGTATGTAGGGGATCTATCATACTCAAACGATTATCCGTTCCATGATAATTCCCGGTGGGATACATGGGGACGATTCGTCGAGAGGAACGCTGCGTATCAACCTTGGATTTGGACTGCCGGGAATCACGAACTCGATTTCGCTCCAGAAATCGTATGCCATTCAAACGCTAATTTGTTTACATACAATTGTCCTAATGGTCTAACGGCCATCGTTGTATTGCAGGAAGAAACTACGCCGTTTAAACCGTATACACATCGATACTACGTACCGTATGAATCGTCACGTAGTACGTCCCCGTTGTGGTATTCGATCAAGAGAGCTTCGGCTTATATCATTGTCTTGTCTTCTTATTCAGCATATGGTAAGGCTAAAACTTGACTTATGAATGTATGTGTTCCAAGATTGCATTTTTGTTCCCTCTACTCAAAAGATGTGTAAATTAGTCATCATGTGTTAAATCAAAAAGTAAATTGGTCTTTTCTATTAAAAATTTCATCTATTTTTACTATTTAAAACTAACTTGGCTGACGGAATAACCGAACACGTCAAGTTTACTTCATGCTGACATACAGGGACTAATTTACCCATTTTTTTAGTAGAGACAAAATGCAATATGATTCTTAGGGACCTGTATAATACTTTTATCGTGTTTTACCCTACTGATATATATATATATATATATATATAACTTTGATTTTAATAGGAAAATCGACTCCTCAGTACAAATGGCTAAAGAATGAGTTACCAAAGGTGAATAGAAGTGAGACACCATGGTTGATTGTTCTTATGCATTGCCCGATTTATAACAGTAATTCGCATCATTACATGGAAGGTGAAACCATGAGAGTCGTATACGAGTCATGGTTTGTAAAGTACAAAGTTGACGTTGTGTTTTCCGGTCACGTTCATGCCTATGAACGATCGGTAAGTACAAAACCCAAATTTGCAAAAGCAAAAGTTATGATGGATATTAACTCGTAAACTCACATTGCAGAAGCGGATATCCAACATTGCATACAATATATTGAATGGAAAGTGTACTCCTGTTCATGACCTGTTTGCACCGGTTTACATAACAATCGGAGACGGTGGAAATCATGATGGACCGGCTTTAGGGTAATGGTTATTATATTTGGATTTTGTTGATATATTATCTGAGATCGTCTCAGAACATAACTAATGAGCATTCCTTGGTTTAAAACAGCATGGTGGAACCACAGCCGAACTTCTCAGCTTATAGGGAGGCGAGTTTCGGTCATGGTATATTCGATATCAAGAACCGGACACATGCTTATTTCGGTTGGCATCGTAATCAAGACGGTTATGCTGTTGAAGCTGATTCTTTATGGTTTCATAATAGATATTGGAATCCTTATGGGAAATCATTTGTAGCTTCATATTGATCAATCAATGTGATTAAAACCAGATAGCTTTAACCTAGTGTTTAGTTATCTCCATTGCTCCGATTGCAGACTTCGAGTTTTAAGAACCGTAATTACCCAGGATTTCTTTCGGTTTTTCCTCTTTAAAATGAAAATGGGGGCAACCTGGAATTTCTTTCGGTTTTTCCCCTTTTCAATGAAAATGGCATCAGCCCGTCCTACAAAACCAAGTTTGATGTTCCGTTGGGGCACACGATGACGACGATCGAGTATTCAAGATTGTTACCTTTGATCTAACTACAAAGACTACTTTTACCCTTTTTTTTTTTTTTTTTTTGAGTAGAAAGGGAGAAATACAATCTGAATCCTGATACAAGAGTATCTGTAGTACTTTTATCGGTAATGCTGCAATGTATCAGCTTTAGCACACACTAACAAAGTCTCCATTTGCCCCCTATAATAACAGTTCACTGGCTAGTACCCGCTTCAAGGAAATTCTCTCCAAGCTAGCTTATGTGCAACCTAACCATGTTAACATCAATAAGCATCAAGATTCTCATGACAATAGTAAAATAACAAGCACATGAAGGAAAAATGATTAAATAGGAAAAGCCCTTTCCAAAATTCTACTCGAAAAACTATATAGTACCCACTTCAAGGAAATTAAAGCACATCAAACATGCAATCAATTCACTCCAAGCTTAAGAATAGAATCAAATTTGCAGTAACATTAATGCCTCGTTAAACTAGTGTAATAACATAAGGGAAAAGCTTATTTATTACCTATGTACTACAATAGTTAGACATGAAAATAAAGAATAGTTGGTACAAATTTAAGTTTGAAACTAGAAAGATAAGTAAAAACTTTGTAAAAACTAAGACCTCTTCAATGTAAGCGGAAAATTTTCCTTCTCTTTGCTAAAAATAAGTTACAGAAGTGGTTAAATAT
Organism: Gossypium australe; assembly: GCA_005393395.2. Taxonomy (NCBI): domain Eukaryota; kingdom Viridiplantae; phylum Streptophyta; class Magnoliopsida; order Malvales; family Malvaceae; genus Gossypium; species Gossypium australe. Next base: position 145,405,700 of record CM016619.1, on the reverse strand, counting down.
TATCAATTGAGTTAGTTTATTGCTAATCCATATATTAAAACATGTGTACAAAATAATACTCCTATCAAACCTTGGATAATAATAAAACATCTCCAAAAAGCTAGCTTACGTGCAAACTAACCATGTTAACATCAGTAATTCATTCTAGATTCTAATGACTAGCAGTACAATAATAAGCACATGAAGGAAAAATGATTAAACAGGAAAGCCCTATCCAAAATTCTACTAAAAAAACTAGCTAGTACCCACTTCAAGGAAACTAAAGGACATCCAGCATCCCATCAATTCACTCCAAGCTTAAGAACACAATCAAATTTGCAGTAACAATAAGAATAAAACAACTCCAAACAGCTAGCTTATGCGCAAACTGACCATATCAACATCAATAATCATTCAAGATTGTAATGACTAGTAGTAAAATAACGAGCACATGAAGGAGAAATGATTAAATAGGAAAACCCATTCCAAGATTCTGCTCGAAAAACTAGCAACTACCCACTACAAAAAAACTAAAGCACGTCCTCAAGCATGCCATTAATTCACTCCAAGCTTAAGAACACAATCAAATTTGCAGTAACATCAAAAACAAAACATCTCCAATAAGCTTAAGTGCAAATTAACCATATCATTCAAGATTCTAATGACTAGTTGTAAAAGAACAAGCATACATACAAACATATATATCAAAATTTTCCACCTTCATGCATATCAAATTGCCCATCAAAACATCTATATACATTCACCAAAATTTCAACAAAGTTTGGTTAAATTTACTTAAACCCATCGTCATGAAGAGGGAAACACATCTTTCAAAGCCGATGCTGCGGACAAGTAATTAAGAGTGTTCCTTAAAGTTTCCTTCTCCCTTTTTAGCCTGGCGGCCGTACATTCCAGTTCAAGCAAAGCTTGTTGTTCTCTCGGTGCCCCTTCAAATGTACTCCCTACGAAAAACGAAAACGGCGTCGGAAAATGGTTCTTCCTCAAATCCTTTACTTCCTTTTCCAGTTTACCATTAAGCCGATTCGATAACCGTATCACGTCTTTCATACAACTCTCCACTTCATTCGCCAACCCTTCCAAATCTTCATCGTCAACGGAGGGCCGGTCTTCAAGCCAGTCGACTTCTGCGACTAAGTACGGTTTCGTACGGACGAGGTCGGTTATACGGAACCGTTCCTGTCCTCTACATATAAGAAAGAACCGATCGTCGGCGAGACGCTCGTGCCTGACAATCTCTCCGACGCAACCGACGCCGGAGATTCCGGTTTCGGCGTCGGAATAGATAACGCCAAACCGGAGATCGGTGTGGAGGAGGGTGTGCATCATGATGCGGTAACGGAACTCAAAGATCTGGAGAGGGAGAACAGCACCGGGGAAGAGAACTAAAGGGAGAGGAAATAGAGGAAGCTCAACGACGTCGTCTGATTTGGCCGGGTTCATGCGGTGTTTCTCCGGGAAAGAAGAAGCCGAGCACCGGAGGGAGGTGAACTTTTGGAATTTGCGCCATTGAAGGAGCGAAGATGGCTTTGAAGTGGGTTTTAAAATGGGGTTTGAAAGAGAGGGATTGGAGGAATTAGGGTTTATCGAAGCTTGATGATTGAACGATGAATGGGAAGGGATTAACGGAGGGGAAGCCATTGAAGAAAATGACCAGAAACTGTTTGATGTATTGCCTAAGTGAAAACAAAATAACAAAGTAATAAATAGAAAGGATTCCTACGTGGAACTCACTTGCCTTATCCAGATATATCTTTGTCACGTGTATTTATATTTAAGTCGGGTAAAAAAATTTAAGCTTACACCTGTTTTTGGGTTGATTCCATCTATTTCATTCCCCCATTTTTCTGTTTATAGTTTTAAATATAATTAATTTAAATTTAAAAATATTTTTAATTATTTAAATCCAATTTGATTTGGATTAAAATAAAATTAGGTTAGCCTTTAGACAACTCTATTGTTATAATAATATTTTTAATTTTTTTATATCAAATTTGCTTCTTATTTTTGTTTTTCAATTAAATATTATTTTTTTATAAATATAATTTTACATAAATCTTGTTTATTCATGTTATACGTGTGTCATAATTTAATATCATATTTAAGTCTTTAACTGAATTAGGTGTCATGATTTAATTAGACATCATCTTAATCACCTTAGTAAGGAAATAATTAAAAAATTTTATTTTTTATAAAATAACAAATATTATTATTGGTGATTACAATTTCTTTTATCATTTTTATAAAATGTATAAAAGTCAATTTAAATGATTAAACTCGTAATGATTTAAACTTAAGATATCAAAATTTAAAACCCAAACTTTATTACTTTAACCAACCCCTCATTTAATTTTAATATACCTTTTTTATAAATATATTTTACATTGTAAATGTATAATTCGAGGTAAAAATCATGAAGGAATTGATGTGGATAATAAAATATATTTTACATTGTAAATGTATAATTCGAGGTAAAAATCATGAAGGAATTGATGTGGATAATAAAATAATCGAACAATAATCCGTGGCGTGCCATGCTAATATACAAAAATCAATTTTTATCAATGGAATAGTTGGGATGATTTTGAATTAATTCAAACCCTAATTGGTCATTTTTAATTTTGTTTAATACAAATTCGAACTCAAATTTTGGTAATTTCGGGTTGGGATTTTCAAATTGGAATCAGAATTGATAAAGCAAGAATGATTCATTTCTTCAAACCATGCACTCTAAAAACATTGTTTAATAACATCTCTTCTAAAAACAAACAAAAATGGCGCATTTAGACAATGAAACTGCAACATTTTCTACTTTCATACCTTTTTATCACTTATTATGATGGTGTCTATTTAAAACCGATCTCCTCACAAGCGAAATCTTCGATGCATCTCCGCCGAGTTCTTCAAACACTACCAACAAATTCTGTTTCGGTTTTAGCCACGATCTCGGAACATGGTACCTAAAAATGTTCGAATCACATACCGAGATTAGAGTTGCATAAATTCAAGTTCCTAGGGAGCCAAGTAATTTCTCGAGAGTTTACCATCTTTGTGTTGGATGGCCGCAACCACTCTGGCACTTTGCAGGTCGGTACGTCCCCGAGTAACTACACTTACCGCACTCGCCATTCCCGTATGCCATCCAATATCTTCCTACGCTTTGCCCATTGATCCATACTTGACCTTTTCCCATACTCCGCATATCCAAAGCCAATGGTTCGTTACCTGTTGGTGCATCGAAATATGCCTGCAACAATATCGAAGCTAATAGTTAAGTCGGGACACACCATCTAAATAATCCCAATCTCGGGTCCCTTCAGTTTTTCTACCTTGTACCAGGTCATTGACTGGAGACTCTGTGTGGCCAGTGAACCTTGGATCCATTCAACGGATGAGACTCCTTCCGGTGAGGCCAAATACATTGCTTCTCCTTTTAAACCAACCTGTTTGAGAGTATGGTTTTTATAATGAATTATCGGAACCTGAAAATTTGTAGATGTTGCATGTTAAAGCAAGTAGTTATCGAACCTGGTACGACCATTTATGTGACGACAAATCTTTCTTTCCTTTGTCAAGGCCGTTCAAGTAAACACCTACGATTCCCATTTTCCATGTCTCGAAATGCAGTCCAACATTCTTCAAGACGACCATAAATTTGTATCAGATGGTTGAATATGCATCGAGTTAAATATGGTAAAATAGCAACTAACCGGTAATCCAACAGCTACACTGACAAGTGCGATATGATTTGTTCCAGCATGTAGGTTCACCGGCCCCGTAAATGTGAATCCTCGGTCTTTCCTAGTCCCGAATGCTGACCCTGTGATTTTTATCATATGACTTAGAAAACATATATCGAAATTTCAGTCACTGAGTAAATCAACAAATATACCTGAGAACTGTCCGTTGATGAAGACATGAAGGGCATGGCCAGCTGAATCTACATTGAGTGTTGGCTTTTTTCCTCCTCGTAGAAACGATTCCGATGGACTAATGTCAATGCTGGAATGAAAGTGTATGCGAGATTTAATTGAGTTGTTATTTCAACAATTACGAAAAACAAAAAAAGAATTCGAGCATATAAAATGCAGTTCCGCACCTCGTTGTGTACCAAAGGTAGTCGCTTGTATCTCTGGTAATATTCATCTGCTCCAAGAGTCCCTGAGCCGTAATTCTTGAACTTTCCCCTAGAGAAGAAATGTCTTCATCGTAGGTCTCCCACGAGAACATCTTCGAGTTCGTCGGCGACATTTTGGTATGCGAAGTTTTAACCCCGACCTTGACGTGCATCCGATAATTATACAAGTACTTCCATAAGAAAATCATCAGGTATAATGACAATAAGGCCTTAGGATTCACTTACTTTTGCAGTATTAAACACCGCATTTCTACAATCGGGAAGGATACTAATAGACCAAGGAGGCAACTTGTAATGCCGATTATTGAAAATCACACTAACAGCGGATTTCATATCATAATTCGAGAGAAAAGCTGCACAACTTCCTTTCGAAGAAAATACATGAGCCTGAAAGACAAACATAATTAACATTACAAGTGTAAAGTTTTAATTAACACCGAATTCTCGTATCACCTATGGATGAGTAGAGATGGCATACTTGTTGAAAGGTTCCCAATGAAGTAACTGTAGGATCCGAGGAAACTAAAGCATGTTCGCATAACTTAATAGCCTTATGAAACTCCTTTAGATGACCGTATTTAGGCTGCCGGATTAATCCTAAACAACTCGAACTTGTAAGTAGAAAGGATCTATGAGAACACAGCAACCAAATGAACTCAGTTTCTCACCATATTCATCAATAGGAGCATCATAGTCATAACTGGTCGTAATAAATGGTCCACCAGCGGTCCGCCCAAAGTTGGTTCCTCCATGGTACTATCCAAAGCAAATAGAGCATAACCCGTAAGTAGTATGACTCATTTTCAATCGTAAACCAAAATGAATATGTTAACTAACCATATAATAGTTAATAAACGCGCCGCCCTTTTGTATGAAGCGAGCAACTGCAAATGCTAAGTCTTGAACTGGGCGGCGGTGAATTGGGCCGCCAAATTCAGTAAACCTTCTCATTATCAAGAGCAAAAACATCGGTTAAACAAACAGGCTTAACATTACATCCATCGAAAAAGAAAGTACCCACCAACCGCTCCAAGCCTCAGTCCACAACATAGGCTTGTAAGGTTTGTTCGGAGAGAACGCATCGCAGTAAAAGCCATTACACGTATTTATCTGCATTCAAGATAAATTCATCAGCCAAAAAATGGAAAATCCAGGAATGAGAGAGCACAAGACAGCTTACCACAGGGTCTGGTGCATCATCTTCCTTGCACATTACCCATGGAACTCCGGTATCTAATCCGACCGCCATTTTTGCAGCCCAATTAACATATCCATGACCAGCTGCTCCTAGTGCCTTACTCTCAGGACCATATTCATTCTCAATCTACAATACAGAAATACATGAACATATACATATACATATACATATACATATAAATATATGAGTCAACATAGTAAGGCACTGATAAAAGTACCACAGAGGCCACTGTAGTAAGAGTCAGATTGTATTTTGCCCCCTCTACTAAAAACTGTGCAATTAGATCAAAGACCAAACTGATCGTTTTTGTTAAAAGTTTCATCCATCTATATTCTTAAAAACTGTCTTGATTGATGAAATAACCAAACAGTGACATGTGTTGTGTCACATATACTTCATGCTGATGTACAAGACCAGTTTTTAATCATAGAAATTAATAGAATTTTTAACAGGAGGACTAGTTTTAACAGTAGAAATTAATGGAATTTTTAGCAAAAGGACTAGTTTACTCTTTAATCTAACCTAAAGGGAGTAATTTGTCCATTTTTTTTTTAGTAAATGGGGCAAAATGCAATCTAACCTACAAGGGCTCATTCTCAATCTACGTATACATATACATGAGTCAACACGGTAAGGCATCTTAGTTTCAAACCTGAGAAAGGATAATGGGGCCACCATGTGAAGCAAAAAGCTTTTCATTCTTCATCATTTGGACAATTTTCTCTGTAAATCCTTGCATTGCTCTCTGCAAGGAAGAAAAAAAATAGAATTTTATTAAAAAAGCTATTAACTTAATGATTTTTTCCAATTTGATCCCTTTCTTCTTCAAATCTAAAAAAAAGTTTAATCTTTACCTTGAAGGGCTCATTGTCTGTTCTAAAGCTAATACCCGGAACATACTTTAACCAAACTGGAAATCCTCTGTATTAAAAAAAAAAAACAAACACAATCTTTAATCATAATCAAACATGCATGTACCTTAAAAAATGCTAAAAAAAAAAGGTTAAAAATAGTAAGTACCCAAAATTCCACTCTGCACAAACATAGGGACCAATTCGAAGATGAACATATAAACCCATTTTTTGCACTGTCTTGATGAACCGTACTAAATCATATCTGCCCTCGAAATTATACTGTACAATGGGGGGGGTGAAGTGGAGTAAAAATTAAAACTTAAAAATAAAAGGCATAGTTTTTTGAGATCTAAAGGCAAGTTTTTTACATTGCCTGGTGAAGGTTCATGGCCATTCCAAAAAACATATGTGTCTATAACATCCAAGCCACCATTTTTAGCCTTTTTTATAAGACTTTCCCACATCTACATTCACAAAAAGAAAAACCCAGAAATCAGTATTGTTTTTGAGGGGGGAAATGGAAAGAAAGAAAGAAAAATAAAGGGATGAAATTGAAAAGAGAATCACATCAGGGGTGCTTCTTGGATAATGAATGGAACCAGAGATGAGGATTCTTCTTTGTCCATTGATGACAATAGATTTCTTGTCATAGGTAATGGTGCAGTGGATCAGATTGAAGCTCATAAACATGGCTGTGATGAAGAAAAATATGAACTTGGGAACTGAGATAGTTTCCATTTTCACTTCAATTTTGAAGGAAAAAAAAAAAGAAAGCTTGAATTTTTGGTGAAAAAATGATGCTACTCTGTGATTAACAATCTAGCATTGTGTAGTTGGATCATGTTTTGTGAAATGTTATGACAGTGTGTGTTTTATGCTTTTTCAGCCAGAGAAGAAAATGGTACAATACGCTGATAAGTGACAAGAAAGAAACAAAGAGGTAAGTAAATTATCTATAAAAAAAAATTAATCAATACATGATTACAACTTTTTTTTTTTTCTGAAATTTCTGTATCTGGTAGCTACATTGAATCCCGATTATATCTGAAATCAAGTTAGATCAAATTCTTAAATGATAAAAATTCAGTAAAAGTATTGTGTACATAATTATATTAAGAGTCAAACTATATTTTATTTTTTGTTAAAAAAATAGTTTAATAGTCTCTCTATATTAGATTAAATAGCAAAATGATCATTTTAAAAATTCCATCTATTTCTACTTTTAAAAGTTTGTTCATGTATACCAACATGAGGTATAAGTGACACGTCATATGTAACTATTTGGTTATTCTGTTAGCTACACCAGTTTTTAACAATAGAATTAGATGAAATTTAAAAAAGATCGATTTATTCATTGTATACAAAGATTAATTTACTCATTTTTTTAGTAAAAGAGACGAAATACAACTTGACTCCTAATATAAAGAATTCCATAATATTTTTACTTAAAAATTCTTTCAATATTATTTTTTCATCTGGAATCAAACTTGAAACCTTAGTAGTGTCGCACTCTACAAATAAGTGAAGAAAAATTTGATGGTTAAGTTTTGCTATTAATTTATGTGCTATGCATAAGTTGTATATTTAATTCTTATACTTTTATTAGGTATTTTTAGTCTATAACACTTTTTTGAATTTTAAATTCTCAATCATAGCTAAACGATGATTGTTAGATTCATTAAATCCAGTTATACTATTTTCAAAATCTGAAGCGACAAATATAATATTACACGTGGAATGTAATGTCAGATTACTATTTTCACATATTACTAAAAAAAGCTAGTTCATAAATTTAATGACTATCGTCACGTCAAGATTAAAATTTTAAGAATCAAAAAATATAGAGATTAAAAATAATTAAATTGAAAAGTATGAACTAAATCTATAATTTTACACATGATATTAAATTACAACTTTAACTAAACAGATTTAAACGCTACAGTCTGAATCAAGACCAAAATTTTAATTTTGGTAACCAAATCAAAAAGAATAATCACTAAAATTGAACAAATTAAATTACATAAACTAAATTCATAATTTATGTATATAGAAAAACTTTACCAAATTTAATTGCATATTACTCTAAAGTTTATATGTTATATTTTAAATATTATCCTGAAGACTGAATTTTTAGAATTTGAAGCGAAGAATCACGAGAATTCATCGTTGTGATGTATACTAATAGGACTAATAAATAAGACAAATTTTTGTATATATTATTACTATAGTTGAATCATGATGGATTGAACTTTGCACTTCAAGGTTCAATAGTATAATAAGAAAAAACATTACCTTGAAATTAGCATTTTCTTTATTATTTTTGCACATTGTATACCTTCAAGTTAAATTTCACATAAAATATTTGTAATAAATAGTCTTTCATTAATTTTTAAATAGAAGGATAATATGTTTTGACGTATTCGAATTTATATCTTCCTACACTGACAATAACACTGATGCCAATTGAACTAAATTATATATTTAATTTTTAAATGATATAAATTACATAATGTAAAAAATAAAACAAAACAATATATAATTAAATATCAAGTTAAACTCAAACTCGATTAATATTTTAAATCGATCTAATAATTTTACCTAAATTCATTTTTTAAATCTAATATTATTCAAACTTTCTTAAATATCGAAAAAAAATTAGACTTAAACTAATAATCCCAACTTTGAACAAATTACTTAAAACATAAGTAAGCATATGCATTAATTAGGGCCAGCCTTAAATAAAGTTGGGAAGTAAACATAATCCTATGACAATGGATGATTGTTAAAATGTGTGGAACACTTTTAAAGTAAACTCCCTTGTATTATTGGGACTTCTTTATGTTGATTTTAGCGATTTATTGTATATTAAATTAAAAAATTAAATAAAATTAAAGTTATACAGCGGAATTTTCTTTTGCATGATTATTTTTGTTAAAAGAATTGCATGATTGACTTTTGCCCCATTATTTTGCATGCAGGGGTCCTCTTATTTTCTTTTGTGCTTTCTTTCTTTCAATTATATGAAAAAATATTTAATATATTATTAATAGAGTTAATCTAATTATATGCATTGAAGAGCTGATTTCTTTTGCTTTTGCTTTTAACTTAATTATACTTATAAACCTAGATCAACACATTCATCTCACCTTGACAAAATCAACATTAGAACCATCAAATTTGAGTCAATTTAACCTGTTTAAATTCAATTTCAATTAACGGTCTGAAATGTTCGGACAATCAAAATTCGAAATAATTTTAAATAAAGAATTATTTAAGCTTGAAACAATCAAAAAATAAAACAACACAAATTTAAAATTGCTCTAAACAAAATAATGTGATAATTTTAAAATTAAAATTTCAGACAATATAAATCATGATTGTGATGGATGAGGCTTAACCACAGTCTTCCTTATTCTTATAATGATTATTATCACTATGAAAAGTTGTCTAGAAACGATACGTGGACAATATATTGAACTTGACGACGTTAACCTAAGTTTTTTTTTTTTATTTGAAAATTTTAATCAATCATGCAATGCGACAATAATGATGAAAGAAAAAGTGAGTTGAGAGAGGCTGGGTGGTGTCGGTAGTAGGAATGATAACGAGTCAGATATATATTTGAATATAAAAAAAATAATTTTGAATATGCTAAAATTTAAAATTATTTATTTATAAATTTATCCAATATTATAATCTAAATCTGTAATGTTGATATAAATTTTTAATATCCAAAATCGATATTCAAAATAAAAATTTACATTTGTTCTGAATTTATAATGAACAATAAAATTTAACTACAAAATTTAAATATAATTAAAATCTGTAATAAAAAATTGAATCAATCTTAATTATTATCCCTGCATGGATTGGGAAAAGGGGCAGCGTTGATGGCCCCGTTTGTTTGTCAATTTTAAGGCAAGTAATAGTGTGCTGCTAGATCTCCGTCCCGTTTACGTCGGTGAAAGCAACATATTGGAGAAAATTTGTTCACATTTGAAACTACCAAATATTTGCTTACAGCTTACCACGATTCTTGGATCACGTGAAGTAAAGGTATAGTCTTATAGACTTAGACCCCCTCGGTTACTCCATTATTAGGGATTTTCCTCTTTTAGGGCCTTAGCTTAGTTAAAAGTTTTAATGAGTGGAATCAAGTTTGAATAATTAAAAATGATTGCTTTAAATTGGGGAATTATCAAACGATATTGTAAAAATTCAAGCTTTACTTTAAGAAATTAGAGCTACTTTAATTTGATTAGATTACACTCATTTATTCAATTTATATATACAAATTTAGGTTCAAAATTATTTTAAAATTTGCACTCACATAATAACTACAATGCACCGTTAAGTCCATTTATTATCTCTTACAATAATATTAATGTCAATTGAATTAGTTTCAATTGGCCTAATTTTTTAAAAATTTTAAATGACAAATTTTAAGTTTTGAATGTGTATTAAAAATAAAGTAAAAATCTAATATTAAAAATATTTAAAGTTTGATTAGACTTATGAGCTTCTCGAGTTGAATATTAAAATACTTTGGAAAAACTTTTGATTTGGTAGATGTTCTAATTTGTTGTCCTAATTGATGGTGCAACGTAAGTTAGAACATGGGAGTATAACTAATAAATTCGAAAAGAGAGTAACATAAAAGAGATAAATTGACATATAATATTTGTTAACGTAATTCGAATAATAATATTACTATACGAAGATTTACTTAGTGAATAATTTTATTCAACAATTAATCTAGATCACTTATTGGCTAAAATCTAATCTACCTTTGCAAGTTATGATATTAAATAATTACAACCCTAATATTCATACCAAATTCTCACTTACAAAAAAGCTTTACTCTCAAAAGAATAACTATATAGAAGAGTGCAAAAATTACAAAGCAAAGATGAATAAAAGCACTCGAAAGCACACATCCAAGTGGGAAAGGCAAAATACGACTTACTTCTCAATTAAAAAAATCAGATAAATCAGCTCTAAATTCAAGTTGACTCTTCATAAAAATTTCCTCTTTTAAATTTTGAGTTCATGTCTTCCAACACCAATCAAAAAATAATTTGATTTCATCTTTAATGGATAAAGATAAGGTTACAAGCCATTTAAAAATACTTTCTCTCTCTTTAAATTCGACCAAATAATAAAAATAACATTTTTAGTATAATCAGTTTTATTTGTAACATTTATTGTTGAGTCATAAATACTAGCAAACTGAAACATACTTTAACTATCCTAAACTGATGTCCTAATTAATATTCGAACAAAGCATGGAGTTTTGGCCAATCGATTTGTCTCACATGTTAACTAGTTTCCAATATTGTTTAGTTGCCTTGAGGTTTAATGCCTTTAATTTATTGCTTGAACCTTGAAGTGCCACAATATGAGCCCAACAGGGGAAATATAATTGGATTGTCAAAAATATTTTAGATTGAATTTAACAAAATTGGGCCTCAGCAAGTGGAATATATGAAAGGGTATTTGTCAAGATAATGTGAAATTAGGCAATAAATCCAAATTACCATACTAAAAATGTTCACAATGATGTTGAATATTTGCTTGATTCCACCTATTAAAAATTAGTTTAATTGGAATATAATTGTTATTGCAACAACTCAAAAAATGTAAATTTGAGTTTATTGAACTCGTATTATTTTCATTTTAAGAATTAAGGGGTTTTATGGATAATTTAAACCTTGTATGGTCTTCTTGAGAAAGTAGACTTGGAATTTGAAGAGAGTGGTGAGAGCCAACTATTTGAGGTATAGGGTTGAGAAAAAACTGAAAATTGATTTGATTCATAGATTCAATTTGATTTTTAATTTACAAATTAAAAAAAATAATTATTGAATTTTATCTTTATTTAAATTAGTAAAAATAATTTTAAATATTATATAAGAAATTATTTTTTAAAAGAATTAAAATAAAAAACCGAACCGGAAATTCTGTTTAGTTTAATTAGCTTTTAAATCTGGTTTCAATTTGGGTTTTTAAAAATCGAAATATTGGGTAATTTTTTTTTTTCAAAATCTATTTGAACCGAACTAATATCACCGTAACTAAAAATCACAGTTGAATAATCATCTACAGCTAGATCGTTTGAAAACTACATTTTGTTCCATATGAAAGCGATACAATTCAAATCAAATTGGATTCCCTTCATTTCTCTTTGCATTGATTCCCTACAAAGTGGAACACAGAATAAGCTTCTTCTTACTCACAATTTGAAAACTACATTTTTGTTTCATTAATATTTCAACTCAAGAAACACCCATTTTTGTCACTCAAATACACCTGTTTTTGCTCCTTGCTCGAAGAATTAATGGTAACCATGAATTTCCTTTTACAATTTGTTTGATTTTCAGCTTTAATCTAATTCTCCTACATGATCATGTTGCTAGAATCTTGACGGCGATCAAAAACCGGTATCGTACGGTCCATGGGGAGGCCAAGGTGGATTATACTGGGACGATGGAGTGAACTTCACCATAAAACAATTGATGATAGTTCATGGAATTGGAATTGACTCGATCCAAATCGAATACGATAATAAAGGGAACTCTATTTGGTCAAGAAAGCATGGAGGTGATGGAGGGTCTAAGACGGATATGGTTAGCCTTTTGAATTAAATTCTATTATTAGTGCCTTTACTATGTCTAAGTTGTGGATTTAGTCCCTTAATTTTAAGTTGGTCATTTTTGCTCACTGAATTTTTAGAATTTTAAAATTTTAGTCCCGACCAAATGGTAGCTATTAAGTTTATAAGTTAAAGTTTTTTTATTTTCAAAATTTGATGCATCAAACGTATTTTTGCATGTGTAATGCTATGTCAGCTTGCTATTCTCGTATGTTACTAAAAAACAGTTAATAGATTTATTGACTGTTGTTTACATTAATATTAAAAATTTGAAAAATATAGTGACTAATAATGATCTAGTTGTAGAATATGGGCTAAATCTACAACTATACGCATGATACAAGACTAATATAAGAATCTAACCAAACAAATTTAACTACAACCGTTTGGTCAGGACTAAACTTTCAAAGTTCAAAAAGTACAAGGTCTAATGGCAAAATCTGACCTTAGAAACCCTATACTTATTTTTGTGATTTTTGAATTTGTTTTAGGTAAAACTTGATTACCCAAATGAGTTTCTTACATCAATCCATGGATACTATGGTAACCTTAATGAAAGGGGACCTATTATGGTTAGGTCACTCACTTTGCAAAGCAATAGGAAAGCTTATGGACCCTATGGTGTTGAACAAGGGACATGTTTTTCAATGAATAGGGGGAAGATTGTTGGGTTCCATGGCAGGTCTGGTTGGTATTTGGATGCAATTGGGGTTTATTCAATGCCTATGTTGAAAATGAATCATTCGAAGACTATTGTTCATGCACAAAGTTTTGCTGGTAATGGAGGTGAGAGAGATGGGTTTTCAGTGATACAAGGAAGTGTTGGAGAAAGCTATGATATTGTTTTAGCAGTTAGACAAAGGGATTTAATAGGGAATTCATTGCCAAGGGAGCTATCTAGGCGAGGCTCTAGGAGTTGTACTGATGATTCTAGTGATGGAGAAACCAAAGGCAAGGTAAGAATTAAAACTTACTTGGTTAATTTAGATTTGAATATGTTTCAATTTGAACTAGTTTAATTCAAATTAGAAATAATTTGAACTCAAAATGACTTGAATTAAAAATAATTCAAATTTGATTTTTTTTGAGTTCAAAATGATTTGATCAAGTGATCTAAAATGACTCAAACCCTAGTGTTAAACTTGAATGACTAGACTTGAAAAACTCGAATGACCCGACCTTAAAATTGACATGAATTTGAAATGACATAGACTCGAAATGAACCCAAAATTTTAAACTCGGAATGACTAGAATCTAGAATGATCCTAACCCAAGTTAATCTAAAGTCAAATTAACTTGAACATTTGAAATTACCAATTTCAAGTATCAAACGTAAAATGATCAGATAAAAAAAATAAGATTGGTCTAAACCCTGAAATTTGACTTGCTAAATTTGAATCCAAATATGATTCAATTTATTATTATTATTATACAAATGAACAATTACATTTCATTGAGAGAAGGGAAAAAATTTACAAACACAAGGATCGAACCATGAACCTCATGCCAATTAACTTAAAACCCACACAAATTTGCTATTGAGCTAGTAACATGATTGGCAAATATGATTCAATCTAAACCTACCTAATTCAAATAGACTCAATATGGCTTGAGTTCAGAATAACTCAAACTCAATTGACTTGAACCTAAACTGACTTGAACAGGTGACCTGAAATGATTTTAACCCAAGTACAAAACTTAAAATGACTAGATTCGAAAAATTCGACCGGCAAACTTGAATGATCTGGAATCAAAATTGACACAAATTCGAACTAACCCAAACTTTAAATGATTGTACTATTTAAATTGACCCGATTCAAAACCAATTAAAATCTACTTTTGATTTTCCTTTTCTGCTATATGAACTATACAAATGTAAAACCTAATAAACTTAAAAACTGGCAAATCCTAATGATTTGAATCTAAAACGGATATGAATTCAAAATGATAAAAACTAGAAAATGAACCCAGAATTATAGAACTCAAATTGATCTATCTAGATTGACTCAAATAGAAACCAACCCGACCTATTCAATTAACGGGTCTAAACTCTACTTTTGATGTCCCGTTTATATTATAGGCATGATACAATTTCTTCTTCTTTCTTGCATGTTTAAGGTTTCATTTCAGACACCTGAGAAGCTGCCATCGAACGTACCGGAAGGAGTGATAACTTATGGACCATGGGGTGGTAATGGTGGAACCAAATTTGATGATGGAACCTATACCGGTGTAAGGCAAATTACTTTATCACGCAATGTTGGAATTGTATCAATAAAGGTTTGCTATGACTGCAATGGACAAGCACATTGGGGAAGCAAACATGGAGGCACCGGAGGTTTCAAAACTGAAAGGGTGAGTCTAGCTTTTCTTGTAGAATTCAAATCAATATTCAGAAATGAAGATTACAATGAGTTCAAAATACCGATAAACTTGAGCCCCAAAATAAATTTAATTTCCATGCTCCTTGACGTTTTCAGTTTTTAATGTTTAGTGTTGTTGGGATTGAATTAGACCGGTCGATATATCAATCTAGACAATAAAATTGAATCAACCTTTGAGCGTATGGCTCGGGATTGGTAAAAAATCAGTAGTCAAGACAAAAAATTGGCAATTTAAACTGTTGCATTGGTTTATAATTTTTTTTAATTGTTTTAGGCTGTTAAACTAATTCAACTGAGAATTGATGGTTTGACTAATTCTACCATCAATCCAATATTCAAAATATTGATTATCTAGATACCTTTCAACCCTGTGTTTTAGTAAACTCTTTTGTTCCTATCTATAAAACACTTCTCCCATAGATTACACATTTCTCAAGGTTTTAAGGCTTAACTAAAAAATGGCACCTAAATTATATTACTTTTCTCATTTAGGTATCTAAAGTTTTTTTTTTTCAAAAGTGGTACATAAAGTATTAAATCCGTCTTAATTTACTCAAAAAATACGATATTGAATAAGAATGTGTAATTTGTCACGTTCTTATTAGTTGGTATTGTGTTTTGAGATAAAATGAGACAAAATTGATAATTTAAGTACTACTTTTGATTTTAGAAAACTTTAAGCACCGAAGTGGAAAAAGTATAATTTTATATTTAAGTCAAAATCTAAAAGTTAATACCTATTCTATGTTTTCAAAGCCTATACTTAATCACTAATTAATCTTCAACCAATACGGTTATACTATAATACAAACTAATTGTCAATTAAAATTTGGATAAATATTTAACGGTTCCATTATCCACAGATAATGTTTGATTATCCGTCAGAAATTTTGACGCACGTAACGGGAACGTTCGGACCATTAATGTACATAGGGCCTAATGTGATCAAGTCACTTACATTCTACACCAACAAAGGAAAGCATGGACCATATGGAGATGAACAAGGACCCTCTTTCTCCAACAAAATCAATGAAGGCAAGATTGTTGGATTCCATGGCAAAGAGGGTTTATTCTTGGATGCTTTTGGCGTGCACGTCATGGAAGCTAAAGTACCACCACCAAAGCCACCTTTGTCCCGAGCAATCATCCAAGGTGAAAGGACTATAGCCGAGATTGATAATTCTCCGTGGTCGAACAAACTAGTGCTAGCCAAGCGAGGACCGATTGAAGAGGTATTTTGTTTTCAGTGATGTGTTGTTACCAGATTCACTGATAGCGCGTAAAATTATATACTTACTGATGTATATGATTTGGATTGAATATTTTTAGGTTGCTTGTAGTGTGGTGAAAGAACCAGCACCGTGTGGCCCTGGACCTTGGGGAGGAGATGGAGGACGACCATGGGATGATGGAGTATATTCTGGGATTAAACAAATTTATATAACGAAATCTGATGCTATTTGCTCAATTCAGGTTGAGTATGATCGGAATGGACAATCAGTTTGGTCTGTGAAACATGGAGGTCATGATGGAACTACCACAAATCGGGTAATTAAACTTTAATTCACTCTCAACCTAGTCTGATTTGGTCATAAAAAGTATACAATCCGAACTAGTCTAACCCAAACATGAAAAATGACTAGAACTTTAGAATAATTCAAACACGAAATGATTTGAGCCTGAAATGATCCAAACCTAAAATGACATGAACCCGAAATAACATATGCAAGTAATAAAAAATAACCCAACCTAAAAACTTCAACTGATAAACTTGAATGACAAACCCAAAATTATCCAAACTAAATTAACCCAAACTCAATGGTTTAAACTAAAAACAACTCGAATTTTTAAACTCAAATTGACCTAAGCTTGAACCTAACCTGAACGCGAAATAATCTAATTTTGAAACTATACAAACCTGAACAAATAACTCAAAATGGCCTATACAAATAACCCAAAATAATCTTAATCCAGAATGACTCATGGAGAAAAACTCTAGCTTCAAACCCAAATGACTTGAACTTGAAATAATAAAAAGAAATAATTCAAATGACTCGAACCAGATTGACTCGAAACTTAAAATGCCCTACCTTAAAATGACCTGGATCCAAAACAATTTGAGCTTGAAATAACCCAAACAACTCAGCTGGCAGGTCTACTAAGCTGGTATTTTTTAACAGACCAAAACCTTGATTTTTTGCAGGTGAAATTGGATGATCCGCACGAGGTACTGAATTGCATATCCGGCTACTATGGAATCATTAACAATGACAAGCAGCTCAAAGTTGTAAAGTCATTAACGTTTAACACCAGCAGAGGCAAGTATGGTCCATTTGGTGAGGAGAAAGGAACGTATTTCACTTCAACCATAACAGAGGGAAAGGTAGTGGGGTTACATGGGAGGAGCAGCTCTTATTTGGATGCCATTGGAGTTCATATGCAGCATTGGCTAGGAAATCAAAGAACAACTAAGAGGTCTCTCTTCAAATTTTTCAGTTGAATTGTAATCTATATGGGTATTTTTTGGTACACAGATTAAGATAATATTGGTAGGCAAATGACCATGGATTATTGTTGTTTTTGCTTAGGTGGGATTTAATATTTGTAATAATTTTTATATAATACCTACAACTACTTATAATCTATCTCTAACCCTTAAATAAAAGGATAAAAGTGCTTCAATGTGCTTGAACTCAGATCCTCCTATTATGGCAACAATACTAATGCCAACCAAGCTAAGACTTAGTCGGCTAGTCTTTGTATTTAATTTGACATAATTTGAACATTATATTTTTATGATATTATTATTAGCTCAAATAGTTCACACTACTAAATTTTGGTACATCTCACACCACGCTTTTACTATTTGAACCCAAACAATTCTTGAAGAAGGTGAATACCCGATCAATGACAACAACTTGAGGTTCTTCTATTAAAATATTGATTTATATAATTTTTTTAAGAAAAAATCTTTTAGCACAAAAAATAATTCATGTCAACATACTTTAAAAGGATAAATTAACATTTAGTCCTTAAACTTAGCAGTTTTTCTCAATTTGGTCCATGAATTTGGATTTTTTAAGGTATGATGATGTGACACTTGGAGATTGTGTCATATCATTACATTTTTTAATTAAAAAATATTATAAGTTATTTATAATTTTTAAATATTTTTTATTTTTAGATTTTATATAATTTTTTAAATTTTCATGTGATGACGTGGTATAATCTCAAAGTGTCACATTATCACTCTTAAAAGTAATCCAAGATCAGAGACCAAATTGATTTTTTTATCAAGTTTCAAGACTAACGTGGAACAAAAAAAGTTCAAAGATCAAGTTAGAAAAAATTATCAAATTCAGAGACTAAATATTGCTTTATCTCTAATTTCAAATAGGTTTTTAAAAGAAAAAATATGTCAAAATTTTAGCCGAAATAATTGATCATGTTGATTAGTTGAATTAACTAATGATCTTATAAAAATAGAGAGACCCAATTATGTCAAATTAAAGTATATAGACTATATACTAAATTTGAGCATAATAAAAGTATCAAAACCATGATTAGACCTTCTGAAAAACTGCAACTATGGGTATAGGCCTGTTGGGCTACACGTCAAACTCGAGCATCCCCAAAGCTCAATTAATACTTAAGGAAACTCTTAATTTGGTGATAATTAGCTACTCGTGGTAACTTTCAAATTTTTATTTAAATTTATTATAAAAATATAAACATTAAAATAAGTCTATGAACTAGTGAATCAAATTGGGGTGTGAGCTTAAATATTTCTACCATTCGAATTATCAATTCAATTCAATTAATTCGATTCGATCTCAAAATATTTTAAATTAAAATTATTAAAATTTAAAATGATTTGAATTCAAAATGAACTTGTATAAGGACTCAAATAAGCAACTTAAAATGTTGAGCATAAAACTCCCTAAAAGAAATCTCTAAATGGTCCAATCTAAAGCCATCTAACCTTAAAAACTCGAATAATAAATTTGAATGTCCAAAATTTAAAATAATTCAAAATTAAAACAGAAATAATAATTTTAATACTTAAATTAACCCAACCCGGAACCAATCAAAGACATCAACTGCTATATATATGCCTAATAATTCAAGTCCACTGATTTAGTGACAGCATAAAAAGATATGATGAATCAAATACAAATCTAGATGTTACCCTTGAAATGAAATAGCATCAATTTTGGGTAAAGAAGAACAGAATCAAATTAACATACATATATAGTTAATGCGTTGCGCTGCGAAATTGAGACCAACTTTATACATTATATTATATTATGCGTTAAAAATCACATCATATATAAAAATTATATAAAATAAAATATTATTAACTTAAAAATGATTTGATAACATGATTATTTTGCATGGTTTCTTGTGTTTAATTAGGTTTATTTATGAATCAATCACTGCTAAATTAGTATTTTTATGATTTAATTCTTGTCAGGGGTGCAATTGATCAAAAGCAAGCTGAAAAGGGCCAAATTGAAAGAAACTCATGGAAATGGGGCCAAATAAAAAAGATGGAGGGAGTCAAGGACACATCAAATAATTTGACTTTGTAAAAAGCCAAAAATAGAAAATCCTATTTTAGTTTATTTTATATTTATATTTATATTTATTATTTTAGATTTTATATTAAATTAAATTAGACTATTTTTAGTAAACCCCATGTATATAAATGAGGGCTTTTTGTTCTTAGAAAACCATCAATCAATTAGTTCTTTCCTATTCCTATTTGGAGTTTTATTCCTCTTTTTGTCTTTTCCTATTTCAATTTAGAATAGGATTTCTTTTCCTTTTTTTTTCCTTCAAGTTGGCGGCAAGTATTCTGCCTATTTCAATTCAAATTGTTTGTTTTTCCAAAATTAGTTTAATTGCCTTCGAGCCCCTTTTCCTTTCCAATTTCCATTACCCTTTACACAAAGCCAAATTACATTCCACAACCTTCAAGAATGATTAAATTCATGCCACACTAAACCCCTTTCAACTTTAAGCCGGTGTTAATTCCGTCAAAGACCCGTGAGTTACGAACTCGAGCTATTTAACCCCTACTTTCCAATATTTATTATTTCTCCGGATTAAGAGTATGACTTCGTCAACTCGCAAAGTCAAATCAACACTAAGTTAAAAAAGACGTCGTTTGAGTTAGTGTGGTTAGACGTACAGTTGGGATTCCGAAAGGATCGATTGTCTAATCGGTTTTCCGTGAACACATTGGCGTGCCAAGTGGGGATTGCTGTTTGGTTCCGTCAAGGGAAGTAGTAACCGGATTTAAATGTCCCACGCGCTTGAGGGCATTGGTTCGAGTTAGGCTCTTCTAGAACGCAAAGCTGCCGGAGTTCTAAATCACGAACGTTTCGTAGGTTGTTCGATCGGTAAGGGTTAGTTATAGGACGTTCCATAACTAATTTACACAATGAAGAGTTGGTGTTCGAGGCGTCCTTGGTAGCTATAACTAGCTTATTGGAAAAGAGGAGTTCATCTAATTTCGAGGATCGGTTCAAAGACAGAAAAACTCTTGTTTAAGGCTTAGCTAAATTTAATTGTTTTTTCTTCAGATTACTTCATTGTTTTTTTATTTCATCTTTTACTTTTTACGTTTTTTTTTTCTGTGTTTAGTTCAGGTTTCATATTTTATTCCCCCCATACTTCGTGGGCACGACAACTGCCCAGACATAAATCTGGTTGAGAGAAACAATTTTCAGTAAGCCTAGTCTCTGTGGGATCGACCCTACTCCCTATACTGCTTAAATTTGCAAATTAGGTGTAGGATTATATTGGTGGAATCGACAGCCATCATGGGGCGAGTCGGGCTCAAGCCTTGAAGGTTCAAACTTTGAGCCCGACCCATATTTTAAATGGAATTAATTTTTTTTGTCCAATCTCATTTTTCGAGATTAATATTTTTGTCTAAATTTTTCTAAATTTCAGGCGGGCCTTTAAGTTTAGGCGAGTAGCTCGGCCCATGAATATGTTTACTTGGTAGCGGTGTAACAAAAAAATGACTTTGTAATGAATATGAATTTAAAAGAAAAGTTTTAGCGGTGTTAAGAATAGAACTTGTATTTTTAAATCTGAAAAATGAAATGACTAAATTCGTTAAAATAAAAAATTAAAATTTTAATGTAGGAAACTAAAAAGCATATTTTAATTTAATGAATCAGGAGCTTAGCTAAAAGGAAGTGAGGGGCTTAACCCTTAATTAAATGGAGTAATATTAACTTTAATCCCTCATAATTTTGATTTACTTTCGACCATTAAATTTTTAAAATTTTATTTTGATCCCAAAACCGAATTTCTAGCTTTTATCATCTTCCATGTGATCCACCTTCAACCCAGCTGGTTTTATCATCAATTGATTTGTGTTTTTGCTGACAACATTCTTGGATTCATATTCAAAAGCCTCAATTACTCAATTAATTAATTATTGATTTGAAAGGCTAATGTCTCGGATTTATATAGACAAAATAACATAATTTGCATATGACATACTCTAATTATAAACATCGACAAACATAATTAATCTTCGTAAATCACATATAATCTAATCAGTCCTTTCGAATTTATTTCTAATCATATTTTTGGCATAAGCAAAGGCATGATGCAATTTCTATTGGGACCGGTGAGAAAATTTGTAGTGGTATGATAGGATATATGATTCAACCCATTTTGTAATCCAATTTGGTTTTATTTAGTATAAAAATAGTAATATTTTATTTACAAATCACATATTCAAAGTTTGTTCTTTAAATTGCATATTACATTTCCTTGCACGGCTTCTTAAATCAACTATAATTAATTAATGTGTTAAAATATAACATAATTCTACGTATTATTTGTAAATTAAGAATTTAATTTTTCTTCTTTTTTAATCCTAAAATTCAGATTCAACTGATTGTTAAAGTTATTTTGTTAAATTCATGTTTATTACATCAAGTGAGTATTTTTTTTTAATTTTAAAATGTTACACCAAAAAATTTAATAGTGTTAACAATTGAATCTAAATTTTTAAATTTGGAAGGTAGAGGGACTACATTCATGAAAATAAAAGTATATAGACTAAATTCTAAATTTGAAAAGAGTACAAAAACTTCTAGTATATTTTAACCTAAATTAATGTCTCTCAAATCGAGTAATAAGGAATTAATATTCTTTATGTAAGGTTTCAATTTTGAATTTTGTGAATGAAAAAATATCATTAAAAAAACTTGTACTCCTAAGATTTGACACAATTTAACTTAGCCTTAAACAAGATACTTATGACAACAAGAGACCATGAAGTCGTAGACAAAAGAAAAATTAATAGGTAATTAAAAACTAATTATGTATTTAATAAGGTGATGTAAGAAGGCAAAGATTGAGGAAGATTAGCTGTCTTTTTGAGTGTGTGCTTTGGGCAAAAGCAAGAGACATTATTATTATTTATTCATGTCTAGATAGTAATATGTGTACACAAACAAATGACTTCACATAAGGAAAAATATTGAAAGACTTTGATCTTGGTTGTTAATGGGTTCATCTTTTCCTTAGCTATTAAAGAAGACAAGTTATGGAATCTTGAGGATTTAATGGATAAGAAATTTATGGGTAAACTATAAAAATATTAGTCATTTTTGTTTGATTTAAATTACATTTTAGTCACTTATGTTTGAAATGTTACGTTTTAGTCACTAATTACGTTATCGTTTTGTTACGAAGTGGTCACTCTACCATTAAGTTCTGTTACCTCCCTATCGGTGGTCCTTTGTGGCATTCTAAATGGGTTTTAACTGCCAACTTGGATGTCCTACGTGATAGTCCAAATTAAATATATTTAATTAAAAACCTATTTTCATTCCACCAACTAGACATCCAAGTTGGCATTTTAAACCCATTTGGACTACCACGTAGAACTGTTGTTAGGGAGGTAACGGAGTTTAACGGTAAAGTGATCACTTTGTAACAAAACAATAATGTAAGTGACTAAAATGTAACATTTCAAACATAAGTAACTAAAATGTAATCTAAGGCAAAAAAAAAAAGTGACTATTTTTGTAGTTTACCCAAAATTTATTCTTTTGAGATTATGAGGTTTTTTTTTTGATAATTTTATAAACCAATTGACGGGTCTTATTTTTAAGGAAAAATGATAAGATTTAAATTCGCATGTCATTTAAGTGTCAAACTAGAATTTTAATTATTACTCCAAATAAATCTTGACATGATACATCATATTTTAATCTATTTTGTGATGAAATTTGGATTAAATATTAAAAAGAAACTCGTAAAATATTGAAAATGAATCACACTCAATTAAGCACTTTAAGTTATGAATTGTAATTGAGTCATTGAGATTAAATTTTTCGTTCAAGCCCTTGATAGTCAAATAGTAATGACGTGGCAACCAAAGTAGAAAAATGATGACATGACAATTGAAGTGAGAAAAATGAGAAAAAAAAAACTTCAATGTAGAGTTGGAAAGCATATGTTTATGAGTCAATATATGATATTAACATATTTTATATTTATTTATATTCAGTTTGGTTTGAATTATGACTCTCAGATTTTATTCAAGTCCACCCATATTTATAAATGGTTAATTTAAAACCATTTTAATATTGTCCATATTATTTTTAAATTAATATTTAATAATTTTATATATTCTTTCTTTTATTAAAACTTTAAACATAAACAGGTGAATATGTTTTTTAATGTTTACATTTTATATATTTAATTTTATGTGACATAAATTATATAATATAAAAATAAAATAAAATAATATATTATAAAAGTACAAAAATAAGCTAAACTAGATCTTGAATATTGAAACCTTTCCACTCTATTGTTCGGACCTTACACTTTTATTAAATCCTCACATATTTGAAAGAAATTTTAGATTTAATCACAACCATGTTTGAATGTAAACCATGAGAAACACAAAATTTGCCACAAAATCTAGCTAATAATTAAGTAAAGAAATTAATGAAGTGACAATGATGTTGGTGTTGGGGATTGCAATTTGCCAAAAGCATAATTAACAATAACGAAATGGACAATAGAAAACTCACTTGAAACCATAATTGAGATTCGGTAGACCTATATATAAGTGAAATAATTAGAGGTGGGCGCCTTATTCCATGGTGTTTCTAAGGAATAGTAGCTAAGGGGATCAAAATAAAAAACCACGAAAACGATGAAAAAAAGGAGGGTCCCCATCTTTCTCTAGATAATGATGTGGCAACCATATCATCCCCTTAATAATGGACCAAGATTTTGTGTTGGATTTTATTCCTTCGACATACCCATTTTTAGGTAATTTTTGGTTTTAAACTTATTATTGTGTTAAATTTAAGATTTAAGATTTATATTTTAATTTAAAATTATTTAATTTATTATTATTATAATGTCTTTAGTCAGTTCAAGTGATAACACTGTACATTAACATTATAATTTAAAGGCGAAGAGAGGGGCAGGCAATAATTTTGGCACCCTTAAAAATACAAAATTCATTATATAATCTATAATGGTAAAACTATATTTTAGTCCTTCAAATTTTTTATTCATTTCCGTTCCCTCAAAATAGTTTTCTGGCTTCACCCCGCACTAGCTAATAACATTATAAAAATAAAGACAAAATTCTGTCAATTTAGAGTACAATAACTAAATCACAAACTTGAGCATAGTAGAAGTACTAAAATCAAATTTAACTCTTTTTCTTTTCATGCAGGATCTAGCACACCACATTCAAACACTTCAAATTTTGAGTATGGTTTTGGGTTTCTTTCGTCTCCTCCATGGACATGTTAAGGACATGTCTTAGTAAGGAACAAATCTTCACGTTAATGTCATACCAATATGAGCAATTTGTAGCCATATAACCTGCTCCACAACATTTATTTTTTCAATAAAAACTAAAAGGAGAAAATTGAAATAAAAAATAAAAAAGAAGAGTCAATTACTATATGCATGAATCTCGAGGTTTTAGAAAGAAACAATTAATGCCAACTATAAATGAGTTTGGTATATAGACAAAGGCAAAAAATCATAGAATGTTAGCATCATCTTCCTTTAATGTTTGCCAACATGATTTTTCTATTCAATAAATTTTAAGGATAAGGGTTTAGTTAACAGGTGTCTATAGATACCAATCAAGAATTATTTATTATTATTTCAGAATTTACTTTTTCAACATCATAATTTACAGACTTAAAAAAAAAAATTGATCGGTAAAAGTATAATAGAGGTTCTACATTGAGAGTCAGATTGCATTTTATTTTTTATACTTAAAAAGTGGATAAATTAATCCATGTATATAAGATCAAAGAACAAACGAGTTCTTCTAAGGCGAAGTCAGAAAATTTTTTAAGAGGGGCCGAAATTAAATTGTAATTTTTACGATAGTAAAAATGCAAGTTCATCGTTTTAATAGTATATCTTTATAATTTTTAAAGGATTAAATCAAGTTTTTATCATTTTTAGGGGGGGCCAAAGTGTAATTTTATGTTTGCTAATTTAAAATTTTAAAAATTTTCAAGGGCCTAAATGAAAAATTTTCCATTTAAGGGGGGTTGGATGTAACACCCCAAACCCGGCCTAGAAGTTAAGCCCGAATTTGGCGTGTCACATGGAAGTTTTTTTTTTTTAAAACCATCTTTGAGATTGTTAAAAACTTGTTCGAGATTTACGGCCTCTTTTTTAAAACCCAAAACACTTAAGCAATTGTTATCTACTTGAAACGTAATTATCTTTAAAGACCTTTTTGGTTGTGAAAACATATTTGAAATAAACAATTTACGAAAATGGGATGTTTGGGAATAGAGTTGCAGAAGCATTTTGAAAGAAAATCTTATGCCTTATTACAACATTTAACCCAAAATAGTAGAGTAATAAAATAAATAAGAAAGAAGTCTGAAGTCCAAATAAACCATTTCTGAAGTATGGTCTCCATCGAGTCATCCATGGCCCAAGTCCACGTCACTAAGCATTACCTGAAAAGGTTAAAAGAAAAGGGGGGTGAGTTACAAGAACTCAGTGTGTAATCCCCTTACCGTTATCCATTGGGCCAAAACCATTTAAACATTTATTTGGGCTTGAGCCCATTTTTAGTATAACAATATAGAAATTACGATATGCATATGATATGCAATTCCCAACCAAACCTAAATTTCCATCCGCTACACACCACCCGTACCAACCAGCACACCTGTGGGGATCAAGTCAACCCACCCCGCCAACACACCAAATGCAGGCATTTAAGCCATTTAATCCACAGGCATAAAGCCATTTATAATATTTGTGGCTGGGCCACCGAACTAGATTGTGGCAGAGCCACCTGAACTGGGTTTGTGGCAGAGCCACCGAACTAGATTTTGGCAGAGCCAATCGAACTAGATTTGTGGCAGAGCCACTAGCACTTCTCTTCAATTTCATCCCATGCAATTCATGTATGAAATGCATAGCAAATCATAATAATTCATTCAGATATTTATTACAAAAATTATGGCCCATTATAACAATATATCAGATTGGCCCGTTTAGCAAAACATCAGATTTGGCCCATTTAGCAAAATATCAGATTGGCCCGTTTAGCAAAATATCAGATTGGCCTGTTTAGCAAAATATCAGATTGGCTCGTTTATCAAAATATCAGATTGGCCCATTTAGCAAAATATCATATTGGCCCATTTCAAAATATCAAATTGGCCCATTTATCAAAATATCATATTGGCCCATTTCAAAATATCAGATTGGGCCATTTAGCAAAAAATCAGATTGGCCCGTTTATCAAAATATCAGATTGGCCCATTTAGCAAAATATCAGATTGGCCCATTTCAAAATATCAGATTGGCCCATTTAGCAAAATATCAGATTGGCCCGTTTATCAAAATATCAGATTGGCCCATTTAGTAAAATATCAGATTGGCCCATTTATCAAAATATCAGATTGGCCCATTTATCAAATTGGGCATAAAGCCATATATCAAACTGGTGAGTGAAAATCAAATCGATGAGTCCACAGTCATCTTGGGTGACTCGTGCGACCCTAAAAATCAAATCGGTGAGTGAAAATCAAATCGGTAAGTCCACAGTCATCTTGGGTGACTCGTGCGACCCTAAAAATCAAATCGGTGAGTGAAATCAAATCGGTGAGTCCACAGTCATCTTGGGTGACTCGTGCGACCCTAAAAATTAAATCGGTGAGTGAAATCAAATCGGTGAGTCCACAGTCATCTTGGGTGACTCGTACGACCCTAAAAATCAAATCGGTGAGTGAAAATCAAATCGATGAGTCCACAGTCATCTCAGGTGACTCGTGTGACCCTAACAAATCAATCACTTCCTCCAATTACATATCCCAACCCATGCAGTATGTCATGTATGCGAAGCACATTTCATAATGATGTATGAAACAGATTACCGTCATAACCAGATAAACAGAATACACACACAATCGTGCTAATCAACCCATAGGGGTATAACGGAAATTTTACCCACTAAGGGTAATTCGATAATTTCGCAACCTAGGGGTATTTTGGTAATTTCGCAACCCAGGGGTATTTCGGTAACTTACCCTCCAAGGGCATTTCGGTAATTTTGCAACTCAGGGGTATTTCAGTAATTTACCCTCCAATGGTATTTTGGTAATTTCGCAACCCAGGGGTATTTCGGTAACTTACCCTCCAAGGGCATTTCGATAATTTTGCAACCCAGGGGTATTTCGGTAATTTACCCTCCAAGGGTATTTTGGTAATTTCGCAACCCAAGGGTATTTCGGTAACTTACCCTCTAAGGGCATTTTGGTAATTTTGCAATCCAGGGGTATTTCGGTAATTTACCCTCCAAGGGTATTTTGGTAATTTCGCAACCCAAGGGTATTTCGGTAATTTACTCTCTAAGGGAAATTCAGAAATTTTACCCACCAAGGGTAATCCGGTAATTTACCTTCCAATAGTAAATTCGGTAATTTACCCTCCAACGGTAATTCGGTAATTTAATATTCAACGGTGTTTCCGAAGGCCTACTATCGCCTCGAGTGGCACAGAATTCTATTTGGGTCTCTTCGGAACTATTGGGTCAAAAATCCATTTTAGGCCCAAACGGGGGTAATTTCGCAATTCTGGACTTAACTACTAATTTGGGCATAAAAATTTAAAACTGTCTATCTGCGTCATACCAACTAAATTGACTATAACTCGAGTTAGGAAACTCAAAATTTAGATTCGTAAAATTTCCTTGAAACTAGACTCATATATCTTCTTACTGTAATTTTTCCAGAATTTTTGGCCTAGCTATTTAGTACAGTTTATTCCTTAAAGTTTTCCTTGTTTCACTGTCCAATGATTCTGACCTCTCTTACCTTAATTTCAAATATCTCACTGTACGGTTTTCATATACTGCTCCAACTTGTTTCTATTGAAAATAGGCTCACTAAGGAATTCATACATATAAATTATAACCCATAATTCACTTTTTACAATTTTATATGATTTTTCCAAAACAGATCAGTGAACCCCAAAGTTAATCAGAACCAGTCTCACTAAAATCAAGATATCTCAGAATATAAAATTCCTTTTCCTTCTCCGTTTCTTCCATATTAAAATAGACACAGCAAGCTTTAATTTGATATCTTATTCACTTTCTAATTCCTTTTCTCCTATTTTTAGTGAGTTTTCAAAAACACGTCACTGCTTCTAACCAAAATTGTTTTATTACGAAATACGATTACCACTACGATCATACGCACACCCGAGTGATTACGGATGCCGGTTTTTAGTTTTCTTCGGTATTTCGACCGATTAACAGCATATTTCATACAAAATTTCAGAGAAGTGTGAGGTTACACACCATTTTAGATATGTATATGGAAGGGTATGAGATTACACACCTTATTCGGAACCCGTAACGCGATGCTCTCCGCGGCACCAAAAATCCGAGTCACTTCTTACGAGGGATAGGTTTTTGATTGAACCTTTGATAAAGTACTTCGAGACCTTGCAACCAGCATAAACTCTCTCATGGCAAGTCCCTAGACTCTCAACCATATTACAATTTAGTCCCCTCATTAGCTAGCTTAAGCTTTGAGGACTCCAAAATACAAAAATTATCAACTAAAGCCATCAAAATCACTTACTTGAAGAGAAAATGAGTTGCTGAAATTTTCAAGCTTTCAAAGCCCTCCCATGGCTGATATTTTCGGTTGGTGTAGAAGAATAAAAGAAAAGATGATAACTTTTGCTTATATCATCTTATTTTATTCATTTTACCTACCAATACCATAATTTCATTTTGTTTCTTTCTTTCCACTTTTCCATATTTTCCTCAATACCATAATTTTATTTTGTTTCTTTCTTTCCACTTTCCCATATTTTCCTCCATACTATAATTTCTTTTTCCACAAATCACTCTCCATCATTCCTTTTTTTCTCACCTACTCCATTATTCCAAATTCCATCATTATTATTTTCCCACTTCTTTATTATTCTTTTTCTTTTATTTCTTTTTCCTTTCTTTTTCCTTGTTTTCTTTCTTACCATACCTTTTCATAATTTAATAAGTCCACCTTACCAATATTTAAAAGTCCAATTTTGCCTTATTTACAAACTTGGCCGAAATTTAGGGAAAGAGTACAAAAATAATAGTCCAAATTTGCACACAATGGGATTTGAACCTCTTCCCTTAAGGTGCTTCACTTGATGCCATAACCTCCTTGCCTTATGCTCATTTATGTTAGCAATTTACTCTTTTATTTCCATAAGCCTTGATGCCACTTACTATCTCTCCTTAATAAGCTTAAACACAAAATTTTACTGAGGCCCAACTTGAACCCGAAACTTCATAGAATCCCGTAACTTTCTAAAATCATCTTCTTAATAAGTCCAACTTGAAATGATGTCATTCTCTTGTTCTCAAAAATTTTAAACACTCCTACGCCCAAGGCCCATTGGGCCCAATCCTACTAGGCCCAATTTCGGGATGTTATATTGGAGCCCCTGCCACCCCTTAGCTACTCCTCGGAGTCCTTTTGATAAATATTTCATCCATATCTATGGTAAAAAATTGGTCCATGTACATCAACATGAGATTTAGTTATTTTGTTAGCCACACCAGTTTTTAATAATACAAATAGATGAAATTTTTAATAGAAGAATCCGTTTGCTCTTTGATCTAACTTACAGAGATCAATTTGCTCACTTTTTTAGTAGAGATCAAAATGTAATTTGACTCCTAATACAAAGATTTCTATGATACTTTTATTTGCATTAATTATATTTTTCTTTTTAGAAATATAATCTAAACCCTATAACTAAAAACCATTTTTTAAAACGTCACTTGAAATCTCTTAAGATTTCCTAAAAATATGGGTTTATGTATGTGTTATATGAATAATAAATATTTTTAATATAATTTTTAAACTGTAACGACCCAAAATCCGTGGGCACCGGAAAAGTGCATTATCGGGCCTCCGTCTTAGTAAACTGAGTTAGTAAATAATTATTAGGAGTAATTATGATTCTAATAGTATGTTTAATTAGATTTTTATTTAGTGAATTTAGCTTAATTAAGAGAAATTAGGAAAAAGGACTAAAGTGAATAAAGGGTAAAAGTTAAATTGTAGATTAAAAGAAAATAAAAAGGACTAAAATGGCAAATAGACCATTTAGCATATTTGAGGCGGCAAAAATTTTTGAGTTATAAATTATAAATATATTATTTTAGTTATAAATTATATTAAAGTAATTTAAAGTAATTATATTCTAAGATTTTTATATGATAAATGAGTTATGATTTTGACAAATTGATGGTGATAAAATAATACATGTGTAATTAAAATATGTATGCAATTGTAGTTTATAGATTTAATTTACTTATTAATTAAGCATAAGATATTTATTATTTATTATTTATTATTATTAAATTAAAAGATATTTAATAATTAAATGATTAGTATAATATTTTTGGTTGGTAATAAATTATGATTTTGCGAGTGTATGGTAAAGATAAAATACAAGTGTATTAATTTAAGTAGGTACATTTGTAATATTTTTATTTAATTAGTAAATAGATAATTATTATTAAATTAAACTAATAAAATGTTTATGAGATAAATAATTATATTATGAGATTTTTTTTGTGATAAATAAATCATATGGTGACAATTGTATGGTATTGATGGTGTACAAATGTGAATATATGATTGAATATTTAATAGATATTTAGAATAAAAATATATTAATATATATTAAACTAACAAATAAAATAAAGAAAATAAATTACAAAAGAATAAAGAAACAAAAGAAAAAGAAAGGGAAAGAACAGAGAGCATACGAAACAGGGGAAAGGAAGGAAGGAAAGAAAAGAAAAGGAAAAACTAGGGATTTAAAGCTTGAAGTTTAAATTGCTAAAAAGGAACTCGAGGCATCAACCCACAAAGGAAAGGAGAAGGTTACCGAGGAATAATCAAGCAAATTCGGGTTTGTATTACTATAATTCAAATTATTTATTTATTCATTAAATGTTAAATTAATTTATGTATATGGTAAGTAAATTATAAGGTAAGTGTTTTTATTGAATTGAATGGAAATTGGGTTGAATGATGAATATGTATTGAAATTGAATTGTATGTGGATTGAAATGGAAAAGTGTAATTGATATTGAAATTGAATTTGTTATGAAAATGAAAATAAAATTGAGAACTGAAATACCCTATTAATAGTCGGGCTGAGTCGGATATAATTAGCATGCCATAGGATTTGGAAGAGTACGGGATTTATCGGCTTTGCCGATCAGGCACTTTATGTGTCGTATTTCAGGCACCTCGTGTGTCGTATTAGGCACCTCATGTGTCGTTTCAGGCACTTATGTGTAGTATACTGATCAAGTACTATGTACCGTTTTAGGCACAATGTGCCGTACTGGTGTGTTTGGTTGGATCCGTGTATCCATCTGAGTCCGAGTCATGTTAATAGGGGTTATTAAATATAACAGTGATCAGATTGATACTGAATGAAGAATTGAAATATGGACTGAAACACATGAATCGTATTATATAGTGAAAGCTATCTAGGATAGCAAGTTGATTTGATATGAATGATAATGACTGTTATTGAAATGGATATATACAGAGTACTGATAGTAAAGTGAATAGTTGAATATAGTCATTGATATTAGACAGTGAATTAAAGTATGATTAAGACAAATGAATTATGTAGCTCTGGATTGGATAAAAGTGAATATTACAATTGTAAATGACTTGTGAATAAATCGTGGAAAACTATATAGGTTAGTAAGTGAAAAGAATGTAACAAATTACAATAAATTTATCTATGAATTAAATAATTGAATAGTTATGATTGTTATATGATTTTAAGTGTTCGTTATATTTTTATTTTATTAAGTGTTCGGATTATAGAAATACCATTGAGTATACACATACTCAGCGTACGATTTATTTTCGTTTGCAGGTTAAGTTAAAGTGAGAATGTCGAATCAGCATCCCAGACAGATCCCGAATTCAACAAGGTAAAGAGTGTTAATTGTTGATAATGGCATGTACCTAGGGTGTCTTATGTGTGTCATCTTGAATGGTGAATGCAAAAGTGAAATAAGTAGATTCAGATTTTAGTAATGGTATATAGTAGGACTTGACTAATTTAGTATGAATTTGATAATATTTGATAAGTAATTAGAATTGAGTATTGGATAATATATAAAATGTGTAAATTTAGCAAGTTTTGAGCATATTTAAATGTGTTTATATTGGTTTAACATAAGTATTTTATGTAAATTATCCTATAGGTTCGGTAATGCTCCGTAACCCTATTCCAGCTAGAGTTTGGGGTTAAGGGGTGTTACATAAACTACTTATAATTTTTTTCAAACTTTTAAATCAGAAGATAATACTCACGTTTAATAATAAAATCAAGGGGCAAGTAAGGACCTTAGCACCCTTGATTAAATGGAAAATATTCTCTTTAGCCCCTTCAAAAATATATAAAATTCAAATTGAGTTTTTTTAACTTTTGAATAAATGAGCATTTTACATTTTTGACCCCTCAAAATTTTATAAATTTATCTAGGATCTCCTAAATAAAATTCTTAACTTCACTTTTACCTATGTTTTCCTAATTGTTGTAACAACAACCATATTAAATGAATTAAGACTTAATCAGACATTAATGATAAATCTTCAACTTAAAAAATTATATGTATTTAAACTAGGCCTACTATATTTATATACTCGTTTTGAGGATAGTGATCAAAGTATATGCCAAAATTTTGGTATGCATACCACATCACATTCATATGTCACACAAGATCTAGCTACTTGTTAAATCCGCAATGAATGCATTTCTATATCATGAGATAATCCAAATAAATTGTAAATGATTTACAACCATTTTCTCACACAAAATTGTAATAGAATAATTCATACATACTGAGTTAGAAAAGGATAAATGAAACTAACTAGGATTTAAATAAATATGAATGTATATATGATTAAATTATTAATATTTTAATAAATAATATTTGGTACATTATTAGTGAAGTTTTTAAACTCCACAAGCAAGATAATAAGGTTAACAAGTGTCATATAATGATAAGTTTTTAAGGTTGCTTGTGGAATAAAAAAAGTATACTACCAATGTATCAAATATTTATTACTTAATATTTATAAATTGTAATATATTTTTAAATTAAAATAAAAAATTATTATTAATATAATAAGTGTTGGGTTTTTTTTCTGGTGAATTACAATAATTCAAGGGCAAAGTCTGAACAACCAACACAACTAGCGCGACTCAAACCCAAGCCACACTTGAGACAGTGAACACCTTTGACCATCAGACTATCATATGGAGATTAAGTTTTGGTTTTAATTAAGTTAATCAAGTTAGTTACAAGAGGGGTTTTTTTTTTTTGGAAGGAAGCCAATTTCTATAAAAAGAATGTTTATTTTCCGATAATTAATAAGTCATTTTCCACATATATGGCAAAGGTAGCAAATTTTATTGGGTGCTAAAATGTGAATTTTTTATTGTATTTATTTATAATATTACAAAATTCAAAAAAATAATGTAATAATTTTTTTTTCATTTTAAAGGCCAAAATCACTGCCTACACGGCCTTAATCACGCCCCTGCATGCATATATATATATATATATATATATATATATACATACATGTATTTGCTCATCCATACATACATATACACATACAGAAGCACCATATCAGTTGTTTATGCATCTTTCATCCTTATCACTTCCAACAGAAAAATTTTACTGAAAATAGTTATTGTGGGTCGCTATTGCAATAAGCATGCGCAGTACGAAATAAGGGTAGGGGACATGGCAAAATTAAATTGTTGGTCCCTCTAAGGATGTTTTCATATGCTACTGCTAAGCTAGTCATTGCCCATTGTTTTGTTTTTGGCTTATGTTACAACTTTTACCTAATATTACATGAAATTTCTTTTGACATTTTATTAGGTTTTGCTTGTGCTGTCTATTTGATGTCTTCCGTATGGATAATGCTATGGAATTTTGTCTTTATGCATAATGTTGAAATGGTGTAGTTGTAAGGGTTTAAGTATGATGTTTATGAGGATAATGCCATGATTTAACTGTAATTATTGACTATGGATTACCTTTTTTAACACAAACAAACAAAATCCATTTAGGATTCACATGATTTTATTAAGATTTTATACAAAATATGAGTTTTTTTTTTGTCATAGTGTCCTCGTTTGTTTTATGGTCTGAATTTAGTTTTATTTGGGCCAAGGATGATATTCAAATAAAGTCCTCTCAATAATGTCGATTACAAAATTCGAACTTGATATATTATTATACGTCAACCATTTACCTTAAGATGGAAATAGTAAAATGAAAAAAAAAAAATCAAATTTTGTTGTTAGTCCCTACCTTATATGTAAGTTGTAGATTTAGTTCATTTACTTTATTTTAGTTATTTTTAATCTTATGCCTTTTTTTATTTTTGAAATTTCAGTTTTAACTCAAATGGTAGTCATTATATTCGTTAAGTTAAATTATGTAATTTCTCCAAAAAATTTATGTAATAAATATATTATCACATGTGCAATGTCATGTCAGCTTATTGTTTTCACATAATATTCACAAAAGCTACATTCTTTTAGTTAATAGATTTATTGACTATCATTTAAATCATAACTGAAAATTTTGAAATTTGAAAAGTACAATAATTAAAAATGATCAAATTGGAGAACATGAATTAAATCCATAATTTACGCATAGTACATGACTAATAGCATAAATTGACCTAACAGATTTAACCACTACTGTTTGGATTCAAAAAATACAATGATTAATATTAACCAAATTAGACTAAATCTACAACTTACCCATAGTACAAAGGCTAATAGTTGAATTTGACCTGAAAAAATTATTCTCATCTGGATAAATATGATCTAATTATGATTTTTAGTCCATCCAGCATGCTGAAATTTGAGATTTAATATCTTTACTTAACGTTGGCATAATTTGATCCCTCTAATTTATAATGTTATTAGTAGGTTCAAAATAGTAACACTGTTAGTTGTTACCACTAAAGTGATGACGTGAACCATTTTTACTGTTATTCGATCACTTAGTAAAGGTCACATGGAAATTCTTTCAATCATGTTCAGCCGATAAAAGTTATTATATATCAGACAAATGCTTGAGGTTGATTTTAAAAAAAATTTCACATCATCACTTAAATGGTAGGTAACTAATGATATCAATTTGGACCTACTTATAATATTATAGCCAATGGTGTGATATTAGAACTCGAGTTCAATCCCTAGGAAGTTCATCCCTACTCTCAATTATAATAACTTTTTTTGATTCTATACAATTGTAGCAACCAATTTTGGCCCGGGTTCATTAACCCAGGGCCCAAAACCGAACAGGATTAAAAACAAACCCAATTAAACCAAAAAACAAGCCCAATAATGTATCCCACAAACTAAACCCTAGCCTCCCCCTAACCCTAGCGCCGCGCGCGTGGAGGCACGCGCGCCACCTTTGCGCCGCAAGCCACCAAGCCATTACCTGCTCCACTTCGGTTTGTCTATCACCGACGCTGGCCTCCAAGAGCACCTGCAAAGAATGAATAAAAAAAACAGAGACAATAGCAGATGGAGAATAAACAAAGATTGTATTTTTATTGTTTATTTCTTTCAGGCTATAAAAAGCCGAAGGATTTTCTTTGTACAGGGGGATGATCAATAGAAAACAAAAAAAGACACTCAAAATAAAATCAGAGAAATACCAAATTGAAAGAAACCCTAGTCTTCGATTGAAACAGTAGGTTGTTTTAATTTCTTTTTTTTTTTCGATACTATCATTATTTAGTTTTATTATTTTATACGCATATATATATTAAAAAAAAACAAATTAAAAAGGGGAAAAATTTTACCTCTTCGCGAATTTCCGGTGGCCGGCGACGGTCGCCGGAGACGGAGCCCGTGGTGGACCTCCGATGATCCCCTGTGCCCGACTTCTGGGTAAAACCCAGAGAAATCAAGGGAGCTTCCCTTTTTTTTTTTTGAAGAAACACGGAGCAAATGAAGTTTTTTTAGTTCAAAATGGGGCTTTTATAAAGCAATGAAATGGCGCCGTTTGGGGAGGGGTAGATCCGCGCGTCGACCCGCTTGCGACCCGGAGGATCCGTGTGTTTGGTTCAAAAGGGCTATTTACTGCATTAGTCCTTCCCTGTTTATTTTATTCGCAATCTTGTTTTATTTGATTTTAATTTAGCTCTTAAACTTAGTTCCGTTTCCATTTTAGTCCCCTCAAAGCGCAGCGTTTAACTTACTAGGAAAATTGCCCTTTTGACCCCCACCTTTCACACGCGTGTTTCTTCTAGCCCCCCCGAACCTCTACTTTATTTACAAATTGGCCCAAAAGTTTTGTTTCAATGCAATCTAACTCATTTTCAATCATTTTGCAATTTTATTTTATTTTTCTCTTTTTTTGCTTTATTTAATTTTTCTTATTATTAATTATTAATTATTATTTTATCATTACCCTGCTATATTGTCATTAATCTCACCACTATATTATTATATCCTACATATTCGTGCACTTTGTATGCTCATATTATGTTATCTATTTTTTAATCATGTTACTATTATTATGTTTTTATATTACATATATGCGTGCATCTTGTTAGCTTATATCATCGTTTCATTTATTTATTTCATTTGCGTTATTATTACTATACTATCTACCATTACTATTATTATTGTTATTATTATAACTATTTTATATTGTACATATTTTGTATCGTTATTATTATTTATTTTATTATTAGTATGCTACTATCATTATGTTATTTTTCTTTCTATATTATTATTATTATATTATTATATGTATATACTTACTATTATTATTATTATTATTATTATTATTATTATATTTATATTATCATATTGTATATACTTTGCATTAGTATTATTATCTCTTTATCATTATTATATTTATATTGACACGTTGTACATATCTTATGTTCGTATCATTATTATCTTATTATTATTTTATCATTATATTTATCATTACTATTATTATTATTATATTTATATTATCATATTGTATATACTTTTTATTATCTCGATCTTTACTAATACTTTCAACCTTTTTTTTATTATTATTTCAAAGCCGTCTTTTACCCTTACACTTTTATATTATTGAATCTTTTATTACCAGTATTGTTGATTTCGTATTTTTGTCGCGTCATGTGGATCAACGGTTTTAAATCGCAATCTGACATTTTTTAATTCATAAGAGGTAATATTTGTGTGTTTAGAAGGCCGAAAAATTACACCCTAACGTGTTGGGTGTCGATCTTTTCGTTCGACTAAATATTCAAATATCCTTTTCTCGTCGAAGATGATCTCGGTGTCGAAATATAAGGGTGTTATATCCTAACGTGTTGGGTATGATACTTTTATTCCTTTGAAGCGAGATAATCTTAAGATTTAATCCCGAATGGACAAATTTTATTCTTTTCAATTTTTACCCTAAATATTTTCAACTTTTCGACATTAGGACATTGATCAATCAATTTGGTACCGATTTCGGGCGTTGCGAGGGTGCTAATCCTTCCTCGCACGTAACCGACTCCCGAACCTATTTTCTCGAACATTTGTAGACCAAAAGCATCGTTTTAGTAAACCAAAATGTTTTATTAAAATAAAGGTGATCCGATCACACCTAATAAGTGGTCGGTGGCGACTCCCGTTTTATTGTTATTCTCAAAAACCAAAGTCGATTCCCGTTTTGTCAAAAAATGGTTACGACAACAATTAGAGGGTTAGTACTGGGTTAGTACTCACGTTCACATGGTAGGGACATCACATACCTACACTACACACACGCACACACTACATCTAAAAGAAACTAAAGGCCTACCATTTACTCCCTCAGAGGTTTAAACCCGGGTGAATTCTAAGAGTTAACATCACTTAGTTATCAAGCCAACCATAGGATTTCACTCTCCATAATAATAATAATAATAATAATAATAATAATAATAATAATAATAATAATAATAATAATAATTAAGAAAACTATTATTTAAACGAAACCTTCAGCCTAAAGCAGCATCTACGGGATGAGGCCATATATATATATATAGTAATAATGATAATGAAAACAATTGGATTTTGAGCTGTAAATAGAAGAAAAGCAAGATTTTCTAACTTTTTCCCTCATAATATTCCATGCACTGTTCCCTCCTTTTTCTAAAGGCTACTATGGATCCCCCTAATCCCTTAAGTGATATACAGTCAATAAGTGTAGTATGCTATTTATATATACATATATATACAGAAACTTGAAACTTGGGGCTAACCCTACCTTATAAACTGAATCAAAAGGTGAAAGAATCTAATCTAAGGAATACTTTAGAGGCAAGTAAAAGAGGATGATTCTCTCATAAAAAATATTCATTTAAAC
The DNA here is from genome assembly GCA_005393395.2 of Gossypium australe. Lineage (NCBI taxonomy): Eukaryota > Viridiplantae > Streptophyta > Magnoliopsida > Malvales > Malvaceae > Gossypium > Gossypium australe. The sequence goes on along the minus strand of CM016619.1, from coordinate 145,366,488 downwards.
ACACACACAAAAAAAGAAGAAGATAAAGTTGATTTGTTTGCTTCTTAATTCCACACCTTTGTCTTGCGAAGTGACAGTGGTGTAGGTCCAATTAATAATATTCATTCGCCCACTGCAGTGAACCTTTCAAAATAAGTTTTAGGATTTACTTTTACAAAGACAATAGAGATGGATGATGATGTTATCATATACTAAAAGACAATCAATTAAAGAGAGTGTAGAGAGATACAAAAGATAACTTTATTTTGGGGGGAGGGGTATTTTGCATTAATATGATGATTAAAATAGAGAACAAGCAAATGCATTGAAACTTCGTGGAAATGATAATGTCCAAGAAACGAAGTGTAAACAAGAAAAAGAAACCGACCAGAGAAGCCAAAGTTCCGGGGTGTTTTTTGAAAAGTTATATCAAGTCATTATGGAAATCGCCCTAACATTTGCCTTATTGATCATTATTGTTGGGTGAGACGTGTCTATTATGGCAAATGATTCTTTAATTCCTCATCTAATGTCCAAGATTTATTTATTTGTAATTAGTAGTAGTAAATATGTATTTATCTCTATTTAATATTTCTAGTTTAATTCAACATAGTTTACTGATTTATTTTTATAGTCCAAATTGATTATACCTTTTCAATTACGAGCAATGCCTTACACATAGAGATTGTTCATCAAACTACGTAAAAACATCTTTGGTGCATATTTGCTTTTGTTCATTGTTCTCCATTGTTACAATCACTATTATAACATTCCTCATAATATTAGTACAACTAGACGTTTCCAATAACATTATGAAAGCAGAAATATTAAATTCCAAAATTCAGGAGGACTGAAACTACAACCTATATACACACGTAAAATTACACATGGACAACATAATTTCTAGCAATGGTATTATTTTATTTATCAAATTGAAATTAAAATAAGAGAATCGAAAATCTAGCAAGGAGGCCGTAAAGAGGGAACCCACCAAATTGATAGCTATAGATTATACTTGAAAGATTCTTTTTTAATGGAATATATATTTCTCTCACAGGTCGACATTATTACATAGATTGGCATAATAATTATGTTCATGTTTTTGTCACAAAAAATATGGGTTCTCTTTTTTTTTTTTTTCATTTGAATGGTTACCAACCAAGGAAAAATGAAAATATTAATACAAAATAAAAAAAATAAATCATACAAAAAAAACATTAATTGCACGTGCTGGCTGCTAGAAGAACTAACAAAAATTGCAGTTAATGTTGCAAGCCATCAGCAAAAAGAAAAAAATTCACCCAAAATACTCCCTTTTTCCAGTTCATTGGTGGTCCATTTCATGTACCAAAAACTTGTAGTAATTCCAAATGATTTTAGCTTACTACAACTATATATATATTAGGTATTTTGATTGAACAGTCAACTTGTTCATGCCTCTAGTTTGAAATACCCAAAGAATTATTCGGTTTTTACTTATCGATAAATGTAGGGTGTAATGATAAAATTTATTACACATTTAGAGAGAGAATTTGATTTGAATTCTAAAGATGACACTATTAGGAGGAGCATCCACGAACCTTGAAAGAATTAGTTTAGATACCTTAATAAGGCATAGTCGTAAGGCACATTGCACACTTAGAGAGAGAATTTAGATTTCAACTCTGGAAACGACATTGCTGAGAGGGACAATTACGAATCCTAAAAAGATTAATATTTAAAAATCATAAAATAAACATAAAAAATATTTAATTTAAAAAATAATTTGCACCAACATCACCAACACATAAATAAATGTGGTTGAGCACATCTATGTATAAATGATTAGCATAATATATATATATATATATATATATATATATATTTGTTAGAAGAAGAGAGCCCTTATTCACACACATGAAACTGATAAAATCTAAGGCAAAACTGTTGGTTGGATTTGCATTCCAAACCCAAGATAAATAATTTATTATGATGATATAATAACAATGTGTATATATTATAAGATTGTTGTTATAATATTTAATACAAACCATATCTAGATTAAACCAATGAGATGCGAAAGGAACATATTATATAATGCATGAAAGCCAGAAGAGTCCTGGTCATGCAAGCTTTGTAGTATACTTTAAAAGGAATTAATTAATCGTATAGTTAATCAAGTTTGGCAATGCCTAACCACTTTTGTGTGTGTATATATATATATTTATTGAATTGAATTTTCAATATGTCAATAATGGAGAATAGGGAATACTAAAATATAATAACAAAGGGTGGATCACAATGTGGATTGAGAAATTGACATGAGTTCACAAAAACCAAAACTTTTTTGGAGTTGGAGTAAGGTTTCGGGACATCCATGCATATATATATATATATATATATCAGCTATTTACAATGAATATGAACGGATTGGGATGTGTCATCCATTGTTAGGTCTAATCCCATTGTCAGGATGAATTTTCTTGGTGTTTGACTACATATATATGTCAATTATGATATGAAAATTTAAATTCAATTAATTTAAATTTAAATTTGATTTAATTATTTTGATTATAAAAAGTCAATAATTAAAATTTGAAATTGATCCTAAACTAAAATAGTTTGTTGATTTGAGAAATAGCTCACCGAAAGATTGCGAGCTACACGAGATCTAATGGATAGCAAAAGGAGGAGGAGAGTCGAGTTGAGAGAAAAGAGGAAGTTGGTTGTTGGGATAATTGTTCTAGCCCCATTCACTTTCGAGAGGTTTTTATGGAAGGGGATGTTTATGAGTCACGTGTCCTCCTCTAATTGATGGATCGTCACTCAACTCAAATAACGTAAATCTTCTCTTTAAATCAGCAATGTGACTTAATGTAATGCAGTTGCAAATATAAACTTGAATTAACAAAAATTTAAAACGAACCCTATCCGATTAATCAAAGCGACCCTAAAACTTAAAACAACTAACTCAAATTCAAGATAGAACTCAACAACCTAAAACAAAATAACCCAAAAATTTTAAAATTCAAACTAGTTTAATTCAAATGCAACTTCAAAAAGTGTGCGGTAAATGGTGACGAACTATTGCATGGCACTATTCCAAACATAAAAAAACAGATGTAAATTTGGAGGAATTGTACCTAAAAAGATGTTGGATTTAATGCACACTTGGAAACCCAGAGTTGATTTCTTTGTTTATTTATTTATTTACCTCGAAGGCAACAACATGGTTATATCATGGGGACTTTTTTTTTCTATTAGGAAAAGAGAATCATTTTTGTATATACACAAGAAAGGATGATATAGCAACATTGAGATATGTGGAATAGCTACAGTCTCCTCTTTTAAGGAAATAAAATAAAGAAAACCAAAAATATTAATTGAGACTGCTGCCCACTTGAAAAAAAGGACATGACAACAACTCCTTTTGTCTGATAACAATATATATATTTCTCAAAAGAAAAACAATATATATTTATAGAATCTTCTTTCATATTATAAAGTATATGGCGAAAATCTTTCATGGAAGATTTTGAGTTTTGAACCCTTTAACTTTACTTTTTTATTCAAATTTCATGTGGCTAATTAATTAACTTTTTTTACAAAGATTTTTTTCCTATGATGATATTATATTGCAAGTGGTATTGTCTTAAAAACAACAACTAATTTGACGTTCTAATGTCCAATATGTTGAAACAATGGCAACTTGTCTACATGAAATCTTGGTTTTTGTTTCAATTGTGTTTTGTTTATGAAATGAAAAGCACAAAAAATAAAAAAAATAAAGAGAATACAATAAGGATTGACGCAAGGATATGAGACATGGGTCATGGATGTGTCATATGGTTTGACAATGAGCCATGTATTGCCATGTCTTTAGGACAAGAATCACTGTGCAACATCATTTCATGTGAAGTGAAAAAACAAAAAACAAAACAAAGAACATTTCTTTCCTTGACCATAGTGACCTGGGTTTTTGGTTAATGTTTTGATATTTGGAAATGTGAGAGAAATTTGTCATGTTGTAGGGTGAAATGGAGATTAGGAGACAAAAATTGAATATGATTTGAATAAATAATTCAAAAAAATTAATTGGTAAACATAAAATTAACTCGAACTTGAAACGATTTGACTCGAAACCCGATTTGATTAAACAGAACTTAAAACAAATCCATTTTAATTTTATCATAAAATGTCAACAACTTGAACCTGCCTAACAAAGGCCGAACGAAAAAGGAGCGAGAGGAGACTTCAAAATTTTGGAAAATTATCATGAATCCCTTCAAAATTTTTGAAAATTTTACTTAGTCCTTGTAATTTTTTTGAAAAAATTTCTAATTAAGCTCTACAAAAGTTTTGAAAATTTTGATTAAACCCTCTAAAATTTTCAAAAATCAAATTAGTTTTATCTAATTAAAATAATAATAATTTGATTTTTTTTAATTCTCATTAAACTCCAATTTTTTTAAATAATAATTAGAACTCTTAAATTTTTTTAAAAATTTTAATTAAGCCCCCTAAAACTTAATGTTACATTCAACCACTCTTGCCTACCTCAACTTAAAAATTTTCCAAAATTTAAATAATTCGAACAAATAATCTAAAATTACCAAATTCAAAAAACTTAATTAATAAACTCAAAATCATCAAAACTCAAACTGCGGAAATAATTCAAAATTTTTAAATCATCAATTAAGCCCGTCTAAATTGATGAAATCCAAAACCAACTTTACCGGTGGTCTAGAAACACAATGGTATAATATTTTCCCCTCATGTAAAACATTGATTTGACCTAAAGAACACGTCTAGTGAAGATTGGTTCAAAATCCAAAACGTAGGACACCCAATTGGCAATCGTAACGAATCATCCAAGAAAATAACACTTCATTTCGACTTTCGAGTTCAACAGTTCACATTCAATGGAATATTTAGAAAAACACAGATAAATATAGCAATCAAAAGTAAACACGTTTCGTCAATGCCTTAATTGCATTTAGGTTGCTTTCGACGACATTGTAATCCCCACATGTTCCCTCCATGCAAAAAGTAAATATATATTTATATATATAATTTACTCATCTTAGATAAATTTAATATTTTTTAAGTACAATCTTGTTATAAGGATGATAAAGGTTATTATATTAAAAATTAAATTACATTTTATCATTTTTTCTAAAAAAATGAGTAAATGAGCCTCAATACGTTAGATCAATGAGTAAATTGATAATTTTGTTAAAAATAATTTTATCTATTTCTATTTTTAAAAATTTGTCATTGTATGTCAGCATGAAGTACACGTTACATGCCACATGTTACTGTTTAATTATTCTATCAGCCGTATATGTTTTTTAATGATAAAAATGAATGAATTTTTTAATCGAAAATATCAATTTACTTTTTAATCTAATGTACCAATACTAATTTATTTATTTTTTAAATAAAGAAGGTAAAATGTAATTTAATATCTAATACATAAACCTCCATAATATTTTAATGTAAAATCTCATATTTGAGTATTGTGGATAAAAAAAACAGTTCAAAAAGAGTTTTTAATTTTTGTTTAAAATTTGATTTTATTCGATTTTAAATTTAATTGAAATTTAACTCTAAAATATTAGAGCAAAAATAATATAAAAATAGGTAAATGTAGACGTGAATTTTAAGGCATATATGCTCTTCTTTCTTCCAAATCTTTTGATGAAATTAACCCCATATTCGCTGCAGCTGCAGAGAAACAACAGCGCCAACAACGACGTAGATTTCATGGAAATTTGTGCATATCTACTTATATTCTATGTATCTATATATTTGTAAATAATTTAAAAATTTTAAAGAAATCGGATTTTATTTAATTTATTTTAAATTTAGTCAAAATTTAATGTCAATATCAAATATTAAAATTTCAAAAAAAAAAAAAACTAGGATTAATTACTTTGATGTTTATTTACTTGTTTGGAGTTGTAAGAAGTGTGTGGTTGTTTAAATACTTTTAAAATCAAAGAATGGTCCATGGAGTCAACTTCGGATTGAATTTTCCTCGAAAAGTACATTAAATTTACGAGTGGCCCATATTAATTTTCCAATAATGAAAAATCCATTTGGAAATTTGGCAAATTTTTTTGAAATATTATGATTACTAAATTGGTATAATTTTTTTTATAAATAAAAATGGTATATAATTAAATTGAGTAAAAAGCCAAAAAAATACAAATGATTTGGATTATTGTATGCAATATGTAAATTATAGAGATCATGAAACTATATTAAAATTGGGTTTCAAAATCGTATTTAATGAAACAATTGATGACATGATCAATGATTTAGCTTAATCTCAAAATTCAATCAATTGTTGATTCAATCTTCACTCAATTGATATATTTGTTGTTACAATAATCATAACATGAATTCCAATAAGTTTAAATGTGTATTATTCTTCGATTTAAGGATTTGAGATATATGAGTAATAGTAAAACTTGTATTAAAAAAATTCAAGTGATTAATTCAACTCAGTTTGATTTAATTGTAAATATATATAATCTGAATTTAAAAATGACTCAAACACAAAATAATTTAAACTCAAGATGATTTGATTCAAAAAATTCAGATTGACAAACCTAAAATAACTTAAACTTGAAATGACTTGAATCCAAACTCCAAATAATCCAAATCGAAAATAATATAAACATAAATTAACTTAATAAATAGTTTAAAATCACTTAACTTGAAAAACAATACAAACCTAAATGAGTAAAAATTTTAAAACCCAAATTAACTTCGAGAGTTTGTAATTAAATGAAAGAGCACTGGGTAAGGCAGCCGAGCTGGGCAGCAGCACCCACGTGAATCCATCCGCAGCCTGGGACCCTATATAGATCCTCCGTATCCAAAACATGACCCCACCACCGTATGTAAATTGCAAGACAGGGAGGAGAACGGTGGTTTCCTCCTCCCTCTCTCACACGTACCTCCTCCTCTCCTCGCACGTGACTCTCCTACCCCCCTGGCCACCCGTTTGACCTATAAATTTAGAACCTGTATGACACCAAAAAGAGCAACACCACCATTACCAACATAACCAGCTTTGAAAATCCATTGTTTTGGTTTCAACCCACTAATTTTAAACCCATTTCCCAACGTGAAAAAGAACAAAGAATCTGTGCTTTTGCATGTTGTATTGATTGTTGGGAAGAAAAAGAATAAATAAAATCTTTAAAGTGTTATCCTATCTTACGTTAACACTGCCACCAAAAGATTTTGTTCCTTTTTTTTCACTTTCTCTCTATATATACTCACACAAACAAAACAAGAGGAAGCATTGTTTCATTTTTTGGATAATGGCTACAAAGCTTCTTTTAACCTTTGCCATTTGTAGATTAATTGTTACTGTGGGATTAACCCTTGAACCCACGGAGCTTCTCCGTTTAGGTCTCACCGTCGACCCCGTCGACGTTGAGTCAGCTTCTGTGGATTTTGGGTTGATGACTAAAGTTGAACCGCTTGCGGTCTTACGTCCTTCTTCGGCTGAAGACGTGGCTCAGCTCGTTAAAGCAGCGTACGAGTCGAGTCACGGGTTTACTGTGTCGGCTAGGGGACACGGGCATTCGATCAACGGGCAAGCACAGACTGGAACCGGGGTGGTGGTTCAGATGACTGGGGTTGGGTCCGGTGGTAAGCCGAGAGTGTGGGGTGGTGATATGTATGTGGATGTGTGGGGTGGGGAGCTTTGGATTGATGTGTTGAAGAGTTGCCTTGAGTATGGATTGGCACCTAAATCATGGACCGATTACTTGTACCTTTCCGTTGGTGGGACTTTGTCAAATGCTGGTATTAGTGGCCAAGCTTTTCATCATGGTCCACAAATTAGCAATGTCCATGAGCTTGACGTTGTTACAGGTTGGTTCATCGGCTCTTTTAACTTTGCATGCCTTATCCCTTGTTTCTTGTTCATAGCTCAGTTGGTACTATTGCATGAGTTCGAGCATGTTTTCACCCATGTGTATGTATTTGTGGTGAAACAGGGAAAGGTGAGCGTATGACATGCTCAAAGGAACAAAACCCGGAGTTGTTTCATGCTGTTCTTGGTGGTTTAGGACAATTTGGGATTATCACAAGAGCTAGAATTTCTCTTGAACCAGCTCCACAAAGGGTATATAATATTGTCCATAATCTCTTTATATATATTATCATTATTTATATGAACTTGGTTTAAAAAATGGGGTTGCCTAGATTTATCCTTCTCTATAACGATAACACGGAGTTTAAATTCTATAAAAAAAATGGGGTTTGGGGTTAAACCTAAGCGAAACACCAAACTTTTACAATTTCCTATAGAATCATGGGACTGTATGAAATAAGATTAAAAAGTACCTTTTTCACTTGTTTGAAAATGGGGTTTGCCAAGACTTGTTGTAACAGTGATTAAAGCTCCATCCGATAAAAAATAAGCTTTTGAGATTAAACCTAATCATAATCCTATATGAAATAAGATAATAGAAAACATGCTTTTTTACCTTTCTTTCAAACACATGCTATTGCTATCCAAACACCATTTTTTTTAATTGTATTTACAATATTTGTAGGTGAGGTGGATAAGGGTCCTATATTCCAATTTTTCAGTTTTTACCAAGGACCAAGAGTATCTAATATCATTACATGGTAACCAAAAATTCGACTATGTCGAAGGTTTCGTTATTGTAGACGAAGGTCTCATCAATAATTGGAGATCGTCCTTTTTTTCACCTCGAAACCCTGTCAAAATTTCATCCCTTGGTTCCAACAACAATGGCGGCGTTTTGTATTGCTTGGAAATTACCAAAAACTACCACGAATCTACGGCTGAGACCATCGATCAGGTGGGGTTAATATTTAATAGATTGTTAGCATAATATGATTTTAATTTAGGCTAAAATGTGTTATAAGTTTTTGTATTTTTTGAAAATTTCAAGTTTAGTCTTATTATCTTTTAGATTTTAAAATTCAAGTTTAACGGTTAATAGTATTAATTTTATATTAAATTTTAAATTTATTACAATGTTATTCTTTTTAATTACACAACTATCGAGTTTTTTTATTTTAAAATATCACTCTGACAAATTTAATAATGTTTACAATTGGATTTTAATCTTGATATCTGAAAAGTATAGAGACTAAATTTAAAATTTTTGAAAAGTATAAAAAATTAAGTAATATTTTAACCTTTAATTTATAACATTTAGGGACCACTTACCACATTATTCTCCTACAACTAAAATATCTTTTTTATTATTTTAAATGCAGGAAATTGAGGCTTTGTTGAAGAAATTAAATTTTATACCCACATCAGTATTCACAACTGATTTACCATATGTGGATTTCTTAGACCGGGTTCACAAAGCCGAGTTAAAGCTCCGGTCTAAGGGTATGTGGGAAGTTCCACATCCATGGTTGAACCTTTTTGTCCCTAAATCAAAGATTGCCGATTTTGATCGAGGGGTCTTCAAGGGCATTTTGGGAAATAAAACTAGTGGGCCTATTCTAATCTACCCAATGAACAAAAACAAGTAAGTTTCTTAAATTCAGGCGTTTGTAATTTTTCAGATCACGGTAAAAATATTATGAAGGTGTTTATATTAAGAGTGAAATTATATTTTATTCTTTTTATTCGAAAAAAGAGTAAATTAATCATTATATATTAGATTAAAAAATAAATTGGTTATTTGTTAAAAATTTCATCAATTTTTACTGTTAAAAACTAGTCACTATACATTATAATAAGATATATGTGACACGTCACATATAATTATTTGGTTGTTCTATCAGTCACACAATTTTTTAATCGTAAAAATGAATAAAATTTTTAATAGAAGTAATTAGTTTACTCTTTAATATAAAATATAAGGATTAATTTGTCTATTTTTTTAATAAAAATTACAAAATGCAATTTGACTTTTAATACAAAAATTTTTATGATACTTTTATCGTTGAGTTTTATCTTGAGTGGCAAATGATGCTGTGTTTATTACACACTAAAAGCATTCCCATGCATGAAACATGCAAATATTTAACATCATTTTCCATCATGGCCCTTTATAGCCACCATATGCACATCATGGAAGATGTTGGTGTCACCTTTTTATATATTTATAACATGATTTTTACATGGTTCACTAATGGATAAACTTAGTTAATTATATTAATATAATATAACATGTAATGAATGATGTCTATGAAATTATATAATGACATCATCATACATGCATGATATTTGCTAATTAGAGTGTCGGCAATAAAATTTCCATTGTTTTCGAGCTTTCAAGCGAGGGTTTTTTTTTATTTTTGGTACGTCTATGCCATGTAAGGAAAAAAAATGCATATTTGCATTTAAGGGCAAAAAAAGTATTGTCCATGTCGGCAACCGTAGGTTAATTTTACGTTGGCATTGAGTTTTCGCTTTCAATAGAATTTTATTTTGGTTTTAGTCTCCCCCCCCCCCCCCCTATTGTGTTGGAATTTAGAATTCAATTCTTAATTTGATTCCTCTACTATTAGTAAGTTCAATTAAAATAACACCTTTGGTTAGTAATAAAGTTTCACGTCAACTAATGGTGTTATCAATTTTAACCTACTAAAAATATGTCAAATTTTAGAATAGTAGAAGGGACTAAAACTGGAATTAGACCATTTATTGGTGGTCCTGGCACAAAGGACATGACCCATAGCACGTGGGGAGCATCATGCAAATGTCCTATCCCCAAAGCCAAGGGATTTGAATGTTTTTTAGTGATGAAAAAAGGCCAGCTAGGATTTTGATAAAAACACACCCTTTTAGCTCATTTTGTTGACTGGTAATGATCATCCAAGTGGGAAGATTCTGGTCTGTCAGGAGATCATGTCTTAAGGTCCCATGATGGTAACTATCCTTGTCTTGTTAGTAAAATTGTCCACAAACATAGCTATTATAACCACTAAGCTGGGTGGAGTCATTTTAAATCAATTTCGAAATATGCTTAACGTTAAGTTGATGTAGTTTATTTTGTGATGTGGTATAGATGGGATGATAAGAGCTCGGTGGTGACACCGGATGAGGGTGTGTTTTACCTAGTGGCGTTTTTGAGATCGGCGTTGGATAATGGTGAGGAGACGCAGAGTTTGGAGTACCTGACAAATCAGAACCGTCAGATTCTCAAATTTTGTGATGAGGATGGGATCAAGGTGAAGCAATATTTACCTCATTACAAAACACAATCGGAGTGGAAAGAGCATTTCGGCGGTAAATGGGATCGGTTTCAACGAATGAAAATGAAATTCGACCCGAGACACATTTTGGCCTCGGGCCAAAACATATTCACTCCCGCCTTCCTTTCCTCTTCCAAGATGGCTTCATGGTGATGGACACACCTATACCAATTAAACCAATAGATTTTTAACGTACTGACTTAGGAGAATACCACTAGTTCTTTATGTAAATACAAAATGGCATAAGCAAAGTAAAATATTTATTAATCACATTACATCTCATCCAATCAAATCAATTTTCTAAAGAAGATAAGCTTTTTAAATGTTGTTTGTTATATTCACAAAACTAAAATCAGCTGTAGAAAAAGATGCAGTTTTTAATGGTTTTACAGATGATACAGATTAAAGAGTAGTAAGATCTGCAAGAATCCTTGTTTTGTGTTATCCCATGATTTTCCTGTTGGGGCCACTTAGGGATTGGAAACATCGCAGGGAAAAAAAGTTAGAAATAAAAACAAAAATACTTTCCAAGCACCGGTAATAAATAAGACATGACTTGAAAGAGACATTTATTTGGGATTGGTTTAACTTATACTACCGACTAGAATTTTAGATTGCCAACAATAATGTAAGATTATAATATTTTGTTGAACAATTTTTTCTTCATTAACTGTCCTTTCAGTGACAAGTATCATGAATGACTCGAATTATATTTTATTTTTTCGTACTTTATAAAATAAATAAATAAATTTATATATATATAAAAGATAAAAGAGTAAATTGGTCCTTATTTTGCATAGAGACTAATTTTTAATAAAAAAAAGATAAAATTACTCTTTGATTCAATGTACAATAAATTAATTTATTTATATTTTAGTAAAATAAACTAAAAACAATTTAACTCCTAATATAATACCTCCATAAGTCAATAATGCCAAAAATTATCATCAACAGGTACTTTCATTGAATATAATGATATGTAAGGTGTACTTTACCATTTAAACAAGGAGATGTTAATTCCAAAACTCGAAACTTGGACTTAAATAAGTGAAACTAGAGCTTTATTCACTTCCTTCTTTGAATTGTTAGTGTCTATTAGAATTTTGTCAAAGTGTTTATCATAAGTTAGAGGCTTATTTAATTAAAATATAGTCTAGTAGCTGTTTAAAGGCTTTGTTAGTATATTAACTAAAAATGTTATTAGATTAAAAGGAAGCCAAAATTTTTGTATAGGAAGGGCCAAAATGAAATTGGGCCAAATCTAAAAATTTTGGGTTAAAAGATACCAAAATCAATTATTAATTTTGAAGGGAATAAAATTGTAATTTCCATTTTAACCAAATGCCATAAAAATTAAAATTGAATTTTTAAATTTTAGGGGCTAAAAACATTTACCTATTTATTCAAAGAGGCCAAGGCCGCTAGCTGCTTGCCTACTTCCCCAGCTTGGCTATAGTAGGTTGTCTTATACTCAACAAAAAAGAAATGTTACGTTGTGACATGGTCATAGTTCCCACAATAAAAAACAGACAAATTAGAGTGGATAAATTAATCCCTATACATTACATCAAAGAGTAAATTAAAATTTTCGCATGACTGACGAAATAACCAGTGACATGTGACATGCCACGTGTAGCTCATGCTGACGTACAAAAATCAATTTTTAACAGCAAAAATAGATGGAATTTTTAATAGAAGAACGAGTTTGCTCTTTGATCTTAAAGTATAAAGATTAATTTGTCTATTTTTTTAATAAAAAGGATAAAATACAATCCACCTCTTAGTACAAAAACTTCTATGATACTTATACTTTTACTAGAAGGTAAAAGTGCATGTATATTTGAGCTGGTATCATGCATAAACCTAAGCAATTGGTGAAAAATTTTGGGGATCCACCTAACAATTTCAATGATAATTTCAAATAAGATATAATAACAAATCGCGAGAAAAAATATATAAATATAATACCATAAGTACCATTATGACATGAAAATAGAAACAAGAAATGGCAATTACCATAAGTGAAATGGAAAATTCAGATAAATGGTAAATTCCAGAGATGAAATCAGTGACATGCCAATTAAACTTGGGCAAACTAATAGTACTAAATCTATGAATTACTGCTTTAACATTGATATGGCATGCCCATGTAAACTAGCATGCACCTCGACATTTAAATTACAAGGGTTGTAAACTACTTTGTTTTTAACTTTGGGGCTTACCATGGCAACCCTCGACATCCGAAAATGAGGGTGAAAGGGAGAATAACCAAGCACTGGATATCCCCTGTTAAAGCAAGATGTCAAAATGGGTAAGTTTTGTTCTTAACTTTCGTACATTCGAGGTATCGAACTCTTACAATTTTAATCTTACCGGTATGAGTTAGAAGCAGCGAGGATATAATGTCACAAGCATGCTTGATATTAATCTGAATCGTCTGCTTTGGTTTTCTTCACGAATTTTCTCAAGGCGAGTGAATATATTGTTTTCTTTTTCATCGATGTTCCTTCGGCCACCAATTTGACGGCCTGAAATGTACATCATATTCAATTATTTTTATCATATAGAACCGATGGATGCAAGGTATAAATTTGATAAAATGTGAAGATGGTGAAATGAAGCATACCGAAGAAAGACTATGGCCATTGGAGATCAATTCTCTCAGGTCATTTTCTAACTGACTCTCTGGCGGAGTTTCCACGCTGGAATTTGAATTGCCCTCAATCAAGAGGGTAATTTCTCCCTTTGGCTGGCGAGTTGAGAAGGCTTCCTTTGCTGTCCCTAGAGTGCCCCGCCAGAACTGCAGGAATTAATCATTGTCGTTACTAAATGATCACATAAAGAAAATTCCACAAAGTAAAACGAGGTCAAACTGGCTAATAGATTTAGAACAAATCATTCAAGGCATTGGTCTTTGCTACTGGATTTTTTATGAGAAGCATGAAAACAGAACATGATATTACTTATTGAAGTTATAAACATTGATAATTTAGTTATTGAAATGACGAAAAGAAAAAAAAGAAGCTATGTTATCATACACATGGTAGGTAAAAGTACGAAGTAGCATACAAATGCATAATGAGAAAAATAAATACAGACCAACCTCTTCGTGAATTTTTGTTAGTTCCCGAGCTATGACGCATTGTCTGTAACGAGGTCAAATAAACTGTCACTGTAAGCCCTAAGATTTGACAAATACAACTAAGATTTCATAGAAGTATCAAAAGACAGAAAGCTAACTGAAGCAAGGAAAAAGCACATAATTTCAATCCCGCAAGCAGAGGCTCATGCACTTAAAAGATGACAATAAACCAGATTTCTTCACCCTCTAACCCGACTGCCTAGGGAACCGCTGATACAGATTCCTATTTGATATTAGAGGTTTCAGCTATTAATCTGATAATAGGTTACCTCAAAATTACGGCAAGTTAACTAACAAGCTTTACATAATTGGGGCCATCATGTGTTCTTTCCCCTCTAAAGACTTCCTATATATGTTTTTGAGGAATGAAGATAAACAAATTCATAGGCATCCAAAAACAAAGATCCACCCAAAAAAGAGGATTTCTCCGCCACGATAAAACGTACATTCCATATTTTGTACTGAATCCCTTCACCTAGACTGACTTGCACGTTCATCCCTTTCCTATGATTCTCACCATTTGATAGTAAATTGATCATAGTTCATGAAGTAATGAAGACATATTGTTTACCTTGAGTCACCAAAAATCAGGGAACTTTCTTCGAGAAACTGGCCAAGCTTGTGAGGAGGAACATAGAAGATTTGCGTTGTCGTTTCACTTGCAGAAGCAATCAACCTCTCCTTCCGTGAACCAGCATGTTTCGGAAGAAATCCAACTGCAACATTATATGACATATAAGAGTCTTAACTTTACAAGAATTTGCAGAAGAAGCATGTTCAACCACAATAATTTACAAATGAGTTACCAAATGTGAATTCATCAGTGGACAACCCAGAGGCAGAAAGAGCAGTTAAGAAGGCAGATGGTCCAGGAATTGGAATCACAGGAATGTTTTCATCCACACATATCTTTGCCTAAACCACGATACCAAACATCAATAGTTGCATTCTTAATCAAAGACCAAGCATTCTATAGAATTCAGCCAATAGGGATGCAAAAACTAACCAGTTCCGTACCAGGATCGCTAATGCCAGGCATTCCAGCATCACTGATCAAGGCTACAATCTCCCCTTGCTTTAACCTCTTTAAAACTGTGTGTTCTCTTTGAGATTCATTATATTTGTGATAACTTAGCTGAAATTCTAAAACCCACACAATCAGAATTGTTGAAAGACGTAACAAAAGGTACCAAACTGATCAAGGAAAAAATTGGCTCGATCTCACTTACAAGAGGTGTTTTGATGTTGTAATAATGAAGTAACTTCCCAGAATGCCGCGTGTCCTCCGATAGTATGACATCAGCTGATTTCAACACCCGTAGAGCACTGCATTGATGAAATCACCAATAACATGATAGTAATAGGCCGATCAATTTGATGGATCAAGTTGATTTTGGATCGACCAATCTAGCTCAGATTGATTGGAGTTTTAAAATTTTTAAGGCTCTGTATCAATTTTAAGTTTGAGCCGTTTTAGATTATGGCCGGTTCAAATTTTTGGTTCAGATAACAGCAACTTCAAATCATTTTAAGTTTTGCTCAGTTCAAGCTCTAGTATTTTCGAGTTACTTGTTCAAATCATTTGACTTCGTGTTAGACAGGTTAGGGTTTGAGTTCAGATTTACTGGCTCCGGTCTTCGATTTCAAGTTAGAGACTGTACTTGAGCTGAGCCGATCCCAAATACTATGGAGCTTGACTAGAAATTCGGAGCTCTATTCTCGGCTCAAGCTTGATCGAATATTTATTTTTAAGCTTGAGTTCAGCTCGAGATATAAATGAGCTGTCTTGAGCCCGATTAAGCTCATTTACTAATTTTTATATTCAAGAAGCTCGTACATATTCAACCTCAAGCTTGGCTCAATAATTAATCTCAATAACTCGCAAACAGTTTGAGCGAAGTATTACTAAGTTCAAATTCGGCTGTATTGGTAGGTCAAACTTGAGCTCAGCTAGATAATTATCTAATCAAGTTTAAGATTTTCTTAGTCAAACTCGAGCTTGCAAGCACAATGTATCTCATTTACGCCCCTACATCTGGTCAAGATTCACAGGTATATATATATATAAAATAAAATAAACTAAAAGAATAGAAATAAATTACCGTAAAGTTATATCTTCAAGGTTTCCAATAGGTGTTCCGACGAGATACAGTCCAGGTTTGAGAGGTCCCTATAAGAAACCAAAACTGAATTAAACATTAATCCAAATAAATTTGAAAAGCAATATTAAAATAAAAAGTGAAAAGGAGTGGAATTTTACGCGTTTAGAGGACTGATCGGCGATTAAGTCGGTAAATTCCGGTGATATTTCGGAGGTCGAGCAAAAGGAAAGGAAGCTAAGTGTAGGGTAAAAGGAGATGGAATTGAAGGATTGAAGGCGTCGCTGAGAGGAGAACAAGTAAGAAGTGTAACGCCGGGATAGAGCGGCGGTTGCGGGGGAAACAGCGGTGGAAGGCAGTCGTCGGAGCAGCATTATCACTTAACTGAGTAGAGAGTATAAGGATTTATCCCTCCGAGGATTTTGAGTTTAACGAATGCCCCTTCAAATAATAGTTTGCATTTAAATGCTAGGCCTAAAAGCCCAACATGGCCCTTCAACAAGCCCATTTATTCTACTTTTGTAAGGCATAATAATAAATTTAGCCCTTAATTTTTACATTTTTATCAATTTGATCATTATTCCTTTTTTAGCTAAATTTGACTATTAACCTCTCAAAAGGAGTTAATTTGTTTTTTCTTTTAACTAAAATTTTGACTAAAACATTAATCTTTTAGTGGTGGTGTGGCAATTCTCATAACAGTCAACGTGTACTTCATACTAACATGGTATTATTTATCTTATATATCATAGTCAACAAATAATTTAAAATTTATAAAAGTATTAAAAAAACAAAAATACATTAAAATTTTAAAACATGAAAAAAAAGCATGAAGTATACTTTGATTGTCATGTAGGTTGCAATGTTTAAAAAATTAACATTTTAATACGTACACCCAACTGAGACCTAAGACCAAGAAGACACTTAACTCAAATGGTATCATGGTTGCAGTTAAGTGGCTTATATGCCTCAAATTGGTGGTTCAACTCTCCATACACCCAACTGAGTTTTAGATTATTGTACGTCCTATACTAACACCTCTCCTTTAGACCTTAAGTCTTGCAAGTCTACCAACCGAGATGCTTCAACTCTGTGAATCAAGCCCACTAGACAATTCCTCATGGAACATTGACTCTCAGCACGGTACAGGAGACAAAACCCCCCATCAAAGGATAATACTTTCAATTGTTTAGGGATTGGCTGAATACCCGACAGACGATATTTCAAAAACTTCTCTCGAAAGAATCGATTCCTCAACAAAAACTAAGTCTCAAATCATATAATGAGAAAGAACAGAATTTTTTTCCCACTGCTTGAATCAACCCTCAATAAGATCATGAGAGACGTGTTGTGGAGAATCTCCAAACTCCTCTTTGTATATTTCTTCAATCACTGGTTTCCATAGCCGAACTCGAGCATTTATAAACCAATTCGATACCTGAAATTAACAACAACATCAATTGAAGCTTAAACAAATTGATAAATTTGTGGGTAAAGTTTAAATAAGATTATAAAAGAATTAATACTTGGTTCTTGGTCAACCCTGTTTGTGATGACAACATTAGCTTCTCAGAGCCTGTTGGATACCTGTTAAAACACCAAACAAATTTGGTTTAAGTAATGATTAATCTTAATCAAGTTATTTGAAGTTTAGGGTATTTGCATGTTGTTTTGGAGTTTGAGGCTTGATACCTATATATATCAGTTCTAGTAGAAAAACGGTACAACCATTATTCTGGTACTTACTACCTTGCTTTAAAATTTTGAGGGGCCAACAATAAAAAATTTATTCTAAAAAAGATTAAATTATATTTTTAATTTTTAGAAGGGGCTAAAATTGCAATTTTTTTATTTATTTGAATGACTAAAAAGCTTAGAATGAAAATTCAATACTTAAGGGGGACTATTAATTATTTTTTTCCATTTGACAGGGGTCAAGGCCCCTGTCTGCTCCCTAGTTTTGTCTTTCCAGATGACTTCCTACCCCCTTGAATTTTATGGCTTCCGTCTATTATGCTCAAATTTGATATTAAGTCGATTCAAATAGGTAACAATGACTTTTTTCAATTTACAATACTATCATGAGTTTTTTCTTTTAAGTTGAAAGGAATAGTTTTAAGAAAAATTTAGCTCGGTGTTTTAATAGTCAAGCTAACTAATAGTGTTATCAAAATAGAAAGAGAAATTTCTGTCAAAATTAAAGATAAGAGTATTATGGAGCTCTTTGTACTAGGAGTCGAATTGCATTTTGATTCTTCTAATAAAAAATAGACAAATTAGTCCTTATATATTAGATTAATGAGTAAAGTGATCTTTATGTTAAAAAGTTCATCTATTTTTACTGTTAAAAATTGGTCATTACGCGTCAGCTTTTAATAGTAGAAATGGATGAAATTTTTAATAGAAATGATTAATTTGCTCATTAATCTAACATACAGGAGCTAATTTTCCTTTTTTGAATAAATGAGACAAAGTGCAATCTGACTCTTAGTACAAAAGCTTTCATAATATTTTGCCCGAAGCTAAACTATAAAATTAAATTTCAAATTTGAGCACACTAGAGAGACCAAAGTAATAATTTAACCCTTCACAGCAAAATCGAGTTAGATCAAGCTTAGCTTAATCTAATCGAGTTTTCGAATTCGGATCAAAATCGGGATGGAAAAATGAATTGATTGAGTAAACAAAAATCCACTTACGGGTGAAGGAAGTGCTGGAATAGCCAAGACCGAAGTATTGCAACAGAGGTTTGAGGCAATCCTCTAACAGGTCTCCATACTTGTCTTTGAACACACAATGTGTTACTATGCCTAAAACCTCTACCAAACAAGCTCATCCGCGGCAACCCTCGGTTTATTCTCGGCAAATCGTGCCGAACCTTCGTTCTAATGCGATTTATTCGAGTCAAGATGGTATCTCTAAGCTTGCCAAAATGTCTACACATGGCTTGCAATGTTAAAGCAGTGTAACACCTTGCTGCTCCTACACCAACAATCGATTCGAATAAGGAAACCACTTGTTCCATTTGGTTGTTATATATCTCGTATTGGGTTTCGACCTGTAAATGAACCGATAATCGATGTTAGAATCGTGTTTGAATAAAAAAGAAAATCATGGTAAGTTGGTAATTGGTTTAGTTGTGACCTCCTCAAGTAATCCAATTAGCTTCGTAAGTGTGATGTGAAGTTCGTGTTTATCGGGCGATGGTACTATCTTGCTTCTGAAGAATTCGGAGGAAAGCTTTGGTGTTTCGTCGATATTTTTGAATCCGACATTGACGAGTTCGTTTAAGAGGGATTGAGCTGGTATTAGGTACCTCGAGTTCCCTATAACATACGTAGTTGGATGGCCTATGAAAGGGTAGTCATCACTTGTATCTTCTGCCCCAGGAAACGATGAACGGAGCATGCAAGAGCCGAGTGATAACGAGAGAGTTTGAGTTCTGTGGTGACGGTACGAGTCGTTAGGTGCTCCGAGAAGGTCCATCAGGTGTCTTGTGTGGCTAATCTCAGTGTTATAAGCATCAAAATGGTGTAACATACGACTAGTTCGATTCGGAGTCGAATCCCGGGACACCATTGTTAAGAGAAAATCAAGAACACTAGCCTGCGAGGAAAAAAGGAAAAATGATGAACACTTTTATTACAGTATCAGATGACAATGACTCACTGAGTCGACTACCCCATGTGACTGAAATGAGAAATATGTATGTATGTATGTTATTGGCTGAGAAGAAGTGAAGAAGATGACAATGGGGAAAAGAATGGTCCCCCAAACTTCATCCCTGATTTTAAAACAACCATAAGGCATCAAATTTTCAGCTTTTTTTTTGCTGTTGTAAGTCATGCATTGGGATGTTGAAATGACAGTGAAAATCACGCAATCTTTCAAGGACTTGCAGGAATATATATATATATGTATGTATGTATGTATAAATGGGATTCTTTTGCTGTCAGAGAAAAGGGAGACGAAGGTGAAAATAGTACGAGATACGTATTTTTTTTAAATTAAATTACATTTTATCTTTTTATTAAAAAATTAAATAAATTAGTTAATGTATATTAAATTAAGGAATACGTTAGTTTTTTTTGTTAAAAATTAATTTTGAGTGTCACAACAAATGGTTGAAAGAAAGGAAAGTAGACATTTTTTAGTGAAATTGTGGTTATTAAAAGGGGTTTACTTGCATTCACTCGTATCACGAGGACGACTAATCTCAAACTATAAAAACTGCAATTATAAAAGACAGATGTTGATGTTTTGGGTGGTCCTCTTGGATGTTTTTGTGAAATGATTGCCACTTCTTTGACATCATTCTTTAAGTTGTCACCACACAAACGTTCTCTCACTACTTCATAGGTTAAACTTTAAAGCCTGCATAGTCTAATTCATGCATTAATTTAGCTGCATGGCAGTGAGTTCATTAGCAACATTCATGTCAACCTGTCAATTGTGGGTAGCTTCGGAATGGATGAGTTTAATTTAATAGGAATTAAATTGAATCGAATTTAGGTTTAGGTTAATTATATTTTTTAAATTAGATCAAAGATGATAAAATTATTGTGTTAATTAGTAATATACATGATTTTTTAGTGGAATCGGCACATCAGAGGCGTAATTAAGGGTTGGCAGGAGTCTACACCTTTAAAATGAAAAAAAAAATCATTTTTTTCTTTTAAAATTTTTAAAATTATAAATTAGTAAAGATATATGTTATTAAAATGATGAAATTGTATTTTTACTATCGTAAAAATTACAACTTAATTTCAACCTCTCCTAAAAAAAATTTCTAACTCCATCCTTGCAACACGAATAATGAATAGTAAATAGTCGGATAGCTAGTGACAACAAATATACAAAGAACTAAAAAATAAAGGATCTCCATTAAAGGGGTTTATAAAACTACTCCCCAACTTAGTGAGCATATTTGTATTTCGATTATCCTCTCTAAACACGTGCTTTAGATGATATTTTTGTTATATTCTACCTGATGTTTAGTAGACTGTTTTTGTCAATATAAAACGCGGACAATCATTTTGACTTGATAAACCGTAAAAGTAACATATTTTAGGCCCACATTTAGCATGCTTTTGGATGATTTAAGCCTTGAATTGTGTAATTTGGTGCTCTTAATCCTTTGTTTTCATGTTTTATACCCAGGAGAGCACCAAAGGATGAAAAGAACAAGAAACGAGCCCAAAACGAAGTAAATGGGCCATATCACGAAATCCACACGACCTGGACCCAAGACCACACGACCGTGCCTCATCAACAGACTCGAACACGGCCTGACCACGATTCACACGGGCGTGTGCCATGGGCGTGTCCCTGCCGCGGCCAAGAGGAGTTTTACTCGAAATAAGATACTTGGAGGCAAAGAAACACATTCCAAAGCCTATTTAAACACCCTAGGAGGAATTCTACTCGAATTAGGATACTTAGGGGCCAAGTAAGGCATCTCAAAGCTTATATAAACACCCTAGGGGGCAACTTAAGCGGGGAGTTCGGCAGAAGCCTTCTGCCACAGCTTTTGTCGAGGGAACCAAAGGCTTTAGTCAGAGGGCGTCCAGCTAGGCCAAAGAAGACAAATTTGTGGGGATTTACTCGAAGATAGCCAATTGATTCATCTCAAGAAGCCGGAATCATACTCAAGACGGAGGATCTCTCCTTCAATTCCTTCAGGGGTTTTAGGGATTTCTTATGTTTTGTTTTATCTTTTCTTTTGAGATGTTTTGTTTTATCTTTTCTTCTGAGATGTTTTCTTTTATTGTTATGAACTAAACCCTCAGATACCTGAGGGCAATGAAACCTAAGATGAATCTTGTTATCGTTTGCTGAACTATATGATAAATATTTGACTTGTTCTTAATTATATGTTCTTAATTCTTATGCTGGTATTTCCGGGATATTAATTCAAGTGTGATGTGCTTAGGTGGAGGAGCAAAAGTCCCTACCTAAGAATAGATCTACCATAATTAAGCGGAGTTGACCGCACGCCTAGAGATAGGGTGACGAGATTTTACCGGATTGGGGTGAAACCTAATATAGGAGTCCATAGATCGAGTTAATGCAATTCTAAGGGTTTTAATTAGAAAGAGATTTCAATTAATCAACCTAGGGTTAGACGTTAGTCTCCTCGAGAGAGGGATTAATATATGTTAGGGAATCCTACGGATCAAGTCAAATGAATAAATCGTCTGGTTCAGAGTTAGGTAACAAGTGAAGTCTAGGTGGATTCTTCCTTGAGTATCGTCTTAATCAATTGGTTTTTCCTCAAAATTATTTTCCCAATTCCATTCTTCTTTGTCTTAGAGTCTTTAGTTTAGTAGTTAGTTAATTTTAGATTAGATAAACAATTCCCTTAATTCTTAGGCTAGATAATAAAAAGAGAGTTAGTATTAGTACTTTTGGTTCCTTTGGGTTTGACAATCCGGTATTGCCTTAACTATACTCTTGTTTGATAGGTGCGCTTACCTCAAATCGTTGTCATAGTTAGTTTCCAAGTTCGATCATTCTTTATATAAATTTTAAGACTTTGACATCGCATAAAACGACACGATTATGACTTTATTGTATTTTTGACATTTTTTTGCTTATAATTCTTTTGCACACCAATATAGATAAGGACAAATAAAACCTGACATGATTACACGAGTTGAAGCATTCATTAATTTGCGTTGAAGCTTTGTACAAATTAATTTTGGCATAATATTAAATTTAGCCCTCAATATTTATATTTTTTTGCTAATTTGACCATTATTCTTTTAACTAAATTTGACCTCAACCTTTCAAAATAAAGTCAATTCTTTGTAATAGAAATGCTGACTAAAATATTAATTTTTTAACGATATTAGCGTGACAACCCATGTGGTAGTTTATGTGTACTTTATGCTGATATAACATTATTTGTCTTATATACCACATCAACAAATAATTTAAATTTTATAAAAAATTCAAAAAATAAAATATAAATATAAATAGTTCATAAAAATTCAAAAAATTAGTATGAAGTACCCATGAATTATCATACAAACTGCCGTTTTAGAAAACTTATATTCTAGACAATATTTCTATTAAAAAAACAACTCGACTCTTTTTTATAGTTAAACTTACTTTTTTAAGAAAAATTAAAGACTAAAATGACAAAAGATGTAGACATTAAATGCTAAATTTATCGATTTTTTGAAATTCAGTTTACTTCTAATCATATGTATTTCCAAAAATAGCATACATCAATATCACAAATGAGAATACACTTAAACAAAGAATCTTTATTCATACAGAAGCTATATATATCAATTTTTTTTCTTACCATATCTTTACAATATATGTATATATATACCTGCTACAACAATATATTTGTATGTTACAGATGAGTATATCACATACCCATATCTATATTCTATCATGACAATGCTTCGATCGAAAATGAAACGCATGACAATGCTTCGGTTTGTCATCGTATCGTGTGTCCCCCACCCGGAAAGCTCGCTCGAGGCGAAAGTTCTTCATCAGACTACAAAATCATGCAATATATGAGGATTTCCAAACCTGTCTTGTTGATTTCCTGGTTCCATGAAACGGAAATCCACCGTCTCCGATCCTACCGACGAATCCACCTTGTGGTTAGTTGATCCGGACATGGTAAATACTTTGTTTTCATGATTCCGTAAACCGAGTGCAAGTGAAACTTGATTGCCAACCGCAAAACCGTTCAATTCCGTTAGGTCATACATGGTATCACCGGTCATAAGGGTACCGTGACCATGTTGGTTGGATGGGATTACGGTGTTGGGATAAGGGTTAGCAATGTTTTGGTACATTGATCTTGCGGTTGGCCTGTTCGGTTCTACATCGGGGATATGATCCGGTTTCGGGTATTGAACTTGTCCTGTTTGGATATTATCAGCACAAGCAACTTTGGATGTAATATTCTCGTGCAATTCTTCGCCTCTATCCTCGGATGCTGAAGAATTCTCACCAGTTGCTTTGGCTGCATTTTCCAAAGAAGATTTGAAGTTCGAGTCCATTTCACCAAACTCTTCTTTGTACATCTCTTCGATCATTGGTTTCCAAAGACGCACCCGAGCATTAATGAACCAATTTGCAACCTGATCCACACAAACTGTTAGCTACTAATGATTTACGGGTCAGATAATTGCATTTTTCGTCTCCATACCTGGTTTCGGGTCAGACCTGTCTGTTTTGCAAGCATTATTTTCTCCGAATCCTTTGGATACCTGGACAAAAAACCGAACTCGGAAATGGTTAACAAAACAGAAAGTCTCAGTATTAACATGAAAATAATGATCCGAGCACGTACGGATGGAGAAAATGCTCGAAAAGCCAAGCGCGCAGGACAGAAACAGAGTTTTCAGGAAGTCCTCGTTGAGGCCTCCAAGCGTTTCGCATCACACCGAATTGTTGAAGAGCTCGTTGTTGTCTAAGCTGATGATCGACATAACGTAGACGCGGTATTACCGATCCTTGATTGTTCGATGAATTATCGTGCTCTCCGAGACTTCTTTGTGTCAATTGAATTTGGTTGCTGATTGCATCACGTAAACAACGGAAATGTCGGGAAATGGTTTGCAGGGCAAGTGAAGTGTACGGTTTAGCCGCCCCACAACCAGCTACCGAGTCGAAGGACGACACCAAGATTTTCATCTGATGGTAATATTGCCTGTATCGTCTATCAACCTATATAACAAAAACACAATCATTAACAATCTTGCGAGACAAGCAAAGTTCAATTAACATCGAAAACACTACTAAAGGCTCACCTCATCGAGCATGGACAAGAGCCTTGTCTTCTTGTTGTGCAATTCTTGTCGTTCCGTAGGTGATATCTTGGAAAGGTTATTAACCGACTCATTAGACTCGGATGATTTCAGTTGAGAGCTCACGTTTTTATCGAAATCGGGTTGTCTCAAAGCTTGTTGTACATTAATCACTTCGTTAAGCAACTCTTGAACCACCTTGAGATATTTTGAGTTCGAAATGGTACTCGTAAAACCCGGTTGAAACTGATATATATCAGAATAAGCCTGGTATTGACACGGCAACGAAGGCAAAGAAACATCTGGTGGTATCTCCGATCCAAGACTAAGAGATAGTCCCTGAGATTGACAATTCACCGCGCTCGTTGTAATGTTTAACCGCCCGTTCACCGATTGTAACGAGTCGCTACAAGGCGGAATCAATGAAGTACCAGACAAGATCTCTGTGAATTCCCCCATTGAAGAAGCTCGGTAAGGTACTGGTTTTTCGTCCTCGATCGATAAATCATCTCTCCGATTGGTAAAACTTGGATAATAAGTAGCCATTAAAGCATCACCAGTTTTCCCCACAAATCAAAATGATTGCTGCATAATAATATATATATATATATCAAAGCTATTTCAAAGTTCTCTAATTCTATCGATAAACACAAAATCCGAACATGAACCAAATAATGCCGAAACAAAATCAATAAAACAGAGAAACAAGCAAAAAGAAGCATAAGCAAAGCCTAAAATTCAGATAAAAACAAGCAGATAATCATGGAAAACAGAAAGGAAAACACATAATTAAAGAACAGTGAAAACCCAGATTTTAAAAGGGAAAATAGTACAAAGTTTACAACCTTTTTTTTTTCAATTTCATCCCTCATCACCATCATCACTAAGAACCCACTGTTACTCAAATACCCAGAAGAACCATAATTGAAAACCCAGATTCTATAAGGGGAAAAAAGAAGAAAAAAAGTACAAAGTTTACAACTTTTTTGCTCTTTTATTTTTTTTTTTTTGAACTTCTTTTCAGTTTCATCCTTCATCAATCATCATCACTAAGTACCCACTGTTACTCAAATAGCCAGAACAACCAAATGAACCGTAAAAAGTTTAAAAAGTTTTTAAAGTTATCATCATTTTTTCATTAAAATCAATCGTTAAAGCTTCTTAAAAACTAAAGATTCAGAACAAAGAAGGATTAAAAGTGAAAATACCTGGAAAAAAGGAAGAAGCTTGAAAACAAGGAGACAAACAAAAAAAAAAAAAAAAACAATCCCAAGAAATATAATCATAAACGTAAACCAGCTCTCTCCCTTCTTCCTTATCATTGGAACATTGACACCAACCCAAAAGAAAATATTATTAATTTATTATTAAAATAATTCTATACCCAAAATAAATAAATAAACAAATAATAATAATAATAATTGATGACAACAACTGTAATATTTTAATTTTAAGAAACGATGATGATGAAGAATATTTGAGAAACCAAACAACAATAGTTGCTTAATTTGTCAAATCTTCTTACAAAGAATATCTCACGTGTAATAAACAAAAAAAATAGGGACCAAAAAACACAAGAGGCAATAAAGATGGGTCTTTTATTATTTTCTTTTTTTGGGTGTTGGTTTTAAGCAAAAATGGAGAACCAAAAACAAAAGGGTGGGTGTTGTTTTTTTTTTTCATTGCTTAAGTTAAGAGAGTTCAAATGCTAACTACCAGTTGGTAGACCTATTACCCGCCCTTAAACCTTCTTTTAACGCATAAAAATGGCGACTTTTTTTAGGGGTTTAATTCTGCTCTTAGTGTTTATACTTTTTGCATGTTTAGAATTTAACCCTTTTATTTTTAATTTCGAAATGTTACTCTTTTTGATTTAATAATTGAAGTTTATTTGATAGAGTCTGGTCGAGACCCACTTTTTAAAATATTAAATATATATTTTTCAAAAAGAGACATATGACAATTTTTTTAAAATTGCTTGTAAAATAAAAAATTTGCGCTATTGGTATACCAAATACTAACTATGTTTATATTAGTATTTGTATATATTTAAATTTGTGGCTGTTCATGGACAAAACTCTTTATCCAACTCCAAGTTAAATTAGACAGATTGTGCCGTATAGGTGACCCGACTTATGGACAACTTATCAAAGAACCTCCATTCAATTCTATTATATGATTTTTTTAATTTATTTTAAAAGAAAATTACTCACATGATGAAAGTCGATAAATAAATAAATAATATCGATTTTCACTTTGTTTCCTAAATCAATGTCGAAATACCTTACAACCCGGATTCAAAAATAAAAAACCTTTAAGCTCCATATTCAATATTTTTATTTGCTTATTTAACCTTCCAAAACGTGTAGTATTGGCCATGTGAGTAACTTTTATATTTCAAAACTATGGCATAATTTAATTTAGCTGAAGTTATGTAACAGTGTTATCAATTTGACTTCAATTGCTAAATCCAAAAGAAAATAGAGGGATTAATTCAAAAATGTATAAAGAGTACAGGGATTAAAAGTAAAAGTAGACCAATTTTAGGATTATTTTTTTAAAAAAAATGGGTAGGAAACATCTAAAGCTATCGGATATGGATGTTTTAAAATAATTAATAATCTAAAAAACAAGCAATAAAATAAAAATAAAAAATAAAAAAGTGAGAGATAGACTAAAAATGTTAGCTGTACTTTGCAGTTGGTGAGAGTGACAAACGCACACGTTATTACCACGCGTATGCTTCTATACGCTTACCGGCATTTGCCTAACGAACTCTCTTTTTCTTCAATATATTTTTTTAAAGTCTTTGTTTTATATTTTTTTTTTCTGGATTAATTGCAATTACATCCTCCATTATGCTCTACATTTTAATTTAATCTCTAAACTTCAAAACCTATGTTTTGAATATCAAATAGCTTCTTTCAGCTTAGACATTAAATGTTAGACGTGGAGCATATTTAAAATATATGGATCAAATTGTGGTAAAAGTATCATGAAGAGGAGTCAGATTGCAATTTGCCTCCTTTACTCAAAAGAGCACACTGATTCTTTTTGTTAAAAATTTCATTCATTTTTACCGTTGAAACATGTAACCTCATTCTGAATAGCCATTTTGCTATTTTTAGTAGAGGGAGCAACATGCAATTCGACTCATAGTATAAATACCTCCATTGTACTTTTACCATCAAATTGTAACTACATTGTTTGCGTATCGTATGGACAAATTTGATTTGAGAGGTTAAAATAAAAAGAAAGAGTCCTCTTCGATTTTATTGATGTTGTGTTTTCTTTTAATGTGTGAGATTCAAGTTGTTATTACAATTGTTATTCGTGTCATATTTGAATAAGTATTTAATTCCTAAATCAACGACTAAGCTGATGGAAGAATTTGATTGATATGGACTTAATTAGAGTATTTTAAAGTTCATTGTCCAATTTAGAATATCTGCAATAATCTAGGGACGTTTAGTGGAATTAGCCAATCTTTCTTTATATTTTTTAATATTATTTTTTGGTTTGGTGATTGAATATTTATGGGCAATTCAAGAACACATGAATCATGGGATTCTGTCTAATTCCCAAATTTTAAAAGGTGAAAATTATGTATATATTATTTGGTCAAAGGGAAAAATTATAAGCATTGTGTAACATAACAATAATTTACCCTTTTTAATAAAATTAAAATAAACATCATTAATATTATTAAAATATATTATTCATTTTTTATAATATTTTTTTTTTGAATTTTAATATTTTAAATGTATAATAATTTGTGATGTTTCCATGTTTACGTGATTAGTACATTCGGATTTTAATCTCATGAATGAAAAAATTAATAGATTTTTTTTCTCATTTAAAAATTCAACTTGAGTCGACTTTAAATTTAATCAAAATCCGATATATGTAAAAGATATCTAATAAGTTCATACCAAAAATAAAGTGCAACTAATTTTTGTTGTCATCATTCTTGCCTTTTAAAGTAAAAAAAGAAAGTGAACCTAAAATCTTCCCTTTTTATGTTTTTATGACTAAAAAAATAAGTTTTGTTTCTTAAAATGCAAGTAAAATGTTATTCTCTCTTAACAATAAAATCAAAATTAAATATTATATGATGCCTTAAACTTGTTGCAATTTAAATTATCTACGTTCTTTCGAGAAAAAATTGTAAAATGTTGTATGTCTAAAATTGATGAATCTCTCAATATGTTCGATATTATTTTCAGTAAAGATTTTGCTTAAAGATGCGTCAATGATAGGTTCATAGAGCAGCAACATAGTTTAACTATAGCGCATTTCCAGGCATTCGAACTCTCAACAGAGACAATAAACAAAGCCCCCATTAGATATAATACAACCCGTTAAAGGGTCTGCGAGTTCCTAATAAATGACACTGCACAAACTTCTTCGACAAAATCAATCTCATATCAATAATATTTATTTTAAGAAATTGTAATTATGCAATTACTTCATAAAAAAGCAAGTGGGGATTTTGGTTGGTTACCAAAAGGAATATAATATTATACACATGGAAT
Source organism: Gossypium australe (assembly GCA_005393395.2). Lineage (NCBI taxonomy): Eukaryota > Viridiplantae > Streptophyta > Magnoliopsida > Malvales > Malvaceae > Gossypium > Gossypium australe. The sequence goes on along the minus strand of CM016619.1, from coordinate 145,336,757 downwards.
GTGTTGTACATGTTTTTATGTACATTTTTTTTTCATTGGATTATAATTTAAATGGACAAATAAGTCTTCATTGTGTCTCTAATTTTCTAAGTTATTTATTATTTCTTTAGACTATAGTAGAAAGAACAAAGAATATGAGATTATTGAAGAATGATTATACAATTTTTTTTGGAAATAATAATTTGTCAATTTAATATATTCGTTGAAGTGCAATACATGTTTATTTTTTAATTTATGTGAAAATAATTTGATTTATTTTTATCGTGTTTGTTATATTACGAAATAGAACAAGATAATAATGCAATACATCAAGTTTGTTAACATAGTTCGGATCTATGTCATTTTGTACTAGTCATCTAGTTTGGTTCCCCCTTATCTCTCCATCCAGATTCCCTTAATACCCATTCTCAACTATTAGTAAAGCAGTCATACTTCCTTCACCTAACTGATAACTTGATTTAGCGGCTCTTTTTAAAAGGCGCGAATGCAAATAAAAAACATCTCCTGGATAAGCTTCACGACTCAGCGGTCTTCGTAATAGAAGAGAAATTTGGCGATAAGCCTGTGCTTGCTTGGAAAGATCATCATTAATGATTAAGGTGTGTCGTTCACGATACATAAAATATTCAACCAAAGCAGCTCCTGTATAAGGAACGAGGTATTGTAATGTAGCTGGGGAATCCGCCGTTTCGACTACCACAATGGTGTATTCCATCGTTCCCTTTCTTAGAAAGTGGTCACTACCTGAACCACAGAAGATGCTTTTTGACCAATAGCTACATAAACACATTATTACATTTTGCCCTTGCTGATTGAGAATCGTATCCGTGGCTACTGCTGTTTTATCAGTCTGTCTATCCCCAATAATTAATTCTCGCTGACCACGTCCTATATGTCTCTGGCTGGATTCTCTAATGACTCAAATCAAATGACATTACTTTGCAGGATTCTAAGAATTTATTTACTCTTATTACTCGTGCTCTCTGAATTATTTAAAAATCAAGAAACAAGCTTCTTTAAAAAAAAAAAAAATATCCCAATTCAATGAGTGCACTCTTAAGAATCAATAATTTCTACTGATCTATTATTCACTCTTTCACCTCCGACCCTCCCGTTTCAAGAACCCTTAACATCAAAAGATGAAATCCTTACTGGACTCTCTACCTTAGCACAATTTAATCTACACACTAACTTTGGCAACACAAGATAAATGAGTGTCATGTGTCATCATATGACTCGTTTTGAGTTTTGTCTGTAATATTTTATTGACCGATGAAATTATTTAAATTTCTTTTTTTATTTTCTATTTGTTAAGTATTAAACAAATTTTAAAAAAAAAATACTTTTAGAAAATTTGAGAACAATTTAAAATCCGAATCCCATGCCACAACTTTTTTCCAAAAGCCTTACATTTTTTATTTGGTCAAATTCTAGTTTTACTCCCTGTACTACACATAACTTAAGGATTTAGTCTTTATATTTTAGTTTGATCATTTTTAATTATTGTATATTTTGAAATTTTAGTTTTGACCCAAGCAGAAACTATTAACTTCTGCTATTTTCAAAATTATGCAACGAATATATTATCATACATGTAGTGTCATGTCATCTTATTATTTTCACATAATATTCACACCATTTTTTTTTTGTTATTTTAGTTAACGAATTTAACAACTATCTTTTAAATCAGGATTATTCAAAAAGTATAATGATTAAAAGTGATAAAATTGAAGAATGGGGACTAAATCTACAATTTATGCATGGTATGAGACTAACTATAGAATTTGACCTAACGGAGTTTACAACTATCGCTTGTATCAAAATTAAAAATTCAAAAAATGCATGGACTAAAAGTGATTAGATTAGATTATAATGACTAAATTCACAATTTAAGCATGGTACAAGGACTAACAGAAAGTTTTGACATCTTTTTTTTTTCTTTATTAATTTTCACATCAGATTCTGTGACCCATAAATAGAGATGGCAACAAGGTAGGGGTAGTTTTTTGCCAGCTTCAATAGACCCCTGACACAACAAACCCGACTCGAAATTAAATATCAATTTACTTCTCTCGAATTTACCTTGACTCCAATCGCCCTGATTTTATATGCCATAAATATTAAAATTTTTAAATATTTTGATCAAAATGTAATAATACTTTTTTTATTTTTAATTATATTTTAATAATATTATTAATTTTTTTCTAAGTATAAATATACTAAAACAAATGTTTATATAAAATTTATTATCATATATATTTAAATTAATATTATATATAAAGAGATATTTTGATAATAATATTGAGACGAGCGAGATGGGTTTCCCCAAAACCCGATCTGGTTATTTGAAAAACTAGACCCAATTGGACCTGAAACCTGGACCCTATCGGGTCGGATCGGGTCAAAACCCATGTCCATGTTTTTTCCCATCCCTAGCCACAAGTAAAGCTAAAAAAGTTGGCCCCTTCTTTCCCAGGAAAAACAAGATAGAATTTACGATGACGAAAATCCATAGCAGGCAGTCATAAAACACTACCCATTTAGCTATAGCATTTCAAGCAGCTTTGCTTCGTTGCTTTTTTCAATTCAAGGTAACTTCTTTTCCTATAATTCTACCCAGTTAAGCAAAATTTTTCATTGATTTTTTTTGGGGTTTTTGTTTCTTTATCAAATGAGCTTAGCATTGGGTTCAAAAGATGGTTATTAGGTTTTAAATTTGAGGATTTTATTTGGATTTTTCTTTTAATTGTTGGGTTGAAAGCTTTTAAGTGTAAAACATTCATTTCAATTGCTTAATTATGTAAAAGATTTCTCTCTCTTTTTTTTAGTATTATATTTAATTTGTTGCTGGGATTGGGTTATAACTTAATGTTATGTTTTTTCTTTTGATTTGTTTTGTAATATGTTTTAAATTAGTGTTATGTTTGAGTAAGCATGTTCCTCATATGTTTAAGAACCAATGATAAAAAATGTGAACAATGTTGAACCAGAAACACTAATGCTTGTATTGGTACTAGGAATTTACTGTGATTGTTGCAGAGGATTTTTTTTTTGGTAACCTTTACTAAAAAATTTTCATGTGCAAGTAACGATTTGGAGTCGATATTCCTCGATTAGTACAAAGATACATCCTCCGATACGAAATTTTAGATATGGTATAGTGTGGTGTGTTTTCACGACTTTATGTTTTAGATCATTTGAATGAGTGGGATTTGATAGTTGATCTTGTTCTGTTTTAACATTTTCCCCGTTTTTGCTCTACCTATCCGATAAAAAATCTCGAACATTGTCTCTTCAACAGGTAGTGTTGCCATGATTCTGAATGGCTTTACCTTTCCGTCGAGGTCTGTTTCGGTGAGTTCAAGGCTTCGTAAGCCTGTGCCGTGTAGGTCTAGTTTTGCATGCTCTCATCATTTGGCTACCACAGCTCTATTTCGAAGCAGCAGTGAATCTGGAGGTATATGCAATGGCTTACACTTTTTTTGGTTTTTCCATTCTGTGGTCTTGCATTGATGAATGCCTCAATTCCGAACAATTTTTCTTATTTTTTCTTTTGTACAAACTGTCCAATCTCTTAGATGTGTCTTTCTTGCGCCTTTCTGCTGCATCATCTCCGTTGTTGAGTGGGGATCTAGGTGGTCTATCACAAGCTTTACCGTCATTACCTAGGCGTCGTGGATCTAATTTGGTGCCTCGAGCTTCAAAGGATGTCCCGTACAGTTTTCGTTTTCCACCGATGACTAAGAAACCCAAATGGTGGTGGAGGACTTTAGCGTGCCTTCCTTATTTAATGCCTCTTCACGAGACGTGGATGTATGCAGAAACAGCATATCATTTACACCCATTTTTAGAGGACTTTGAGTTTTTGACCTATCCGTTTCTCGGAGCCATTGGAAGTTTACCGAGCTGGTTCTTAATGGCATATTTCTTTGTTGCATATCTAGGGATAGTTAGAAGAAAAGAATGGCCCCATTTTTTCCGATTTCATGTCGTGATGGGCATGTTATTGGAAATTGCCTTGCAGGTAATAGGGACCGTGAGCCGGTGGATGCCACTCGCAATATATTGGGGTAAGTTCGGGATGCATTTTTGGACAGCCGTGGCATTTGCTTACCTCTTCACCATTTTGGAGTGCATAAGATGTGCACTTGCCGGTATGTACGCTGACATTCCTTTTGTATGTGATGCTGCGTATATCCAAATTCCATATGATTAATAATCGAAAACATACGGTAGAAACTGTTCTAAATTTGCATTATGCAGCGTTTATTTCGAATGGAAAACTTTTCATGCAGATATGAATGTTTTAAGTTGAACATCATTCTCATTTTTCCGATGACAATCGTGCTAAAGCTGTTCCGGTTTTAGTTATTATTAGTGTTATCCTGATTACCCTTTCTTTTAACAATGATCCTTTTCTGATTAACGTTAGCGTTATTGACAATTTTGCTTTCGGTGTTGCTATTTTTAATGTCCGAATCGTTTTGTTTCGTCTATTTGCTTGCAATCTAATGGCTCCATGGTGTAGGAATAGTCCAATGTTGGTTCGGTTAAGTCGGTTTTTTGATTTTTTTAAACCGAATCGAGCTATTGTTCTCCTCTAATACTATGAGGCCTTTCCTTTTATGGTAGAGTCTATGACAAACATGTATAAGCTTTAGTTCCATGTTCCATTAAAAAAAAGGGTAAACCACCCAAGTTTCTTTTTTTGTTAACCAATTGTGAAAAGTTACAGAACGGTCATCCAACTATTCGATTTTATCTTATTTGGTCACCAACTAATGGAAAGATGACATGACAACTTTTAAAATTTGTAAAATAACAACTTTAACCTTCAACATTTACCCATTGTGTAATTTGATTTGATTTTTCTTTGTTACCCTTTCACCAACTAAAAAAAAAATTTATCAACTAAATTTAATCGAAAATATAACAAAATTGAAAACATTAAAAAATTCAAGATAATAATTTTTATCTTCTCATTCTTTTAAAATTAACCTTTCAATGTAAAAAGAAAAAACGAAATTACAAAAGAGGTTAAATTACACCATTTATAAATGATAAAAGTTAATTTTTTTAGAATCTAACACTAAATTAATACGATGTATAAATATTGAAGGTTAATGTCGTTATCATACTAATTTTAGAAATTGTCAAATTATTTTAATTATTCAGGATAACAAAAATTAAATAATTACATGATAACAAAAATTAATGATTATTTATATAATTTACCTAAAATAAAAAAACAAAAACAGATCTTACTTTGATGTTTGTCGGAAACCCACTCATCAAAGTGGTGATCTGAGATGATGCAATTGTAACCTACAAAACTTTTGTGAATTTTAATTGTTTTTAACACAATTATTTGGATTTATTTAATGTTTTAGGTGGGGATGTCATTTTAATCTTACATCATATTTTGTCTTTGTGTGCCTTTCTTGCTATTTTCCATTCTACCGAAAGCCCCATAAAGTCTTTGAATTTAATATTTTTTTCTAATTTAATCCCTTAAAATCAACTTAATTGAAATGATTACAATTTTTTTTAAAACTGTTACTATCACAAATTGAGTACATGCTCGAACAACTATAAAACAGTATTATTATTACAAATAAAATATATTCACAAATACGATATAATTACAAATACATGTTAGAGTAATTATAATGTAAAATTAAACCATTACAAAGCATAATGGATGGAGAATGAGTTTTTTTAAGTGTTGGTACTACAAATAGAATACACTCACAAATATAATATACATATAAATACATGTTCGAGTAACTACAACATATAATTAAATCATTACAAATCATAACAGATAAAGAACCGAAAAGAATCTAGATAAAATCCATACATGATATACGCACAAGATGGACTTAAGAGACACAGACATGCATTTACACATGGTGGTGATCAAGAACCTAAAGTCTTTACCTTAACCAACAATGCAAGTCTGTGAGAAGAATATCGTGTTGCATGATATGAGAGTTTAGGTTTAATTCGTAGTAACTCCACTTTACTCTCAATTATAAGAGAGACAAAAAATGATTCAAAAATTTTATGACTTGAATTTTCTTAATTTAAATTAACTCGAACTAAAATTAATTTGAAGCGATAAATCTAAATTAAGGTAAATGAATTATGGTGGGAAAAATTTAGTGATTCCAACAAAGATGTCTTCTTCTTCTATTATGGAAAGACTTTCCACCATAGAAAGAAGTAAAATAAATATAAAGTGCTTATGTCTTTGCTTGCGTTATGACAAATATATAATTCAAATAAACACATGAAAGCTATTTAAAACTATTGGTCTCTTCCATTAAGCAAAAGGAAAATGACACTATTTTCTTCAAATGGATCCCTTTTTTTAATTAAAGCTTCATGCTTTCATCATTTCTTTGGTTATTTAACTAAGCATGCAACTGCAATCATGCACAACAAAGCAATTTGAAAGGGATTCCAATGGGGTTCGTTCAGTAAAAATATTATGAAGGTCCTTGTAGTAAAAGTTAGATTATAATTTTCTCTTTTTACTAAAAAAATGGACAAATTAATCAATGTATGTTAGACAAAAGAGCAAATTGATTCTTTCTATTAAAAATTTTATCTATTTCTATTGTTAAAACCCGCATGGTTGATGAAATAACTAGACAATTACACATGGTGTGCCATGTGCCTCTCATGTTGACATATAGGGATAAATGGATGAAAATTTTAACAAAATGATCCTTTTTTTTATTTGATCTAATGTATAGGGACTAATTTGCCTATTTTTTGAATAGATGAGGCAAAATGCAATCTGACTCCTAATATAAGGGCCTTCATGGTGTTTTTACTAAGTTTATTTGGGGTTTTGGTTAATGTGGGTTATTAATCAAGATTCAAATTAGTTAATATTTTGGTCAAATTACGGTTTTAGTAGATTCAAAATTGATTTTTTTGATGAAAAAATTGATTAGACTCTTAAAATTTCTTCAACATTGACTTGACAATCAACATGACAATTCACACGTATTTCTAAAAAATCAAAAAAAAAGTTCATAATTTTTTCTAAAAAATTTATCCCTACTAGTAATGAAGTATACATGGACTGTCACGTGAGTTACCACATCAGCACCATAAAAATTTTAACAGTTTAAATAGCTTTTCAATCCAAAACAACAACTTAACAAAATTTAAAAGGTTGTGGGTCAAAGTGATAAAAAAAAAAAAGAATTGGGACCAAAGTGACAAAAGGAGAAAATATGACAGGCTAAATTTGTTATTATAAAAAAAAGTTAAAAAGCTTACAGAGAAATGGAGACATGATTAAGTGTAAAATGAATATTTAAAACTTAAGCACCGCCAATTAAGTTAAGTGATGATAAGTAGGATGGCATCTCAATTAAACTATAATAATCAAAGGGGAACATGACAGCCCTTATCTCTGTGCTAAAGGGTCACCTTTAAGCCATTAAATGGCTTTTACATGCTTAATCTTTGCTTAAATCCTTAATCAAATTATAATTTAAAATTTAATCCCTGTACTTTTATTTTCAAGAATTTAATTTCTCTGCTTTTTGGATTTCAAAATTCGGATCCAATTATTAACACTGTTAAATTTTTACTGTTAAATTCATTGATGTGACATTTTAAAATAAAAAAAACTACTCACTCGGCAATAATGCAACTAAAAAAATGAATTTGTAATGAATTTAAATTTAATAAAATGATTTTAATAGTGTTAATAGTTGGATCTGAATTTTGAAATCTGAAAAAGTATATGAAGTAAATTCTAAATTTGTAAAAAGTACAATGATTTATATAAAATAAAATTTTATGAAAAAATTATATAAAAGTTATATTCATAAAAAAATGTAAAATACATACGAGACTTCGATTAAAATGATAAATATGAGATTTCAAAGATTATGGTGTTTTAGGTTCATATCCCATCGTGTGAATGTCGTTTCTAGATTTATTCAGTGTATAAATTGGTTTTTATATACTTTATATAAAAGATAAAGGTATCTTCTTAATAATATTTATTATTTTATAGAAAAAAAATTAATCATTTCTCAATTGAATTGATATCACATTGACTTGTAACACCTAATATTTTAATAATCGGATTGATAATTGAACCGATCATTCTACCATTTTTTGATTTAATTGATTTTATTACTAATCTAACAATAATTAAAATATATAAAAATTATAAACTAATCATAACTTTAATTTTTATGTCTAAATTGATATACTAATTAAATTCCAATTCAATTGATTTAATTAATCGATTGAGTATTAAAAAAAACATTGATTCAACGTGCCTGAGAGTGGGGATTTTGACTGCCCACCATTGAATTCCTTTACTAATAAATTAAATTGTCATACTAATTTGTCTCTATATATAACCTTGTTAATTAGAGTATTAGTTTTAATATAAAATACATCAAATTTTAATTTAAGTTATTTCAACTTGAAAATATCTAAAACATTTAGATAATTTTTAATGAATTAAAGCCATAAGAAAAATTTTAAAACTTTGAATTAAACATTGTACATTGAACCTTTACCAAGAAAAAAAAAAACTATGGGTGTTTCCATAAAGTGGCACAAGAATCAACAAACAAGAAATTAGTGGCACTCGAATTGGGAGATTTATTTTTTTTTTTCTTTATAATTTTTTACTGATTCCACGATATCATAGTTAATCTTATCTTGATATTGATAATGTTTAGTGGCAAAGCAAGACGATTAAAAGTGTCACGTTCTACAATATATAGAAATTTGATTTTAAAATAATTAATAAAAGAATTTATGTGAATGAAAAAATTGGTTTTAAAAAACATTTGCTTAAAAAATAAGAGGTTGGTAATGAATTCAAAAAGTTTGAGAATAAATATCTTACTAAATAATCACACTAATGATTGCCATGCATTCAATGCAATTGAGTAGGTTTATTGTATGTGAGATTTTTATGAATAATATCTATGATTTTGAGAAAGGTGAAAACAAGGGTCCATTTATAATTTTATGATTTTATTAATTTTTAATAGAAAATTTAATAGAAAATTTTTCATTTTTAAGGTAAAAGTACAAATTAATTATATATTAATTTATAATTTAATTATTTGTTAAAGGACTGTATGCAACTTTTCCCATTTCTTGGAGGCTAAGACCCCTTTAAATTTGCCCCTAGATGGAAACAACGTTCCAAAATCCCGTCAAAAGTTGTATTTTTGGTGGAATTAAAGTTAAATAGGTAAAATATTTTAATTTATACAATTGAAATTATGGTTTTACAAAATCATTAAAAAAAAATAGAGGCGAAGTCCTTAGGATTAGATTTGAGTTATAAAACTTTTAGAGTTACAATATAATTTTATTATTATATTAATATAAAATTTTACAAGGAATTAAATTTAAAACTTTCAATTTTTGAAAGGGTCAAACTTAAAATTTTGAAATTATTAAAGGAATTAAAAGATAAATTTTATTTTTGGGGCCACAGTGCCTCCAATAGAAAAACAGCTTTTACCGTTTTATCTAATACAACTCTTAACTAATTAATATGATTATAAAAAATATCAACATTATTATCGGTATAAAAGAATGTGAGTTTGGATGCGTTAAATTACATTATCCTCTTATTTAAAAATTAAAGAAAAACTATAAACATGTTTAAACATTCTATTAAAAACAACATATAAAATAAAAACCTACAATCAATTTAATTTCCGATTCAAATTTTCAAACCACTACATACCATCATGATGAAGGCAAGATTTTCAATGTTGCCTGTTGGAATAAGATGGATTTGCTGAACAAGCAACAATTGTCTTAAATAAAGGACGACCTTTTTCCCCTTTTAATTATTTTTTGGCATTAGCAATTATTTGCCACTTTTTTCACACAAAAAACATAGAGAGATAGAGAGAGGCATCCATAAAGAACAAAAAAGCATAAAAAATAATGACCCTTTCAAGGAAGAAGAAGACAACAAACAAGTGAAATAAAATTAATTATATGGCACGGGACACCACATACATGCATCACACATACATACATACCATATTTTATATTTAAAATCCCCCCTTCACAAATCAACTCCTAATATTTTATAATATTATTCGTATGCCCACAAAAATTAACCTATCTTTATTATTGAATGAATTGATTTAATTTTTGTACCATTAAAAATTTTCAAATAAAGTCAAATTAGAATAGCGTTAACTCTATTATTAAAATAAAATTTTATGTTATTTTTTAAACAAGGTATGTTTACTCTATTGAAATTTGACTCTATTTAGTTCTTTTTATTTAAGGACTGAGATAAAATTAATGAATATCGGAGAGGTCAAGGTTAAAATTGTTTAGTTAAAAACTTAAATTACATTATTTATATTTGTAGAAGGACTGGAAATAAAAATTTTCTATTTATTAAAAAGTTAAAAAGAACTTAATTTAATAATTTATACTTTGGAAAGTGTTAAAAAGGAAATTTTCTATTTAAGCAAGGAAACTAAAACTCTTGGTAGCCCTTAATTTCACTATTGATTAAATTAATTTATTTAATAGTAGATAGATTAATTTAATATGATGTTTTCAATATAGAGATTTGTAAAATACATTCATAAAATGTCAGAAAAATTAAATTCTTAATTTCAAGATAATAAATAGACTAAAATTATAATTTGACATTTTTAATTACTAGATGTCAAATTCACTTACAGTCGTCTTGTACATCATCATCTCATTTGCTTGGCACCACCATAACATTTTTACTACAAATTTCAATAAACACCACCAACACAAAACAGAAGACAATAAAAGCAACATCTCAACACCAACAAATCATTGCAAATATACATTTTCACCCAATTTTTTTTCAATAAAATTTAGTATTGAAACATCATCATATCACTTGATGCCATAATGGGTTGGTTCATAATAACAAAAGGATTGTTGTTGTGGTTGCTGATAATGGTGGTGAAGCTTTCATCACTTGTTGTTTCAAATCCCTCACTCGTTTCAAACCCATCGTTGCTGTTGTTGCTATTGGTACCACTATTAAGATAACGGAGGATTTCATTGAGTGACTCTAGTCTTTGACTCAGTTCCATCATCTGAGCTCTCAAAACCGAGTTCTCAGCTTCCATGTTGATGTAGTGTTGAGTGGTGAAGTTGATGGTGGTTAAGATTTGATTATTATCTTTAACCAACTGAGTCACTTGTGCCATTAACTCGTCCAAGTGCTTTTGTTTCCTCATCCTAGACCGCCTCGCTGATTCTCGGTTGGATTCCATCCGTTTCCGTTTCCTTTGATTGTGCAAATCCTCTTCGGATCCTGAATTGGACATGGAGTTTCCACTAGAAGAAGCCATTAAAAGGGGAAAAAAAAAAAAGAGACTAAATTGTAAGCTAAATAACTACTTATTATATATATATATATATATATGTATATATGGTAAAATAGAACAATTTATTTATGAGAAAACATAAAACCAGTAAAGAAAAACAACAGAGAAAGATTGAACAAGATGAGTCCTTCGTCTAAGTGAAGAATTTATCATAAACCCAGAACGGAGGATTTCACTAACAACAGGAGACATGAGTCTCAAACATGAAAATTTTCATAACACATAAGACTTCAAATAACACACAGAGAGAGAAGAGAGAGATTTTTGTATGAAAGGGGAAGAGGTTTATGAGAGAAATGAGAAGAGAATTTATAGAAAAAAAATGAAATGAAATTTTGAAGAAGTGAAATAGAGTGGTAATGGAATCTATTTGATGATGAGAGAGATGATTGGGGGTATGGGGTGGAGACGAATTTCTCATATACGTCCAGTTCTTCCAGCTGGTACCCATTATACACACCCTACAAATTATTTTAATCATTACTTATTTCAGGTTCTTCTTTATTATTTAATTTATTCATTGTTTGGACCCCCAAGGTTTCTTTTCTACATTTATTGCGGCTGAACATATATAATTTTTTATGTGAATGAAAATTTTCACTAATTTCTCTAACATTTAACATAAAACATTTCGGAAATAATTCAAATCTAAAATTATTCAAAATACATATGAATTTAAAAAAATAATTTGAAATTATTTCAGCTCCTCATGGGATTCCATAAATATTTTCGTTCCAAAAATAGAAAGTTTGAAACAATTAAGATTTTTTTTTGGAGTTTGGATACAGTTACTAATTCATGATCTGTCATGTACAAAATAAAAACTTTATTATCGATTCTACGAGAATTTTTAGGAAAACCTTTCATTTGCTTCTCTTCGATGGAAGTTTTATTTTCCTAAAATGTATCTTAATTTTTGACCTAATTTTTCTTTTAGTGATCGATTCAACCTTTGATAAAAAAGATATACATTAGTTATATTTCATCTCTTTTTCAGAATGTCAAATCAAAATGAAAAATATAATAATTTGAACTTAAAGTAACTGTAATTAAAAATCAAAATTAATAAAAAATTAGAATTATCCAAAACTCTTAAGGCTAGAATTACAAAATATTTCTCAATCATTTTGTTTATTATAATCATGTAATTATTCACCTACAACATAAAATTAGGTAAAAATTTATATAAATTTTTGTATAATATTCTTTTGAGAGGTTAGCGATTACAATTATAATTAATGATATTAATAGTGTATGAAAGATGCATGTTCAAATTTTGGAGATACATTGTTGAAAAGAACAATTTTAAATCCTAAACATAAATAATAAAATCGAAAATGAAATATAAAAAATTATATATATAATTAATGGTATCTGAATAACTAAAATTAACATTATAAAGTATTGATTATATTGATAATTAATATTTAAATTTAAATTAGAATGAATATAGATAAAATCTAAATACAGTAAGATTTAAATCAAAATAAATTTGAATTAAAAATCCAATAAATTAATTTTATTTATTTATTTATAATTAATTTAGTGAAATTAATTATTGAAGAATCTGAATATAATGTGTGAAAATGCTTGAAGTAGTGTATTATTTTTTGCCCTTTCACCTCATTTTCACCGCCAGTACCAGATTTAACCGTTTAAGTCTGGCACTGTTGCTTTTCTGACAACCGACAGTTGCTTTGAAACTAAAAGGACCCTTAGGGATGGCGGTGTTATTTCAAGTTTTTCAAGGGGTATTCTAGTCATCAAATTTTAGCTGTTGCCAAAAAAAAAAAAAAAAACCTTCCCGAACCCTAAATAGTAAATAGCAAAATCTTTTAAGAAATTTTTTCTTTTACAAGCAAGCACTTATATGTATAAATAGCTTTGGTTATGTTAGTTTCGAATCCGGTTTATTTAAATTTTAAGATTTTTTTATTCATTTTTGTTTTGGATGTATTTTAAGTTCATCTTCGTTTTCGGATTCAACTCGTCTTTCAGATCGTTTGGATTTAAGTTTTGTATTTTTCTAAGCAAATTATTATAGATATAGGTAATGTTTCGAGTGACTTTAAATTATTTATTCGAGTCATTCTGTATTTGAGTTAACTTTTAAATTTAGATCAATCTAAATCCGTGTTTAATAAATTTGACTTTTTATAATTAAATCAAATTAAGTTAAATTTAAATTCAATTTAATCAAATTAAATTCTAATCGAATTTACAAGTTTAAATCAGAACAAACAAATAAAAAATTGGTTCATTCTTCTTCCTTTGTAATAAAGCATAAAATCTTTATTTAATACTCAAAACACCATCACAATTTAATAATTAATTATTTATATATATAATCTGACCAAACATTTTTTTTCCATTAAACTTTTCAAAAACAAAAAGCATATCCATGTGCATTAGTGCAGCTCCAAGAATGGTGCTAAAGCATGGGTTGAACCTCAAAGTAACCCATCTAGGTTTTGACTTTAATTAGGATACCAATTGCTTTAAAGAATTTGAAAACACTAGATTTAATTATAGTTTATTATTTGATATATTATCAATTTTTATTATGTTATTAGTGTTAGTTATTGTTGTAAAAAATGATATTAAATTTACGGGTGACGTGAAGTCAAAATCTAGTCAATCATATTCAATTTATATTAAATTTATAGGTCAATCAAATGCTTAAAACTATATTAAAGAGATTTCGTATCATCAATTTTTGGTACAAGCATCATGGAGGCACTTGTATTAAGAGTCAGAATGCATTTTGTCTCATTTACTCAAAAAATGAATAAATTTATCTTTTTACGCTAGATTAAAGAACAAATTGGTTTTTTGTTTAAAAAGTTCATCCAATTCTATTTTTAAAATCTCGCGTAATTGACGAAATAACCAAATAGCTACACGTGGCATGCTATTATAGCTCATTCTAACGTACAAGGATCGGTTTTTAACAATAGAAATGAATGGAAATTTTAATAGAAGAACCATTTTTGCTCTTTGATCTAACATATATGAACTAATTTGTCCATTTTTTGAGTAAATGGACAAAATATAATCCGACTCTTAATACAAAGACATTCATATTTAATGTCTTTCATGATATTTTCACCTCAATTTATTTGCAACAATTAACAACAAATTATAAAAGTGGCCTTGAACATGACCCAAACTAAACGAGATTAAACTAGAATAAAAAGAGACAAAACATATACAAAATTTACATAAAATAATACTCAACTTTAAAAACTCGAGATTTTAAAATTTCAACACTAAAAATGTTGAAACATATACTTTAGCATATTCCATTCATTATTACCTAAAAGTAAAACTAGTTGCCTAATTGATCTCCAACTTTTTCCCTTTGTGTTACCATAATTGAGTTAAGAAAATAACATATGCTTTTGCTTTATTACAAAAAATAGAACATCAATGTTTATTTTATCTCTTCCAAAAACGCAAAGAGAATATCAATATTAAAATTTTTCAATTCAGTATGTTTATTTTTCATTAATTATATGCTACGTCATACAATAATAGCCTAATCAAGATGTTATGTTGGTGAATTTCAACAAAATATACTAATGTTTTAAAGATTAGATCTAAATATTTAAATCGAAAATGTAATAGGAATTATTATTTTTAAAAGTTTTAGTACAAGGCAAAATATTAAATTTATTAAAGTATAGAGATTAACAAAATATACTTTTTTTTTCTAAATTACTAGGGGTAATAACAGTTTAATTTAAATAAATTTTGAAAAAAAAATCCTATTCGATTTAAATAATTGCAATTTTTTTAATATATGAATAAAAAATCAAACTGAATCAAATACATTTAATTAATAACCGGATTAAAACCGAACCAAATACTACTATTCAAATCAAATTTTCGAAATTTTTTTCGATTTTTTTCTGAACCCTACTTCAACGGAGGATTTTTAGAATGCACATGATCTTTTTGTTTCGCCGATAACATTGAAACTTGATGGAACATGTTCATAGCCCAAGTACGCAGATCAAATCATCCCACAAAATGACAACAAAAAAATATATTTAATCCAAGGAAATAAGAAATAAGTGGGGATAATCTAGTTAAAATTTGCTATTTATTGTAATTATTTAACATCTATATATATTTTAAATTTTAAAAATTGAGTTTAACGAAACGGTAATTATTGAATTCATTATGTTTTGCTATTTTTAGAATACGATGGGGTATGCATTATATTACGTGTAATGGCATGTCAGCGTTATTTTTTGCATATTACTCATAAAAATGTTAGTTAATGGATTTAATGATTGTCGTTTACGTCAAGGTTGAAATATCGAAATTCGAAAAGTAATTTGAAAAATACAGGAACTAAATTAATTTATTCGCAAAGTATAAGGACTAAATTGACCAAATTAAAGTATAAGGATTAAATCTACAACTTAACATGGAGTATAGGGACTAATAGCATAATTTGACCCAAAAGAAAAATAATGTTGTAAGGTATGCTATAGTAATTATGAATGTGACATTGTGGATTTTCAAGAGAAAGTTAGGTCGAATATTTGGACCTTTTTGTGAAGTTGGTTGAATAAAGTCTATAAACAGTAATTTTGTAGATGAAAAATTAACATTGACATGCTAGAATAGCAATATATATATATTTTTGATATAGAGTGAGGACCTAACTTCGTTTTGTTTTAACTTGTGACCTGAAAAGTATATATTTATATAAATATTCTTCACTTTGAACATAAGAAAAGTGAGAAGCTAAAATTGACATTTCATCAAAATAAAGCAAAGAGAAAAAGACATCAATCAAGGGAAAATCAATCTTATTTTTACCATCATCCTTCTTTGTTATTCCCATAGTAGAATTAATTTTTTTTATAATTAGTAACATAAAAAAAATCATTTTATAACGATAAAATTAAAAGTTTAAACTATAAAATAAATTGAACACTGATGATGCATTGTCAAAAAGCAATAATACTGTTGCGACTGGAGGAGTGTTAGAGACCATGATGCCAATTGGATGTGTAATTTTGCTATGCGGATTGGGAAGGATTCAGTTTTCAAAGTTGAGGTAAGAGCAGGGGCGAATCTAGGGGCTAGCATGGCCCCGCCCTCCTAAAATGTAAAATTACTATAAAGGCCCTTAAAATTTTTAAAAAATTTTAAATTAGTAAAGGTAAAATTACACTTTAACCTCCCTAAAATTATAAAAATTTAATTTAATCATTTAAAAATTATAAAGATATAGACTATAAAAAATTAAAATTTCATCTGGTTGCCTCTAAAAAATTGTTCTGGCTTCACCCCTAGATAAGAGCTATATTAGAAGGCCTCAATTTAGCTTGGGCGTTTGATTTTAGGCAATTGAAGTTGGAGTGTGATAATGCTTTAGTTGTGGAAACTATCTTAGCTGGTGGTGCGGGTACTAGTATGTTATCGGAATTACGTTTGATTAGTCAACTTTTTTGTCGAAATTAGAGGGTTCGTTTTCGATACATCCCTAAGGAACATAACAAATTAGCTAATTTGATGGCTAAATCGGGAAGCAAGAATTATGATGAGGCCCCAATTTTACGGGAGCTTCTCAAAATTGTTTTTAATTCTCTGATTGTTACTTCTAGTTAATTTGTTGTCTTTGCATTTGCTTTCTAATTATTTCTTGTTAAAAAAAAACTATCTAATAAATAATAACTTTAACAAAAATATTCATTATTGAATGAGTAAATGTAAGAAAGTCAACTACTCATCATGGTTCAAAATTAAAAAAAAAAAAAAAGAAAAAAGAAATACAACAAATAAAACCCAAAACATATGAAAAACTGATTCCAATGATATTTTTTAACCATAGTCTTCAGATTTCGATTTTTGTATTTTATTTTAAGTTACTTATTAAAATATTATACGAATGGAATTTTGTTCAATTAATTTACTTGGTTTGTCCAATCGAATTTTTACAATACTAATAAAGTGGAAGGCACAACTTGAGCCTTTACAACCGCCCCTAGATTTCAAACAAGTTGCTAGCACTTTATACCATTGATTGCAATAGAAAGGTGGAGAAAATCAAACTTAAAATGTAACATAAAACAAAAGTCACCATGCATATTTGGGGAATATTAATTTGCAATAACAAAAGGACTATACATTTGATAGCTAAGTAGCTATATAGTATTATTAATTATTGAAAGAAATGCTTCCAAGATTTAAAAAAAGAAATGGGTTGCTAAAAATATCACATCTGCCTCAATTATTGCCTTGGGAAGTGTAAAGTGTTGTTAGTGTTTACTTCGTGTATATATACACAATTTGTTCATGGTAATTTTATTTATGGGTGATAAATGCAAGCGGTCCCCGAATATAATGAAAACATGTATTAATAACTCTCAAATTTAGTTAAGAGGTGTATAGTGGTAGTTACTCGTCTCATTCCATAATTATGTAGTTGGGAGTTAAACCTTTACTCATGAGAATGGAATATATTTCGTGGTTAACCGTTTGTAATACCCAAATTTTACCCGGGCCCATTAAACTAAGCCCAAAGTTTAACAGAAGCCCAAAATCCTAAACAAAACAAGCCCAATAGTGCAGCCCAAATCTAAACCTAAGCCAAGAAACCCTAGCTTCTCCCCTAACCCTAGTATGCGCCGCAAGCCTCTGCCCATGTGCCTACCACCAACATCGATCTCCACTAGCCACTCCCCCACTTCCCATTGTTCCCCATGATCTGCAAGAAAGAACAAAGCAGCAGCACCACTAGCAAAAGGATTTGTTTTTTTAACATTATCATTCGGCTATAAAAGCCAACTCAAAACATTGTAACAGGGGACGCATACAGAATATCCAAACAAAGAAATCTGAAGTTTGAGAGGTTTTATTTTGTTCCATTTCCTTATATATTTTTGTTTTCAACAGATTATATCAATAAAAGCAAAAGTAAAAGTCTCATACTTTCTTTTCCATTCTAGCACTATTCGAAACACTTCATTTACAACAATATTCTATTTTTTAAACTATATATATATATTATAATACCAATATAAAAAAGAGAAGAAAAAACGAGACTTTACCTTTTCCGGCCACCGCGTGCGGTGGCCGGTGCGACGGAGCCCGCAGCGGAGTCACGCCGGAGTTCACCATCGGCGCTTGGACCTGCAGAGGAAAAGAGAAAGCAAAATCAGATTTTTTTTTTTTTAGAAAGAAACAAATGAATATTTTTCAGAAATTTTGGGCTTAAATAGCCTCAACAAAACGGCGCCGTTTAAGGGGGATAGGATCTGCGCGTGACCCGATTCGTAACCCGGAAGATCCGCGCATTTGGCTTAAAGGGATTATTTACTCTATTAGTCCTTTTCTGTTTTGCGATGATTCGATTGAGTCCTTTTGGCTGTTTCTTTTGATTATTGCTATTTTACCCCGAATTTTAAGCACCAATCCAGTTCAGTCCGCATTTAAGTGTTGCGTTTTGGGAACCCTGGAGTATTTTCGTTTTTAATCCTTCTTGCTTCGCGCGCATTTCATTTGAGTCCTCTGATTCTCTGTTATTTTTTTATTTTTATCCCAGATTCTTGCTTCCATTTTAATGTAGTCTTTTTTATATATTTAGTAATTTAGCTATTTTGCCATTATTTAAAATATTATTATTATATTACTATACTATTATTATTATTATTACTATACTATTATCTTATTATCATTACTATATTTATATTAATATAATGTACATATTTTGCGTCAATATTATTGTTATCTTATTATTACTATTATTATTATATTTATTATTGCTATTATTATTATTATTATTATTATTATTATATTTCCTATTATCTTGATCTTTACTAACATCTTCTTGCTTATTATTATTATTATTATTTTAATGTCATTTTTTACCTTTTTATATTTTTATATTATTGTATCTTTTATTATCAATATTGTTAATTTCTCGTTTTCGTCATTTCATGTGGACCAACAGTTTTAAATCGCAACTCGACATTTTTAATTCATATAAAAAGAGGTAATATTTGTGTGTTTAGAAGTCCGAAAAATTACATCCTAACGTGTTGGGTGTCGATCTTTTCGCTCGACTAAATATTCAAATACCCTCTTCTTTTACATGTTTTGAAGATCAAAGACAATTTCGGTGTCAAAATATAAGGGTGTTATATCCTAACGTATTGGGTATGATACTTTTATTCCTTTGAAGCGAGTTAATCTTGAGATTCAATCCTAATTCAATTAACCGTTTGTTTTTTTTCAAAAGTTTTACCCTAAATATTTTCAAGTTTTCGACATTAGGACAACATTAATCAATTTGGTACCAACTTTGGGCGTTGCAAGGGTGCTAACCCTTCCTTGCACGTAACCGACTCCCGAACCCGTTTTCTCGAATTTCGCAAACCAAAATATTTTTATAGGTGACCCGATCACACCTAAATAAAAAGGATCGGTGGCGACTCCATATTTTTAAAAGTGATTCTCGTTTTTTAAAACCCCCTTTTAAGGATGGTTTCGACACCGTTTACACTTCTTCGAAGAGCATTTATAGTAAGGGGATTAACCATTAACACCAGTAATGGATACCTTAGTTTCAACAAAAAAAGTAATTCTCGAGTTTAAGATTTAGGATTCATGATCTCAAGTTTAAGGTTTAGGGTATTGAGTTTAAGATTTAAGGTCTCGATTTTAGGGTGTAAAGTTTAAGAGTTTAGTATTTATTTATAATTAATCATTATTTAATTATGTTTAAATGATGTTATCAGTATTTATTTGTATATATATGCTTTCCACTATTTTTTATTTTACTCATTTATAATATTATTATTCACTGATGATGTATGAAACTCATACAATACATTAAATATTCTCCCCACATACATATAATACAAGGTGGAATGATCCATGCAACCCAAAAATAAAATTGCAAAAAGAAGCTAACAAAGAATTTATGGTTAAGAAATGCTCCAAGGGGATGGTTGGGCTTTAAGGAAGAGCTTTTGGTCGGTCTTTGAAAGGTTCTTTCTCTTTATTTGTAACATAAATGCTTGGTGGAGAGGTAGGAGTAGCTTTCAAAAGCTGATATGTTTGTTGGGTGTTACTTGATAAATTTGATGCTACTTGAGAGAGCCCCAAGTTGCAAAGGCTACTGTCCCACTTGTCTTCAAATGTTTCGGAAATGGAGAGTGTGGATTTAAATATTTGTGAATATTTGATTTATTTTGATATTTTAATATTTTAATTACTATTCGTGGTGAATTCAAAAAGAATAAGGGATATCAGTCTATATGTATTATTCAAATTCTTTTAATTTTTGTGAGTAATAGGTTTAGATTCGTATATATATTAGTCAAAACTGTTTTATTTTTATGGATAATGAGTTCGAATATTCTAATTCATTTTCCATTTTTATTATTCAAAAAATTGATTTTACTAAATGTGAATATTTAATGAATTCATATATCCGGCAAATAATTTAATTAATTCGAATAATAATACTTAAATTTAATAGGGATAATCATTGGCATTTTTATGTTTTATATGAATTAGGGTTTGTATGTTCAAAAATAATTTTGTTTCTTGTTTCTTAAATTTCCCACAAAGCACAAGTAAAGAGAGAACAAAAATTTCTTACTTTTGTAAATCTTCTCTTATAACCATTCAAAGATTCAATCGGGAATCAACTCCAAATTAAAATTTTTAAATTCTTACAGATAAAAATCCTAAAACCATATGCATCTTGTAAAAGTCATGTTCTCTCATTGAAAATGTATATAGATAATATTGAAGATATATAGAAAATTCTTGTCGAAATAGAACATCACCTTTAAATCAGCCTTGCGTGAAATCTAGCCAAAATTTGGCGATAATTTTATAGGTGGCAAAGTGAAAACCGTTTGCAAGGACACAAATTTTGTACACAAAAAAGTCAAATAATTATTTAGTTTTTGCGTCCATTTGTAGAAGGGAAATAATAACTCTATTTTATGTAATATATAGATTCAAAAAAGTACTTTTTATAGTCATTTTATAGTCTGCGAATATTAATCATTTTAAAATTCGTGATTATTCTTTTCAATAATATTATTTTTAATATTTAAACTTGAGTTCTCTCTTTAAAAATATAAAAAATTGTTAGTTCGTATAACCATTTTAATTACTACAATTATTAATTTTTTAAATCTCAATATTCGTAATTTATGTTTAGATTAATGATGATATCAATCAGAAATTTAAGAAAAATTATTTTATAAACCCTTCTATTTTTATTCCCCACTTAGAATCACCACCTAATTTAGCTAATTTCAGCCAGTGATTGAATCAAAGCAGTCACCATGAAATTATTACGAATACTATATTTAGCTAACCAATTTCCAACAAAATTCTGCTCTCGAGGAATATGAAAGACATGAAAATTTTTATTAATTTAATAAATTCCTTCTGTAATTTCTTTTTCAAAATTGCCAATCTGCCATTACTCTCTCAGTCTTTTCACTCCACCCTTCTTCATCAATTATCAAACAATATAATAAAGAATGGTCGGTTTTTGTAGGGTCAAGAGACAGTAGTCTATTTTCAGCTTTTGCAAAAGTGTTCAATTTTTATTTTCCCATGTAGTACTTCAACTTTTTATTATTTTCTCATGTCTTTTCTCCTATTGCTTTGGGTTATAAAGCATTCGTTAAAATATGCTATGAGTTTTTGTACATTTGAAATTTAATTCTTTTACTTTTACTTTTAAGAATTTTATTTATTTATTTTTTAATTTTTAAAATCTATGTCCAATTGTTAACATCGTTAAATTTTAGAGTGAAGTCGGGAATTTTTTTTGTAGGAGTTGAAATTAAACTATAAATTTTTATGAGTCAAAATGCAATTCTTCCATTATAAGCTTATAACTTTACAATTCTAGCAGGATTAAATCATAATTTTATCATTTTAGGGGGCTAAAATATAATTTTACTATGTATCAACCTATAACTTTTTAGATTTTAAAGGGGCTAAGGCACAATTTTTCTATTTTCGAGGAGCTTTGCCCCTGGTTAAACTTCTTATTTTAAATTTTCTCGTTTGAAATATTGAAATAAAAAAATTTTCACTTGATAGTCATGTAACAAAGATATTGACATTGTAATGAACTTAAATTTAATAAAAGAATTTTGATGGTGTTAATAATTCACTTGCAATTTTAAATCCAAAAAGTTAATGGGATTAAATATCTTGTAATAAAGATAAAGGGACTAACTTCTAAATATACAAAAAGTACAATGACTTAATCATATTTTAACCTAAAGCATTTAATCCAAGGGTTTGGTCCCAATCAGGTTTTCCTTTTCACCTACCAGCTGACAAGGTAGGGCTTCTTTCTCCCTTCAACTTGATTCTAAAGACTTCATAATTCAAATGCAAATTCTCCAAATTCCCTGCAATAGAATATGCAAAAGTTAATTACATATAATTCAACTTGCCAATAGGATATGCTGCTTTTGGATAGGATTAATTCGAGTTTTAAAATTATTGAATCATTTTTACGTCAGGTTAATTAGATTTGGGCCATTTTAAGTTCAGATCTTTTGAGTTTGCTAGTTAAGGTAAGGTATCTCAAGTTCTAGTCAATATTTCATATTAGAATAAATATCAAATTTAAGTATGAACTTTGATTTAATGTGCAGTTTAATATATTAACTTTGATTTAATGTTCTTATACACATGAAATTTGAATTGTGGTTCATATCTATGCACGAAACTTTAATTCTCATTTCAATTGTACACATTTAAAGAAATAATAGAAACATTTGTTTTCATATTGGATAGATATAATTGTTTGCGTATTCAATATATCAACGTAAAATAATAACAATTCAACAATGTTATTAGTGATTTGTGACAATTGAATCAAATCAACATTTTAATATTTATCTCTTTCAAATTTACATCATTTTGGGCTTAAATAATTTTTGAGTTTTGATTATTTTGAATTCGAATTATTTTATATTATTTATTAATTTAAATTAATATTTCATAATCAAATCATGGATTAATCATATTACTACTAATAATTTTTTTTTTTATAAATTAAATGGTGCTCACTGTGAGAGAAAAAAATAGAATGGTGCTCGTATTGTATTTTTTTATGTATTCTTCTTAATTCTATTGTCAATCTTTTTAATCTCATCAATTTATCTACAATATAATAAAAAATGCTGACTTTTATTTAAAAAAATCATTTAATTTGAGCATTTTAAAAATTATGTTTGAAATTATCGATTGAATATTAATTTAATTGACATTAATATTATTATTAATGTGTATATTTAAACAGATTATCTTTTTATTTAAACATGAAGAAAAAATTATAAACAAATTTAAATATTGCATAAAAAAATTGTGTTGGAAACAGGATCTCCAAATAATACAAAAGTGGACATAATCTTTAGAAACCGTGAAAAAAGGAAACAAGACAAAGTTTTGAAAATATCAAGGAAAACATTGCGATTACTTTTTCTATGTGAAATTACTTTTAATTTTCAAAATATTCCAGGAGGGGGAAAAAGGGAAGTGGATTAAATCAGGGACGGATACAATGATTTTGACCCATTTGATTAAAATATTGCATAAAAATATTTTTCACCACAAAATTATAAAATTTATTTAATTTTAAATTTAATTTAAATATGATGAAATTAAATTTTAATTTAAATACATTTTAAATAGTTTAAATTAATCATTATATTAATTGTGAGATAAATGTATTAATTTATTTTTATTTAAAACATATAAAGTAATATCATTTTAAATTAAATAGATTAAATTAATGTTTGTTAATAAAATTAATAAGATTTACATTTTATTCAATCGCAGTAATTTCAAAATTTATTATCACATTTCTAGTAAAATGTTTAATGAATCAAACTTCTAAATATAATTTTCTTCGGATTTTAATTAGTATTTTCTTATGAATATCAAACAATGTAATATTACATTCCTAGCAATCACAGTCCCAATAATTACATTATTAGAATTTTACCATGAGAAAGTATCAAACATTATTGTTGGGGACTGACCTGTATAAACAACAAGAAAATAAAAGTGGAGAAGAACGAACACAAATATTTTACGTGGAAAACCCTCAAAGAGGGAAAAACTATGTGCAAATGAGGCTTCCAGCTTTTCACTAATGAGTAAACAAACGAGTGCACAATATGGGGAAAATAAATCTAGATGTACTAAACCTACATTACCCTAAACCCCAAATACAAAGCTCAAAATCCCAAAGAGCAAACCGATAAATAAAACCTTAAATCTCATAAGGCACTCAAAAAAGGGTAAAAAATACTATCCATAATTATCACGAAACTCTCACCAAAACTCATATGTGACTATATCTTGTCGCCCTCAAAGAAAAGCCCTTTTTTTGTTTGGCTTGTCAAAACATGATACAATGACTCCTTTAAATATTCTTAGATTCAAGTTCTAATCATACTAAAATATCCCTGGAAAAATCAGAGTGCAACTGGGAGAAGCAGTTTTGCTTGAAGTCTAAAATGTGACTATATAACTTGGAGAACCCATTGTGACGTCCCATGCATGCTTATCATGACGTCGCCGCAACGTTCGTTTGGCATTTCGTCGCAACGTCACTTGTCTTCACGTCGTGGCGTTGCCTCTATTTTACTTATTCTTCGACAAATCGTCAAACATCTTCCTAAGTGCATGCAAAACGTTTGATAATTATGAAGCACACCCTACAAATCTCCACATTGACTCGTATTTATCACAGCTCTTTTCCATGCCCCGTTGATCGTGTCTTTAACTAACTATGACCACAATAAAGGCAAGCGCACCTATCGTTTAATAGTATAGCTATGGCAAGACCGAAAATATCGTATCCACAAGGACCAAGAGTACTAGTAATTACTATCTTTTTATTATCTAGCCTAAGAATTGGAGTGATTTCTTTTAAACTAAATTAACTAAAAGCACGACAGAGAATGAATTGGGAAAATACTTTTAAACAACTTTATGAGATAGGCAATACCCAAGGAAGAATCCCCCTAGACTTCACTTATTACTTTTGATTTATATGATTTATTCACTTGACTTAATCCATAGAAATCCCTAATTTATGTTAATATCTCTCTCGAGACTAAAAACAACTGACTCTAGGTTGATTAATTGAAATCTCTTTCTAATTAAAACCCCTATCGTCGCATTAATTCGATCTATAGATTCCCTTATTAGATTTGACTCTAATCCGGTAGATTTATGTTGCCCTATCTCTAGGGTTGCAATCAACTCCGCTTAATTGTGTTGATCTACTCTTAAACAGGGACTTTTGCTCCTCTGAATAAGCACATTCGACTAGAATCAATAACATGAATTATTAAAACAAGAATAAGAACTCATAATTAAGAATAAGAAAAAGTATTTATCTTATAAATTAAATAATAATAAGATCCGTCTTAGGTTTCATCCCCTCAGGTATTTAAGGGATTTAGTTCATACTGATAAAGGGAAACATCTTAGAATTAAGAAAACAACATGACATAAAAAACCCAAAAACTTCTAAGGAACTTGATGGGAGATCTTCAGTCTTGATGGAGATCCTTCTTCCGAGCTGCTCCTGATGGCTGTCTTCGAGTATTTTTCTGCCTTCTGCTCGGCGTTTTCCTTTAGGTTCTCTCCTAGGGTGTTTATATAGGCTTTAGAACACCTTTCTTGGCCCACAAGTCGCCTTTTCCGAATGGAATTAGACTTGGATTCGGCAGGGACACGCCCGTGGTCGATAGTCCAGGCCGTGTTCAATTCTGCTTGTCACACACGGTCGTGTTGTCTGCCCGTGTGCGGAAGTCCAGGTCGTGTTGATTTTCAAGGTAGGCCCATTTTGTCCATTTTTGGCCTATTTCTCATTCTTTTCGACTCCCTAAGCTCTCCTGAGTGTAAAACATGAAGTTAACGAATTAGGAGCATCGAATTCATCAAATCTAATGAAAATACATCAAAAAAATAAGCCAAGCATGGGGTGAAAATATGTATAAATTATGGTTTATCAAATATCCCCACACTTAAGCCTTTGCTTATCCTCAAGCAAAATCATCAACTCACAATTAAAATTAACTTCCTCAATTTATAATTTTCATCAATAATGTCTTATCATAATTCATAGGTAATTCATACATTGATAATTTAACTAAAAGAGTGCTAAAGATTCAAACAATCCAAGTCATAATTTTTATAGCACGAAAACATAGGTGTTCCCCTTTACCTAAATAATCACCTTTAATTCGAAATCGACAAGAATTGACATCCTCACTAAAGATTCACTCAAATCACTCAAAGTGTTTAAGGTTCAAATTAAGCACTCAGAAGTCAAATATGAAAAGTTAATCCCATAGGCTTGCATGAAAATCAAATCTCCACCACTATGAAATGAGATAATACACAAATCAAAAGGTCTTAAAAGGGGTTGTAATGGGGCTTGAGTTTAAGGTGTGGATAAAGGCTGAATTAAAAGGTTAGAATCGAGATTGAATTGACAAATTACTTAACTAGAAAAGATGAACTAATACTGAATAACTATATTGATTGAAAAATTATTACTAATAACATGAGCTTATTCTAAATATAAGAAATTAACCATTTAAGCTCAAATAAACTAATAATGAATATATTTCCAACTTTTTTTTTAAGAATAAGAACAAGTACACAATATATGATGAATTCAACAACTAATATAGAGAAAATAGTTAGGCAACTGATCAAATCAAATCTTGATAAAAGGGAGTCAATAAAGTAGGAGAAGCAAATTGGGTTTTAGTGTTAATTGATAAACCGTAATAGTAACATATTTTAATCCCACATTTAGCATGCTTTTGGATGATTTATTCCTTGAATTTTGTAATTTGGTGCTCTTAATCCTTTGTTTTCATGTTTTATATTCAGGAGAGCACCGGGGGATGAAAAGAACGAGAAACGAGCCCAAAATGGAGTAAATGGGCCATATCACGAAATCAATACGGCCTGGGCCCAAGACCACACGGTCGTGCCTCATTCAACAGACTCAAACACGGCTTAGCCACGATTCACACGGGCGAGTGCCATGGGCGTGTCCCTGCCGTGAGAAAGAAGAGTTTCACTCAGATTAGGGTACTTAGAGGCAAAGAAAGCCATTCCAAAAGCCTATATAAACACCCTAGAGGCCAACCTTCAGGGGGCGTCCAGCTAGGCCAAGGAGCCGAGCCAGAGAGGCCAGAATTGTGGGGTTCACTCGAAGAAAGCCAGTTGATTCATCTCAAGAAGCCGGAGTTATACTCAAGACAGAGGATCTCTCCTTCAATTTCTTCGGGGGGTTTTAGGGTTTTCTTATGTTTTGTTTTATCTTTTCTTTTGAGATGTATTCTTTTACGATTATGAACTAAACCCTCAGATACCTGAGGGGGATGAAACCTAAGATGAATCTTGTTATCGTTTGCTGAACTATATGATAAATACTTGATTTGTTCTTAACTTTGTGTTCTTAATTCTTGTTTTGGTATTTCCGGGATATTGATTCAAGTATTGATGTGCTTAGGTAGAGGAGGAATAGACCCTGCCTAAGAGTAGATCTAGCATAGTTAAGCAGAGTTGCTCGCGCGCTTAGAGATAGGGTGACGAAAATCTGCCGGATTGGGGTCAAACCTAATATAGGAGTCCATAGATCGAGTTAATGCAATTCTAGGGGTTTTAATTAGAATGAGATTTCAATTAATCAACCTAGGGTTAGACGTTAGTCGCCTCGAGAGAGGGATTAATATACATTAGGGAATCCTACGGATCAAGTCAAGTGAATAAATCGTCTGGTTCAGAGTTAGATAACAAGTGAAGTCTAGGTGGATTCTTCCTCGGGTATCGTCTTAATTAATTGGTTTTTCCCAAAGTTATTTTCCCTAGTTCATTCTCTTTATCTTTACATCTTTAGCTTAGTTGTTAGTTAATTTTAGATTAGATAACAAATTCCTTTAATTCTTAGGCTAGATAATAAAAAGAGAGTTAGTATTAGTACTTTTGGTTCCCTTGGGTTCGGCAGTATTAGTACTTTCGGTTCCCTTGGGTTCGACAATCCGGTCTTGCCGCTAAGCTATACTGCTGTTCGGTAGGTGCACTTGCCTTAAGTCGTTGTCACAGTTAGTTTCTAGGCTCGATCATTCATTATATAAATTTTTAAGACTTTCGGACACAATCACTAATATTAATGGGTGAGTCAAAAAAAGGTTTATTGAGCTCAAACGGGTTCACTAGGGGTTAATAGTTAATGTAGGCTTTTAATGGAATAAGTGAGTTAAAACCTAGGTGCCTTTATCATCTTAGTATATCAAATCAAAAGTGTGGTCTCAATATGCATAATCGAAGCAAGTTCTAGAATAATAAGTCAATATTGACACACTCATAACCAACAATAAAGTGAGCAAGAAAAGAATATGCTCTAAAAGGCTCAGAATCTCACAAAATTATGGTTTTTGATGTCAACCTTGCAAATTTCAAACTTCAAAGTAATATTTAAATTTATAGAAACAACCTAAAAAAATTTTAATTCTAAAAATAGACTTATCATGCTTGATTCTCTAATGTCTTAAAATTTAAATCATCACTGCACAATTACTTATGACTTAATCCAAAACATATCAATAAAAGTCATAAGTTAATAGAAATTTCATTCTAATAGTAATATGAGAAAATTACTTAAGAACAAGACATAATTCAGGGATTTTCTAATAATACTATAATTAACCTCCCCACACTTAAGATGTACATTGTCCTCAATGTACAAAGATAAAAAAAAATGACAATATAGTGAGAAAATCATAAGATAGGGAGAGAAGTGAAACTTCCTAAATTTTGGATGGAGTCAATGAAAAGAAGTCTGATAAATTTGGGCAGAGGGGGATACTCCGGTAGCACCTCGAACCTTTTGAAATTGAGTCAATGAAGTAGCCGGCATGAACTTTTGGTACTCTAAGCGAAATCTAAATGGCCTGAAGAATAAGAACAAAATAATAAAGAAAATAAAAAATAAAAAAATACATAATGGAAAATTCAAAAATAAAGGGGAAAAAGAGTGACCAACGGTGGCAAGGATGGTGGTTGGTGTGGTGGCGGTGTAAAGAAGGAGTAAGGGGAAAAAAGGGAAAGGAAAAAGAAGGAAGAAAAACAACGGGAAAAGAAAGGGGAAAAGGGGGGTTTTTCAGACTGGGAAAGAAGGGATAACGTAGAGTAAGCGGAGTGAGGAGGCGGTGGCCGGAAAAAGGGTGCGGTGGCTAGGGTTTGGGGGGAGAAGATTTGGGGGTTTAAATAGGGATTGGGTCACACGACCGAATTACATGGCCGTGTGATGCTTCATTCATTTCTCCTACACTCGTGTAGAGGTTCGCATGCCCGTGTTAATTAGTCAGTGTTTCCACAGCTTATAGGCATGGGCGTGTCCCACTCACGTGTCACTTACTCAGTATCGACCACAGCCGCATCGCATGGAATTGGCATTTTATAGTAACCCGTGTTTTTTGGTGAGAATGTTTGTCCTTGGCCCACACGGTCTTCGTTACTCCAATGTGCCTCCTCATGGTGTCCACACGGCCACGACCACGCCCGTGTGCAAGGCCGTGTAGTATAGAAATCTGCGCTTAAAACATGAACGAAAGTGAAAACAAACTAATTAGTAGGGTTAGTGCTTGGGTTACCTCCTGAGAAGCGCTTGTTTAAAGTCCTAAGCTAGACTTGCCTTTCATTTGCATAATCATGGTGGTTCGAGGAGTTGAAACTCCTCATTCCTGCTATCAATTTTGTTAAAGTAAGGTTTTAAACGAGTTTTATTTACCTTGAAGGTGCCCAATTTGGAATGAGTTACCTCGACTGTACTGTATGGAAAAATATTAAGTACTGTGAAAGGGGTTGTTCCATTAGGTTAAGAAGTGGCAACACGAGGATCTGTATTATCTATTAGAACTTGGTCTTCAACCTTAATTTGACTTGTTTTATTTTTGGGCTCGTCATGGCTCTACTTTGGTCTTGCTTCGTGTGTTCTTGGTTTTTCCTTGACATGTGTCATCCACTCATCTAGTTCATCTATCTGAAGCCTTCGCTTCTCATGATCTATTTCATTGTTGGCACGAGAGCTAGGGCATTACTCATTTGTATATTTTCGAGGTGCTTCCTGAAAAGAGGGTTGAACCGAATGGTTATTAATAGAATTTATGTACTCACCTTTAGTACTCGATGTCCAAGCCGAGTCACGAGTCTGAAGAGTGATCGTTTCATCACCTATACCAACATCAATTCTAGTATTAGCAGTTGCTAAAAAGGGTCGTCCTAAAATTAAAGGAACATCAATATCCTCATCCATGTCTAAAACAACAAAATCTACTAGGAATTTGAATTTATTAATTTTGACTAGCACATCTTCAATTATACCCCTAGGAAATCTAATGTTTTTATCAGACAATTGAATGCTTATCCTAGTTTGTTTGGGTTTCCCAAAACCTAGCTGTTTAAACATTTTATAAGGCATTACATTTATACTTGCCCCTAAATTAGCTAAAGCATTATTAACAGATAAACCACCAATTAAACAAGGAATCGTAAAACTCCCTGGATTTTTTAATTTGCAGGGTAGTTTATTCTGTAAAATTGCTGAGCACACTGCATTTAGTTCCACATGCGACGCATCGTCTAACTTTCGTTTGTTTGCTAAAAGCTCTTTTAAAAATTTTACTGAATTGGGCATCTGCGAAAGAGCTTCAATAAACGGTAAGTTAATATGTAATTTCTTTAAAAGTTTAAGAAATTTACCGAATTGTTCATCTGTGCGGTCTTTCTTCATCATATTGGGGTATGGCACACGAGGTTTGTACTCTGTACTTACTTGTTTTGGTTTATCATGGCTTACCTCAACCTTACCTTTGTCTACCACATTCTCTTGCCTCGAGTTTGGTTCGTCTAACCCTTCATTGCTGTGAGCAATTATGGCATGAAGTTGCTCCTTTGGGTTAGTTTCAGTGTTACTTGGCAAGCTACCTTGTGGTCGTTCTGAGATCAGTTGAGCAAGTTGTCCTATTTGGTTCTCGAGCCCTTGAATCGATGCTTACTGATTTTTGAGTGCTGTTTTGGTGTTTTGGAAACGGGTTTCTGACACCGCGATGAATTTTGTTAGCATCTCCTTAAGTTTCGGCTTCTTCTCTTGTGGATAGGGTTGCTGTTGAAAGCCCGGAGGGGGTTGTTGTCTCTGATTTCCTTAACCACCCCATTAGAAATTGGGATGGTTTCTCCAATCTGGATTATAAGTGTTACTATAAGGTTTATTTTGAGATCTAGAATTGTTACCCATATAGTTCATCTATTTGCTTTCTATGCCAGCGTTGTGGGATGGATAGTCTGTATTGCCCATTCCTCCTCCATTCATGTTGCACTGCATCACTGGATGTACCTGTGAAGAACCACACAAACCATCAATATTTTTACTTAAAAGCTCTACCTGGTTTGATAGCATGGTTACTGTGTCGAGGTTGAAAACACCGGCTGCCTTTATTGGCTTTGTCCTCATAACTTGCCACTGATAGTTATTCAGTGACATCTCTTCAATAAATTCGTAGGCAGTCTCAGGTGTTTTGTTGTTTAGTGTACCGCCGGCGGCTGCATCAATTAATTGCCTAGTTGAGGTGTTCACACCGTTATAAAAGGTTTGAACCTGTAGCCATAATGGTAACCCATGATGAGGGCACCTTCTCAATAGATTCTTGTATCTCTCACATGCATTGTAGAGTGTTTCTAAATCCATCTGCACAAAAAAAGAGATATCATTCCTCAACTTATCCGTTTTAGCCGGCGGAAAATATTTCAATAAAAATTTTTCGGTCATCTGTTCCCATGTAGTGATTGATCCTCGTGTTAACGAGTTCAACCACTGTTTAGCTTTGTTTCTTAATGAAAAGGGAAATAACCGAAAGCGAATGGCATCATCAGAAACGACATTGATTTTGAAAGTGTCGCAGAATTCTAGGAAATTCACCAAGTGATTGTTTGGATCCTCATCCTGCAAACCATCAAACTGAATAAACTGCTGAATCATCTGAATAGTGTTAGGTTTCAGTTCAAAATTATTTACAGCAACAGCAGGTCTAACAATACTTGATTCAATTCCTGTTAAAGTAGTTTTAGCATAATCATACATATTACGAGGGGCAGGATTTTGATTCACCGGATTTGCGGCAACCACATGAGGTAGTGGATTATTATCAGCCATCTCCTCGGTAATATTAATATTGTCCTCTTGCTCTTCCTCTATGTATTGTAGACTTCGCCTTATCTCCTTACGATTTCTGCGAGCGGTACCTTCTATATCACTATCAAAAAGTAAGGGTCCTGACGGGTTTCTTCTAGTCATAAACTAGAGATACCTGCCAGTAGAAAATAAAAGAAAAATTAGCAAGTTAAAACAAAATAAAAATAAATTGCAAATAAAAATAAGAATGACCAAAGTAATAAAAATTAAGTGTTCCTAATATCTTAGTCCCCGACAATGGCACCAAAAACTTGATCGTGTCTTTAACTAACTATGACCACAATAAAGGCAAGCGCACCTATTGTTTAATATTATAGCTATGGCAAGACCGGAAATATCGTATCCACAAGGACCAAGAGTACTAGTAATTACTATCTTTTTATTATCTAGCCTAAGAATTGGAGTTATTTCTTTTAAACTAAATTAATTAAAAGCACGACAGAGAATGAATTGGGAAAATACTTTTTAGACAACTTTATGAAATAGGCAATACCCAAGGAAGAATCCCCCTAGACTTCACTTATTACTTTTGATTTATATGATTTATTCACTTGACTTAATCCGTAGAAATCCCTAATTTATGTTAATATCTCTCTCGAGACTAAAAACAACTGACTCTAGGTTGATTAATTGAAATCTCTTTCTAATTAAAACCCCTATCGTCGCATTAACTCGATCTATGGATTCCCTTATTAGATTTGACTCTAATCCGGCAGATTTATGTCGCCCTATCTCTAGGGTTGCAATCAACTCCGCTCAATTATGTTAATCTACTCTTAAACAAGGACTTTTGCTCCTCTAAATAAGCACATTGACTTGAATCAATAACCTGAATTATTAAAACAAGAATAAGAACTCACAATTAAGAATAAGAACAAGTATTTATCTTATAAATCAAATAATAATAAGATCCGTCTTAGGTTTCATCCCCTTAGGTATTTAAGGGATTTAATTCATACTGATGAAGGGAAACATCTTAGAATTAAGAAAACAACAAGACATAAAAAACCCAAAAATTTCTAAGGAACTTGATGGGAGATCTTCAGTCTTGATGGAGATCCTTCTTCCGAACTGCTCCCGATGGCTGTCTTCGAGTATTTTTTACCTTCTACTCGGCGTTTCCCTTTAGGTTCTCCCCTAGGTGTTTATATAGGCTTTGGAACACCTTTCTTGGCCCTCAAGTAGCCTTTTCCGAATAGAATTAGACTTGGATTCGGCAGGGACATGCCCGTGTGACATGCCCGTGGTCGATAGTCCAGGCCGTGTTCGATTCTGCTTGTCACACAAGGTCATGTGGTCTGCCTGTGTGCGGAAGTCCAGGCAGTGTTGATTTCCAAGGTAGGCCCATTTTGTCCCTTTTGGCCCGTTTCTCATTCTTTTCGACTCCCTAAGCTCTCCTGAGTGTAAAACATGAAATTAATGGATTAGGAGCATCAAATTCATCAAATCTAATGAAAATACATCCAAAAATAAGCCAAGCATGGGGTGAAAATATGTATAAATTATGGTTTATCACCCGTCACAAGCCAAACTTGAATTTTGCAGAATATTGAACAAACCCAAACAGCGTTCGAACTTGTAAATTGAAAGATTCCTAATCTTCAAATCAAAGTTGTATAATGCAACAAGGGTTAGTAATACTTGAACATGAGAGAAAGTATCAACACTCTCCTCCTGATTGTAGCCCTCTATGACTAACCTTGCCTCAAACACTCTATGAACCATTCAAGTCCTAAAGACGAGAATGGGATGTGATTTTCTCTAAATTAAGAACATGCTTGACATCTGACACGACTCCACCTTCAATTGGATTATGTAAGAGCAAGAAATCATCACCCTTGTCCTCAGTCACGTAAGCTATCTTCGTAATTATCCAAAAATGCTAGAAACTAAAATTTGTGATACGTCTAACTTCTCGATATCCAAATTCGTTGTTGTGTACCGAACGAGTCAATCTGCGAAAGTTGAACTTGACTTTGATACCAATTTGTTGGGGATTTACCTGTATAAATGACGAACAAGTAAAATAGAAAAGATCAAACACGTAAATTTTTACGTGGAAAACTCTCAAAGAGGAAAAAATCACAAACAAAGGAGGTATCGACTTTTCACTAAATAAGTAATCCAATGATAGTACAATATAGAGAAAATAAACCTAAAAGTACTAAATGTACTATCCCAAACCTCGAAAATAAAGTCCTAATTTGGGAACAAAATTCTATCTATAGTTACCATGAAACTCTCTCCAAAACTAATATGCGACTACATCTTGTCGCTCTCAAAGAAAACCCTTTCTAATTGGCTTGTTAAAATATAGATACAATGGCACCTTTAAATAAGTTTAGATTAGAGTTCTAATCATAAATTAATAACTTAATTTCTTAGAGAAAATCATGTAATTAAACTATAAGAAATTAAAGTAGCTGGAAATTGTGGGAATGGAACCCAAAATTCCGGTTGTCCTTTCTTATTTTTAATTTGAAAAGTTCCATAAGGAGAATCACATTCAAAGTATGCTTGATTAATATTCTATCTAATGAATATATATAAGCCCAAAAGTGTATATATATATATATGGAAAATTTTACTGAATTTGAACTACATTCAACCTTTCAATGAAAGTAATGGGAATATAAAAGTATTCTAAACCCTAATTGTCTAAAGCAAACTGTTGTTTTTTAAATCAGAAAATCATGCATGCATGTGAACTGTACTTTTTTTTTATATAAAAAAGAATGTCCAGAAGCTGACAAAGAATCCATGAACTTTAAGTCTTTAATAATTTTCTTTTCCAAGAAAAATCTCGCAGAAAATTTTGGTTCAGTCTCACAATAGTATAGTAGCTGTTATTTAAAAACGCTTAATAAAAATATTTAAAATATATGAATTAAATTTTAAATATGAATATATTTATTATATTTACAATTTGTATCATGTTAAAGAAACATAATGTAAAACAGATATTTCTTTATTTATTTATTTATGCATGGTAGATACTAGATACATGTTTACGTTTTGCTTTAAATATGTTTTACATCAAGCTAATAGTTAATCAATGAAATTAGAACATTTCATTTATAGTAATTGTACATGATAACATCTAAGCTGAAATAATTTTATAGTGGATCTCATGAGATATATAGTAGCCATTTGATCAAGTCACGTTAAAAATTAAAAAATTGTGTTGGTGACTTATAACATGTTAAATCGGTTGCTAAATATGTTGTTTTTCTTTTGAAATTAATCTCTCATTCTTTAGTATTGAAATAGGTTGAATTGGTTGAAAGATGAATTCATGTTTTTCGGTGCAACTCCTACATGGCATGATCAACGGTGATTTAAAAGGATCCCACAGGATTTCATTATAATAAGATATTTAAATAGATACTATTGTAATACACTTAATTAAGTTTGTGACATTTATTTAATTTTAAAAATTGGAATGAAGATGAATAAGAAAACAATTGAATAAGATTCCAATATTATATATGCAGTATTTAAAAATAGTGCAAAAGATTCTTTCATCATTATTTTAATAAGACGAAGAATAATAGTACACTCACTAAGAAATAATAAGGGTCTTATAAAGAAGGTTTACATGCAATGGAAAATCATTAATCAATCAGGTAATCGATTCTTTTTTAGTGATCCGATCTTACCTGCTTATTTGATTTCTTACAAGTGGTAGATAAAGCTAGAAAACGTAATTCTTCAAGCACAAAGGTGGGAGTTTGGGTTAATTTGCATTTTAAAATTTTAAATTATTTTAGGATTGAATTATTTTGGGTTCGTATCATTTAAAGTTTAGGTCAATTTTTAGATTCGAGTTATTTTGATTTGTCAATCAGCTTTTTTGTCAAGTTATCTTGTAGGCCATTTCGGGTTACTTGTTTGAATCGTTTTAATTGTGAGTCATTTTGAGTTTAGTATCATTTTAGAGACTCTTTTGAATTTTAGTTATTTCTAGTTTGAATTAGGTTAGAATTTGGGTTGGTTTTCATATCCAAGTCATTTTGATTTCCAGTCGATTTTTTCGGTGGAGTCATCTTCTGTTTTGGCCATTTTGGGTTACTTATTCAAATCATTTCGATTTTTGAGTTTAGATTGTTTTGAACTTGAATTATTTTAAATATTTGATGATACTAGTTTGGGTCATTTTAAATTTTGAGTTGGATAACTTGAGTTTTTTAATTTTTTTATATAATTAAATTGAGTTAAATCAATTTTACATTCAATAATTAAATAAATAATCAAAGTGATAGAACATTGCTAGTAAAGTATCATAAGGCCCTTTTATTAGAAGTCAGATTGTATTTTGCCTCCTCTTCTAACAAATTAATTATTGTACATTAGATCAAAGAGCAAATTAGTTATTTTATTAAAAATTTCATCCATTTCTGTTATTAAAGACTGGTCCCTATTTGTTGTCATGAGGTACATATGGCACGCCATGTGAAACTGTTTAGTTATTTTGTCAACTATGCCAATTTTTAACAATAAAATAAATAAAAATTTTAACTAAAATAATAAATTTACTCTTTAATTTAACGTAGAAAACTAAATTTACTCATTTCTTAAATAAAAGAGATAAATTATAATTTAACTTTTTAGTGCAAAAACCTCTATATTAATTTTTCAATATTTCCTACTTAACCAAGTGACATTGGAAGTACTTTTGAAGCTTTTTAACAGTTAAAGCCAAAGCCTATATATGTCATTGTCTTTTTAGGACATACTTCATAGGATGTGAGCCCTCAAGTAAAAGGAAAAAAGAAGAGTAGTTGGGTTAAAAGGGGAACCAAGTTGAATGGTTAGGAGTTGCCAACACAATACAAAGCTGAATTTTGCCACTTGTGTGGGTGGGTCGAGCAAATTCACCTTGCCGATTTGACTTCGCCTGCTTTGAGTCGGGGTTGGATTTAATATTTTTTATCATTTGAGTGGCTGATCTCAAGCTTAAAATTTTTAAAATCAAATCTAGGCTCGACTTCACAAATAAACCCTGTATTCAACGTCAACAGCATGCGGGGTGGGAAAAGAGAGACACTACCAAATCAAAAGTGGACCCATTTCCCTCCTTAGGGATTTAATTTTTACCCAAATCTATCTTGAAAATTTAAATAGTTGAAACAAATATAGATTTTCTGAAACCAAACGTGTCAATTTATCTTACTAAGTATTTTTTTTCCTCTTATTTTACTTTGAAAGAGTTTTCAAATATATATGGGTGATTTTAATTTTTTTTTTAGCAAGGGCTAGAATTTAATTATAATTTTTTCATAGATCAAAATATAAGTTTATTATGTATTAATTTATAATATCATCATTTTTGAAGGGACTATAAAAAATATTTCATTTTTACGGGGGCTAAAGTGTAATTTTACTATATATTAATTTATAATTTCTTTGTTTATAAGAGGATTAAATTGAACATTTTTCATTTTAGAGGATCAAATTACATTTTTACTATATATTAATTTATAATTTCTTTATTTATAAGAGGACTAAATTGAAAAAAAACCATTTGGGGGTGGAGGCCCTGCCTACTCCCTTCAAATTTGCCTCTATATATATAGTCTCGAATTTATGTATTCTAATTGGAAATTTAGTTGTATTGTCAACAAGATTTATATTTAACTTGTTTATTTTTCTTTTAATTTAACTTAGATAAATTTATTCAACTTGATTTAAATTTCATTTCACTTTACTCGATTAAAAAATTCAAATTAAGTTAGGATGAAAAAATTGAACTCACCAACTCGAATAACTCAAATCAAAGGAGACACTAAGAGGGGGCTGGCAGGAGCCAGGATCCCCGACTAAAGTGAGAAAATATCATATTGCTTCTTTTATATTTTATAAAATTATAAATTAGTAAGTGGTCAAATTGCACTTTAATCTTCTAAATAACAAAATTTTTAATTAACTTTTTTAAAGTTTATAAAAAATTATATTAATATAATAATAAAATTACATTTCAAAAATAAATTCTGACTTCGTGATTTACTCAAAATTTTTACTCAAAGTCTGTTGGATGGAAAGTTTGACCCCTTGCCAATGATCACTCTCCCCTCCCCTTCCGTTTTGTTGTTTGGTCTCATTATATAAAAAAGTGGTCTTTGTCATTGAGAACATAGTGGGCTTTAGATTCTAGACCAATGAGAAATGAAGATAGCAACCATGGCCAATGATGACAATGAATTCCTGGTCCAACCCAATATATTAGATTGTCTTGTGGAGAGAGAGAGAGAATTAGAATCATCAATTTGGACTGTCAAATGTAATGCCTCTAAATGAATCATCAAAATTAGTGACCATTGAACAGCTTTAGTAGGTTAAATTTTATCGGCCAACAATGAAACCCTTTTTTTCCCTATTGATATAATGCTTTAGTATGATGGGACAATGGAGGTTAACATAACGATCCCGAGATAACTGAACACTAATTCAATTGGATAATAGTTAAAATTTTATTACTTTATAAAATACATTATATTATTTTAAAGATGTTTTTATTTTTTTATATCTTTTATATAAAAATAGAAAAATACATATGCTTAATAGATTTTGAACCCAAGACCTTATTATGACTTATTATTATTATTATTATTATCATTTTTGTATTTTTTTTATTGACCATACAAGTGCTTCATGCGAGAGAATTTAGGATAAAATAATGGAAGGCCCTAAACACTGCTACGGGATGTGATTGGAGAATGTATGTTTTTTATTGAGAGGTCCAGGTCTCAGTGTAATTGATAAAGATTTATATGTCTATCCATGTGATATTTTATTATCATTAAGAAGATTGATATGTATAATCATATGATTAAACCTTACTTAACATCAACTGAATTCAAAACTGGTGTGAACTGTAAACTAAAACTCCTAAGCATAAAATATTTGTCACGTTACTTGTGGTAGGATTCACTCTTAAACTTCAAGAAGCATCTCCACATTTATGATCACAAATCTAATCCAATCCGCCCAACTAAATTGACTTTGATCATAGGCTTAACCAATCTATAGGTTGGATTTGGTCTCCATTCACTTCACCCGTATGCATTTGGGTTTTGGGAATCGGCATCGCAGCCATGTCTTTTCTTAGGGGAGAGGAATATTGGGTTTGGAGATTGCCTTGTCCCCAACATAGAAGTGATATTTATTGGGAGGAAAATTCGGTTGAAATCAATTTAATTAAATTAATCAATAGTTTATAGTTGATTTGATGGAATCAATTATGATGGTTAATTCAATTTCATAAATTATTAAATTAAATTATTTAATTATTAATAAGATCAATTATCAATTATCAATTTTAATTATTGATTAAATCGATGCGTATAATTTTTATCTTGTATATAAAATCTCCATGGATCATATAGCATATACTTTAGAACTTATTCTCTTTTTACCCCAATGTCAAATTATAGTTAAAAAAGGGAAAATCGAGAGGTCTGATTCTTTTGCTTTCCATGGAATGGTGAACGAAGTTCCCTACCGAAAGTGGATTCCACCTGAGATTTTGGCTAAATTGTAGTTTTTATCCCTTTATTATAGTCAAATTTGATTGACATAATTTAATCCTTTACTTTTATACTATTATTAGTTAGTTTGAATGATTTAAAAAGAAAGCAACCTTCAGAATCGAAAGAAAAATCATGTCAACATGGTGAACTGAAAAGGGTTGTTTCAACAAAAACTATGTTGGCATAATATACGAACTAAAATCCTAACTCTTGGCCTAGCAGCACTGGATGTTCACCCCAAAAACCCATGAGTTCAAATCATAGGGACAATCATGTTTATGGCATGTTAGTTGGCAATGATTTAGCGAGGCCGAAATGTAGGAGTTAGGAAATTGTTTTAGTGAGGGAAAATTGAATAATAATTTTATGAGGAGTTAACCTTAATTACGCTCTTGATTATAAATTAAGATTTGAATAACTATATTAAATTTGTATTTTTAAATTTCTTTGTACATAAAAAGTTTTTAACAATTAAGATTGCTTATTTTAATTGGATATTGCAATATGATTTATGATGCCAAATTTTGACTACTTGTGTCGACAATTGGAATCGCATTCCATTATTTCAATCAACTAAACTTTGTTGAAATTGGAAATCAAAAACCCAAAAGCTTTAGCTAATTGAAAGTAGCACAATTAGTGTTCAAATGTGTCAACTTGTTGAATTTTTTTGGTAATTGAGCTTTAAAAGTCCAATTTTTTAGAACAAATTAATTTGCCTAAAAAGTGATGGGATTAGTATTCCAAAGCATATTTGTTTAATGGTTAAAATATGCCATAAAAGTATTTATACTCGAAAATTTAGAATGGATAAAAGTATTTATACTCTTTGAAAATTTAAAATGGAGTTCTTCTATCTTTCAAATTTTAAAATTTAGGTTCAACTGCTAGTAATGTTAAAGTTATTTTGTTAAACTCAGGTTCATTGCAATATCAATTTATAGTTGCATGGTTACTAAATGAATGTTTTTTTTTTTATTTCAAAATGTAACACCGATAAATTTAACAATATTAATAGTTAAACCTAAATTTTGAAATCTAAAAAGTAGAAAAATTAAATTTCAAATTTGTGACAAATATAGATACTTATGACATATATTAACTTTGTTTAAAAAAACACTTTTTCTTTTTTGGTTAAAAGAAATAGGAGTAAACCTTCTAAATATACAACTCTATCGGGAGTATGATCTTATTCTAGATTGTTTAATATCATTCTCCAATAAAATTCGAACACCCTCATGTGGCTCAACAGTAACATTTCATATTCAAATCTCCATTTGACATCTTTGTCATGCAATCCACAACCTTATTTTGCTTCATCAAAACATGCTGAAATTTAACTTGTCATTCATTCAAAATCGTAGTATGTGTCAACCTCCAAATCAGTGTCAAATTTTTTTATCATGGCAAAAACCCTCATTTTGCTACGTGAATTTTTATGAAAGCTACGTTATTTTGTCATGTCAATAATGATGAAGTAAGGGTCTTGTCTCTTTAATAAAATTAGAAAATTTTTCTTTTTAACTCTTCTTAAAACATAAATGATTCAAAATTACATTTTTGAACTTCTGAATAAATGAAAAACTATTATTTTGACCCCTCTAAAAAAGTATTACAATTTAAGCTTTTTTTTTAACCTTAGGCACTCCCAATCAATCTCAAATTTTTACCATGGCAGAAACCATCATTTTGCTATGTTAATTTTCTTGTTAGTATAAAATTTTACCATGTTAACAATGGCGAAGCTAGAAGTAGGTAGTCGCCTTGTCCCTTTAATAAAATTGAAAAATCTTTTTTTAGCCCCTCCTGAAACATAAATCATTTAAATTAAACCTTTTAGCACCTAAATAAATGAAATTTTTTTGTATTTTTGACCCCTCTAACAAATATTGCAATTTAAAGCTTTTTTATCACAAAACTTTTAGCCTTAATCCCTCCATATTTTTATAATTTTATTTTAATTTCCCCTAAATAAAATTCTTAACTTCATCTTACATGTCAATTATATTAACCTTGTCAGTTTTTTTCCGATAGAAATA
The DNA here is from genome assembly GCA_005393395.2 of Gossypium australe. NCBI lineage: Eukaryota > Viridiplantae > Streptophyta > Magnoliopsida > Malvales > Malvaceae > Gossypium > Gossypium australe. The sequence continues at coordinate 145,294,477 of CM016619.1, read as the reverse complement.
ATCTATATGATTCATGCATGCATATATATTTGGTTGAAATTAAGGTATCCATCACCGATAGTAGTGACGAATCTCCTTATTATGAGTGTTCTTTGAAGAGATAAAAGGTTAGTCATAAAATATATTATATTCTCGTCAGTTGGAATCAAATCCTCAACCATATAATTAAAATATAGAGCAATTACGCTTTATGTTACATGCATACATACATATATTACGGGGTATCTACAACTCATTTTCTTACAAAAAAAAAACTATCAAAATTTTCATTACACAAAGTAAGACAGCACATGACACCATGATAAGGCCACTCTGGCAAACTGATAATGTACGTTCCCCAACACCCAAACAGGAAACAAAGTGTAAACCATTGTCTGAAATACCAAATTCCCATTTCTTCAAATAACGTTTCGTCAATTTCCTTCATTTGGATTTTTTTCCCACTCTTTTTGTTCTTTATTGTGGCATATACTCTGTTTTTTGTCCTTTAAAATAGGCAATAACATGGACCACTTATGCCTTCCATTTAAAATTTAAACGTGCACCACCTAATAGGCAAACAGCTAACATGAGACCTATGCCAAGGTTTTTGTAGGGCAACCATGAAAATAGCCCTTAATTATCTTGAGTTCAATTAAAGTGTTAATATATTATTTAGTACTTGAGTTTAGTTTTAATGTTTAATTTTGTATCTAGTTTATCTTTAATGTTCATTTTGGTGCCTAAATTTTTTTAATTTAACACTTGAGTTTATTTTAACCCAATTAAGTACTTATGTAATTTTTTATTAGAGCACACGTGTTAAGCACTCATTAGCAAGGGCGAATGCAAAGGGGCAGACAGAGGCCATGGCCGCCCTCCCCCATTAAACTACATATTTATATATGGTAAAATTGCACTCCCCTCCCCCAATGAAAAAAAATTATGTTCACTCCTTTTCAAAAATGATGAAATTGTAAACTAATACATGTTAAAGATATATTTTGACCTCTAAAATATTTATAATTAAATTCATGCACCTCCTAAAAAAAAAAGAATTTCTAGATTTGCCCTTGTTCATTAAGCTACAAGATACCATTTAGTTGGATATCAAACTGAACATCAAAGCCAAACTTACATGTCAAAATGGTATATTAACCATTGACTAAATAAAAAAAATGATTTGAAGCTATTTTGGAATCGAATCATTTGGATCATTTGAAATGGTATACTAACCCTTGTTCATTTTTTAGCCAACTCGTTATGGATTCAAATTATTTCAAGTTCTTATTGCTTCAATTTGTTTTAGATTACATATTTAGGTTATTTTAAATTTGAGTCGTTTTGATTTAGATAATTCAAGTTTGAGACCCAATATTTCTTAAGTCTCATTACGTGTTTAAATTATTACAATTTCTGGTCACTATTAATTACTTGTTCATGTCATTTCAATTTGATTTATTAATTTTTTATAATAAAATCATATTATACTAAATCAAAATTTGAACTAACAACAAGAGCATTCGTTAGCTTTTGGTCTCTAGTTGGAGTAGATTGGTTTTGGTTTCATGTAAGAGATTTAAACATAGTCCATTATATTTGCCAAAATCATTACAAGACCCAAAGCAAAACACACACACACACCCCATTAGCCCAAAGCTAAGCTTCGTGTCAGTAAATCAAGAATCTTCCACCCACGCCACCAACCACAAAACCCAAAAAAAAAAAAAAAAAAAAAAAACAGTTTTGGCATTGTCAATGTCTGAATAAAAGTGCTTAAGAAGTGGCGATCAAAACGAAATATAAAAATAAAAAATAATTTTGAAAAAAGTCATGGACTTATTATGAACTCACTTCCATAACCTCTCTCTCCCCCCCCCCTCCTCCACCACTGTCTCAAAGGAATCTGATCGTACAATCACCATATCCACCCATAGATCTTACCCTACCCCACTGTTCTTTCCCCTCCCTTTTATCTCTCTTTCAATCCTTTGTCTTTCAATCAAAATTTTCTTTCTTACAACTTCAAAAAAAGAACAAGACATGTTAAGATCTGAAGAACTCCCAGATTGTTTCTATTACCAAAACAAACCAACCTTAATCACCCCAAACACTTCAACCCCAAACCATTCTTTGTATCTTTCCAACTTAGATGATCAAAAGTTCCTTAGATTCTCCATTAAATACCTTTACCTTTTTGAAAAAGCTGTTGCTATAGATATCTTGAAATATTCACTTTCTAAGGTTCTGGTTGATTATTACCCTTTGGCCGGAAGGTTAAGACCTTGCGGCGGCGCTGGTGATGATGATAAGCTCGTCGTTGATTGTAATGGTGAAGGTGCTGTGTTTGCAGAAGGTTTTATGGATATTAGTTGTGAAGAGTTTCTCCAAATTTCTCGGAAACCAAACAGGTCTTGGAGGAAATTACTATATAGAGTTGAAGCTCACTCGTTCATTGAGATCCCTCCTCTTGTTGTTCAGGTATCGTTAAATATCCGTACGACTAATACTTTACTGAAAACATAAAGGTAAAATTGTTGTTTTGGTCACTTTTACTAATACTATGATAAAGTTTAAGATTTACTTTTCAGGGATATTACAATATTTAGTCCCTGAACTTGATAACTTTTTTAAGTTTGGTATTTGTTTTTGAACTTTATTTCTTGTCACATTAATTTTGAAATTTGGTTCTTGTGATGATATGGCACTTTAATATTGTGCCATGTCATCACCTAAAAAATTGTCAAAGTTTTGAGATTAATGTGGACTGAAAAAAAGTTTAAAGGTTAAATTGGAAAAAGTTGTTAAGTTTAGGGCCTAAGTGTTGTTTTATCCTTAATTTTTATTAGAAGATGACATGTCACGCTCTTAGAGTATCATATCATGGATCAAAGCTAAAAAAAAAAAAAACAAACCAAGTTTTAGGACTAATGTAGACTAAAAAAAGTTTAAGGGTTAAGTTGGAAAAAGTTATCAAATTTAGGGATTAAATGTTGTTTTATCCCTAATTTTATATTTTAATTTGATATTATATTTGTTAATTTTATTAATTTGTCGAAATTATTAACGCAGTTTTAATGTGCTGAAGCATGTCAATTAAAAGTAAGAGGATGATATTATGACGAATTGAAGTATATGAAATAAATTCTAAATTGTGATATAGTATAGGGACTAAGACTAAATTTGACCAAGAAAAACCTTAAATTCAAATTTTATTTATTTATGGTGCAGGTAACGAATCTCCGTTGTGGGGGTATGATCCTCTGCACCGCGATAAATCATTGCATATGTGACGGCATAGGCACATCTCAGTTCTTACACGCGTGGGCGCACGTGATCACCAAACCAACACTCGGTTTACCCATTTTACCCTTCCACTCTCGCCACGTGTTGAAACCCCGAGATCCACCACAAGTTACCCACACTCACCTAGGATATACCAAAACTACCTTCAAAGACAACAACATCCACGTGGACATCAACCAATATTTACAATCACAACCACTAGTTCCAACCTCCTTCACCTTCACCTCCGCTCATATCCTCCGCCTTAAAAGGGGGTGCATCCCATCATTGAAATGCACCACCTTTGAGGCATTAGCCTCGCACACGTGGCGGTCATGGGTTCGTTCCTTGGATTTGTCGACCACATTTAAAGTCAAGCTCTTGTTTTCCGTCAACGTTAGGAAAAAGTTGATCCCCGAAATACCTCAAGGGTATTACGGGAATGGATTTGTCTTGGCTTGTACGGAAACCGCGGTAAAAGATTTAGTTACTTCAAACTTACACCACGGTATAAAGTTAATCCAACAAGCTAAATCAAGTTTAACCGATGGGCATGTACGGTCAATGATTGATTTACTGGAGGACAAAAATGTCAAAACAGACATTTGTTCAAGCTTGGTAATTTCTCAATGGGCTAAATTGGGATTAGAAGATTTGGATTTTGGACAAGGTAAGCCATTACATATGGGTCCTTTGACAAGTGATATTTACTGTTTGTTTTTACCGGTGGTGGGTAATTTTGATGCGGTAAAAGTTCAAGTTTCCGTACCTGAATGTGTAGTTGAAAAATTCGAGTATTTCATGATGGATGGTTTGGATGAAGAAGAAAATGGAGAGCAAAATGGTTTTATTTGAATATGCTACTTCAAACTTTTTTCTTTTTTATCATTTTAACCCCTCCATCCAAAATTTTACTGTAATTTAAGTATATCTAAAAGTGAATATCTGACTGCTTTTTCTTTTCTCTATATATTTTGTCAAAGAATAATAAATCCAGTTGGTGTTATATCATATATTTTTAACTATTTAAATCTTGTTACTTTTATATAACGTGGTGTATATTTAAAACACGTTGGTCAAAATTGCAAATACGTGTGTATTTACTATACGAACGGTTTGTATCTGGCGTGCGAGAGAAATAAAATACGTTCCTGAATTTTAATGACATTGTATGTTTCTATTTTTAACTTGTTACATTACATACAAAACATATATATTTATAATTTGATTCACGTGTTTTAAAAATGATTCACATCATATTTGAACTAGCATTTAACGTCTAAACTGATGGTTGGGCCAATGTAAAAACATGTTTAATATAATATAAATAATTTGAGGATTCAATTTGAGTGTAATAAAATTTGAGGATTCAATGTAAAAGCATTTAAAGTTGGGGCATTGATTACAATTTAAATTGACACAATTTTAAGTAACATGATAAAATTTAAATAAACTTTTAAAAATAAATTATGTAGAAACTTGAAGAAAATTACCTGATTGGCAAAATAAGTGAATATTTCAATGAAAAAGAGATGTGTGGGAGAGAAAAAGGGGGTCGTTTTTCTAGGTATCTTTCGTATTATATAAAACTTTATTGATTGTTATTTAATATTTAGGCCAAAAATGTCAAAATACGTCGAATTCATTGCTGAAAAAAATAACACATTGTGCCAACTAAGTGACAAATATACGAGAATTTTTAGAGTTCGGTGTTTAATGAATTTTTTTACGAAAAATTTATTTAATAATGAATATAGGTAAAGCAGTAATAATTTAAAAATTAATATTAATTAATACGTGTTGGGTTTTTGAATTTTTATTTTTTTTAATTTAAAGATGATATAAATGTATGAAAAAATAAAAATATCAAAAAATAATAAATATTTTTATAATTTTATAATTGAGTAAATTGGTGATCTAATTAAGAGTGATACCAGCTAAGTAAAATGCTTAAATATAAATATTTTTAAGTATCTTAAAAATGTTTTTTTATTTATATATATTTTATGTTCATTTCACGATCTATCTTAGAGGTTCGTGATTATCTCTTTCAATAATATATTCTAATATTAAATATATTCGTGAAAAAAAGTGAGAAAATGTAATGATTATTGAAATTTGAGTTAATAATTGATGTACAATGTCTCTATCTCATTTTTTTGTCATAAGAGAAAAGGCTATAAAGATGGGTGGGTTTTTGTAATGATTTTCACAAAAGATGGACTTGCTTATGATTTGCCAAATTAAAGAGGCTAAAGTTGAACATTAATTAGGCAATAATTATTGTTAGGGTTAGTGATTCTTATCCTAAAATTTCTAACAATTTATAAGTTATTTTTTAGGGTTAGTATCCAATATTGATATTGAAATATTTAATTTTACAAATTTTAATATTTAAATATTTTTTTAAGGTAAAAATTTTGGGTCTTTGAGTATCAAGGTTCAAGGGCGAAGGGAGGAGTTAACAATGACCTAGCTCCCTTAAAGTGAGAAATTATTATTTAAATCCTTAAAAATTTATAAAATTTTAAGTTGATATGATAAAATTGTAATTTAGCCCTCAAAACGTTAGAATATTGATTTAGTCAATTTGAAAACCATAAAGATATAAACCAATACAAGGGTGAAATTGTATTTTAGCTCTCATAAAAATATATAACTTAATTTCACCCCTCTAAAAAAATTTAAATTCATCTCTGTTAAGGTTCGAGTACTATCATGTGCAATTGTGATATTGGGTCTCCAATTTCACTTTGCATAGGTTTTGTTTAATCCTTCGTTTGTTTTGTTTTATTACATTATAATTGATTATACGGTTATCTATATTTATATTATATTTACGAATATACTGTATTTATAATAGTAAAACATTCAAAATATTTTTTTTTTACAATATGTTACTGGAACATGTGTTACCTTTTAAACCCTATTTATAAAATTTTAATTTATCACAGTATTAAATAATTTTTTTTATTGATTGTAAAAACAAAAGGCACTTCTTTTATCTAGTTTCCATTTAATTGACAAAGTGGGTGGGTATACACAACGGGGGAAAGCCCCAATCCCCAACCAAAATGCAATAGCTAGTTATATTCTTCCCTTTTCCTTTTTTTTTCTATTTAAAAATTGATGATAAGATAGTGGAAAATGGCACTCACAAATTTTGCTCTTTTTCTTCACATATTTAGTTTATGATTAGGTTATTTGAATTTTTTTATAACTTTTAAAATAAAATAAAATAAAAATTAAATATACTCATTGACTTCTTATTATACTTTTAAAAATAGAGAAAATCGTGCTAGTACGAAAAAGATGTTGTCTAAAAGTATGCTCGATCAACTGAAAATTTAAGTATTGAATTTTTACTACTAAATTGTATGAGTGTTGAATTTATATTAGAAAATTGTTTAGTAAATTTGTAAATATAAGTATTGAATATAATTATGTTTTTTTATAAAATTAAATATTGATTTTTTAAAAATATTTTTTAAAATTTAATCTTATTAATATATATTTTATATTATTTTAAATAATTTTATATGAAAGATAAATATGATAATTTGAATATCTTATTTTTTTAAGAAAATGTTAAATTGTTTCAATTTTTTAATAAAATAAAATTAACTTGATGTTTTCTTCATTAAGTGATAAGTAATTAACGTACCTACTTATCTTATTCAACACTTTTTTTGTTTAAAATTTTATGTTAAGTAAAAAATTAAAATGATTATCAAACACATTTAAAATATTAAATACTAAAAATTTTTATTTCTGAAATGAAAATTTTCAATAGTTTATCAAACATATCCTAAGTTTGAATTGGAGTAAGATCTCAACAAGAGCTTAAAAAACGCAAGTCATTTAATACAACAGGCTAATTTTACCAGACATCCTCAAACTATGATTTAAATTTTAAGTTGATCCCTAAATTTTAAAAGATCAATATTGTTCCAATCAGGTCATTTCGTTCATCTAGCTATTAGTTTGAGCGTTAAAAGTTAACTCAAACAAATTTAAAACACATTAATCAAATTGTAAAGATATGTAAACAGCTTGGATCTGACTTTCTTTTTAAATAGCGATCCCAATTTTAATGGCATTGTAACATACTAAATTCAAAGTGTCAATGTAATAAATATACACGTATTTACAATCTACTCCATGAATTTTAAATATGTTGTATTTCATATCCAATTTAATATTTAATATTTAAATTAATGATTAAATTAATAAAAAACATTTTAAAATGTAGAAACCAATTTAAAATTTAAGCATTAATTTCAACATTTTTATTTTTATTTTTTAAGACTGAGAGAAAGAGAGTCGTGTCAACTCTTCTTACATTGTTTAAACTTTTTATCCTATAATTTTATATATTATCATATGAAACCGAGAGTGCCAAAATATTTCCACGTGTTGTCACTTCAATTTCGCTTTTTTTTAAAGTAGATTTAAAAAATTGACAATGTATTTTAACGTATTTGAATTTATTTTTTTGTATTAATAATAATATTTATGTCAATCGAATTAAAACTCAATCGATATTCTTTTTTAAGAGGGTAATATACATTACCAATTTATCGCCGAACTCAATATTTATTAGTATAATTAAAATCGACCCAAAATTGTGGGGAACATATCTAAGAAAGTAATATCAAGATTGAGAAATATGTGGTATATATTAAAACTATGAAAGGAAAAACCAATGTAAAATAAATTAATACATTAAAGAAGCAAAAAGTAATTAAGGAAATTAAGTGCCTCCAAATGGCCTACCATGATAATGCCCTAAGTTGGTGATAAAAGGATATGACATGAAAAAAGTTTTTCAAAGTGCCATTAATTTTTTTTTTTTGGTAGAATTCAAAGTTCCATTAATTAAATCTATAGCACTAGACAATATACATTATACTTTGTGTAATTAATTATTTTATATCTATAGATATAATTAATAAACCCCACATCTAATCATATCTAAACTAACAAATTAAAACATTTAAGGTAATTTTTAGTTTTAAAATAGTTCTCCTCTTACCAAGTGTCACCATTAATTGGTTCACATATTAGTAAATTAACTTTAATAATAGTCTACATCTCGTCAGATATTTTTGACATAATATCCAACCCATAAATAGGAGGATAATGTGTTTCAGCGCACTCGAACCCACGTCCTCCTATATTGACAACAATGCTCGTACCAATTGAGTTAACATTCAACTTGCATGATAAAGTTGTTTAATTTCTTTTCTAATTGATATCTTCAATGCATTAGCCATGTTGTAAGAGTGGTTGATTTTTTTTTTAAGTTGCATCTTTTATTGTAATACAATTTATAAAAATAAATATAAATTAGTATAAAAATAATTTAATATATTTTAGTTAATAAATACAATCAATTCATACAATACAAGGGTATGCAAACAAGTATATTATATACAAGTAGAGGTGTTCATGGGTCAGGTCGGGCTAGACCTATGCATGATATTAACACATTTTATACTTGCCCAAGCTCGGCCTGAAATATGAGCATAGAATTTTACTCAAACCCGTTCATATTTGTAAATAGCTAACTTGCGCCCGTTTTAGGCACACCCATATTATTTTTATTTTTTAAAAATATTCATATTTTTTATAATTTAATATTGAATTATTTTTTATTTATTATACTTTTATATATAGCCATCTTAACAATTTTTAATGTTTATATTATAGTAGTATATACTATTAGAGATTTAATTTTAATGTGTTATAAAATACATAATATATAAAAATTACTAACTTAAAAACGGGTCAAGTTGGGCTCTGGCTTTGAATGTTCAAACTCGAGTCCGACCCATATTTTAAATGGGTCTAATTTTTTTTGTCCAAACTCATTTTTGAGTCTACTATTTTTGCCCAAGCCTTCTAAATTTTGGCGGGTCTTCTGGTTTGGGTGGGTAGCCCGACCCATAGGTCTATATACAAGGTATACACATTTATGGATGCTTTCCTATGTGGAGTATTTTATATTGCGACAAGTGCCACATTCTATAATTGACAAGTAAGCATTTTGATTTAAGTATGATATGACTCCTATTTTTTAATTGATGTTTGTTTAAAGTGAAATGTTATTATTAAATTATGATGTGAAATTCTTCAATTTACACTTTTTAATTTACACACTTTGGAAAATTATTCAATGTGTAACTATGAGGATCAAAATTAAAATAAATTTGATAAAAACTACCTAAAATAAAAAGTTAAAAGTAAAATTGTTTAAACACAAGATAATTTTTTATACAATATTCAGAATTATCCGTAGCCTTTACTTATCATTAAATAGGAAGATAATGCGCTTCAGCACACTCAACTCTACTTTCTCTTATATTGACAATAACACAGATGACAATTAAATTAAAGATTTAATTTGCAGCGTAATATGTTGTTTTTAATGTTAGATTACAATTAAACTATTTAATTGATTAACACTTGCATAGGTGTGTTCCCTTTAAGAAAACAATTTCTAACGCGCACTAGTGATAGACCCTTAGCATACACACTTTACTTTTATAGGCCCACATGGGAGGTTCCTATTTATCATTTAATTAGATCATTGCTAAGCTGCCCCCCCCCCCCCCGGGGGTCCCTCTTAAAGTTGTTCTTCAAACATATTAGACTTATTCTACTTAGACCAGCATCTTCATCAAGGGATTTGATGCTATATTTTGACATTAGAGATGATTATTTTCATTAGTGAATTGTCTATTTTTAAAAATTAAGTTTGAATGGGGAGAGAAGACTCTAATTTAAAATGACAAAAAAGGTAACTTTAAATTTAGGAGGTAAATCAAGTTTTTTATTAAAATTATCTTGGTAAAAATTAAAGTCAAAAGTTAATGGTAAGATGTTTAAATACGGGTCACTGAGTAACTAGCCATCAGGCCATCCACTTTTAGCGAGAAGGTAACAACTAAGGGACTGCTAGACGTAACAACCTTATACTATCTTAATTAAGGGAATGTCATAATAGTAATATGGATGAGGACAATCGACTTACCACTTGACCGACCATACGAACAGGTCACCACCTATACTGTCGATGACATGCCGCTACTAGCCAAGGGTCTTTCCCCTATAAATACCCTCCAAAATGATAAAGAAAGAATCTTTGACCTTTTAGCAACCTTAAACACTTCGCAGCACAAAACCCCTTTATCAAAAATATACTAAAGATTGAGAAAAAGAAAATAAAATAGTCCAATTTGTCGTTATCTCAAAAAATTAATTGAGTCAAGACTTGCCACCCCTAACTGAGTTGGATTTTTTCTTTCTAAATACAAGTGGCGAAATCTCATTAAATTTAGGGTTTAAAATATGGGGATTAAAGTTTAATGATTAATGGTTATAGCCTTAATTAAGGGGAGTTATGTCGGTAGTGATCATAAAAAATATAGTAGACCCTACATCTTTGGTATGCGATCTCAATGTAGCTCATGAGCTTGAGAACTATATTACCCTAAATTTTATAATTTAAAAATAAATGATACATATCTAAACATGTATATACAATATTATATAAATATATAACTTTTAAAAAATAAAATATAATTATATTAAAGGAGAAATATCAAAATAATATATGAATTTTGATTTAATGTGCAATGTCATTCATGAACTTTGATTTTGTGTCATTTTATACATAAAATTTTGATTTGATTTGATTTAATTTTCACAAATCACTAACAACATTATCGAATTAACACCATTTACGTTGATATATTGCATACACAAATAATTATATTAATCCGATATGAAAATAAATAATTAAATGATTAATAAACTTCACCTCCAAAATAAGCAACCCAAATTCTTGAGAGTCGGTGGTATAGTTGGGTCGGGCTACCCACCCAGACCCAAAGACCCGCCTGAAACCCATATTTTAATTGGACTGAATTGGATTGGACAAAAATCTAAATCTAGGTCCGATCTGAACTTGAGCCATGAATACCTCTAATCTCGGTCACCTTCAAATCAAGGAGAAATTCAAACAGAAAAACCAACATAATCGAAGACCCCTTGCCTTGCACCATAAAAACTAGTCATTGGGACAACACAAAGAACAATACAAAGAATATCATTCTTAATATTATTAGGAAATTATGAATTTTCATTAAATTTATTTTAAAACTCGAATTAAGCAATAAAAAATTAACATTAATATCTTCAAAAATTAAAATGTATAACTTTTACTAAATACATGTACCACAATAAAAAAATTCACAACTACTATGTTAAAAAAAAATCAAATTCAATATATGGTGGAAATATATGTTTTTGAAAGGAAAAAGTGGTATATATGGGTAGGTTTATAAAAGGGGAAAATATCCAAAATATACCAAAAAATCTGATTATTTACGTAAATGGCTAGTTTGTAGAAAATTTACGGGAAAGGGCCATTTCCCCGAAACACGCGTCCACGTCAGCGCGTTTTTGGGGGAAACTGACTAAAAGCGCGCCCCTTTGGAGGCGTTTTTGTCCACCTCAGCAAAAACGCCTCCAAAGGGGCGCGCTTGTAACACCCCTTACTCGTATCCTATGCCGGGACCGAGTACGAGGCATTACCAGACTTAACAATACATTTGGTCAAATTACTTAACACATATACAAAATGACTTAGTCAAGTCCCTATACATGCCATAACTTAAATCATTTATAAATAAAGATACCCATAGATAACTTGATAGTGTGAAGCGATCTCCAATGACCTCCAACCCGAGCTTGATTAATAGGACTCTGTAACATGGGAAAGAAAAGGGGGGGTAAGCTTATAAAGCTTAGTAAGTTCACATGTAAAAATAATAAGCATTAGCAATGAATTTAGCTTACTACTAAGCCGTTATAACTTGCATAAATAATGCTAAGTTCTTACTTTCCCAACTTATTTGTAGCCTTATCAAGGCCTCAACATGACAAATCCTCACAACAAGTTCTCAAGATAATGCAATCATAATTACACATAGTTCCACCATTTTCTCATATTCATCTCAAGCTGTCTACTTGTGTCATAGTCACTAAATCATTTATATCTCGAGCTACAAAACTCCAAATTAAGATCCGTTAATTTTATCAGAAACTAGACTCACATATCTTCATACCATAAAATTTCCAGAATTTTTGGCTTAGCCAATTAGTACAGTTTATTCATTAAAATTTCCCCCATTTCACTATTTGACTATTCTGACCACTTTTCACTACGAATCAATTTTCTTGTTGTACAGAATTAAAATGATGTTATAATTTATACCATTTGAAACTAGAATCATTAAGGATTTCAAGCATATAACTTTTATCCCATAATTATTTTTGTACAATTTTTAATGATTTTTCCATGTCAGAACAGGGGATCACGTACTTATTCTGAACCAATCTCACAAGAATTTAAATATCTTGAAAAATAAAAATCCTTTGTTTTCTCTGTTTCTTTTATATGAAAATAGGCTCAATAATATTTAAATCAATATCTCATCCAACTTATAATTCAATTTCTACTATTTTTGGTGATTTTTCAAATTCACGTCACTGCTGCTGTCCAAAGCAGTTCTATTGTAAATTTTTGCTCTCTTTCATTTTAGCTGTGTTCATCACTTGCTTATACTAATCTTTCAAATTTCCGATTACATATTGAACATATTGTTCATACGTACATTTGCCACATTTCTCAATTGGTCACATTCATACTTGCACTTATTCATAACATGATCGTATTCAATTACACTTAGTCATCACACAATCACATGTATTTTCTCTTAGTCAATTTCCCGTTGAATTCATCGTAATGATAACAGATAAACGGTGGCCTACACGTGGTACCACCCTTGTAGCCGAAGCTATCTGGTACACATAGTAGCCTGCACTTAGTACTATACATGTGACCAAAACCATTTCGTAACTCTCTTGTACACATAGTTGAGCTCAACATTAACTATCATTCAATATCTTTCATTTGATTCATTCCTTTCTTATTACTTATTATCAAATTAGGAAACGTCTTACGAATTTGAGTACGTCGTTGCTCAGTGCCACGTTTCACAACTCAGTATGGTTTTCCTCATTGAAATACCATACCTACATTTCACAACTTAGTATGGAAACACCATACCTACATTTCACAACTCAGTATGGTTAATACCATACCTACATTTCACAACTTATATGGATGATACCATACCTACATTTCATATCTCAGTATGGATGATACCATACCTACATTTCACATCTCAGTATGGATGATACCATACCTACATTTCATATCTCAGTATGGATGATACCATACCTACATTTCTCAGTATGGATGATACCATACCTACATTTCAGAACTCAGTATGGATGATACCATACCTACGTTTCAGAACTCAGTATGGATGATACCATACCTACATTTCAGAACTCAGTATGGATGATACCATACCTACATTTCACACTTTGCCATGGATTAACCATGGTCTTATCCGTCAATTCATCACATGTCGAAATTCGATCATACTCCACCCTGCATTTCTCTTAGTTTGATCTTTCAATACAATTTTGTAATTTTTTTTATATTATTCATGATCCAATAATAACATACAAAATAACACATGGTATCAGTTAAATATTTAAACATATTAAATTTAATGCTTATTAACATACGAACTTACCTCGAATGCCAAAACGACCATTTTACCAACTTTCTCGATTTTCGGTTTTCCTCCAGTTCTACATCCAAATCTCGTTTTTTTTGGGATCTAAAACATCACATTTCACTTATTTAATTAATATACTACTCAAAACAGTCCCTAACTCAAACTTTGGCAAAATTACAATTTTGCCCCTAAATTTTTGCATAATTATGATTTTGCCCCTAGGGTCGAAAATTAAACTTTGTTCCTTTTTCTTATGTTTTATGACATGCTGAACATTTTTCCCTTCTATTGCAACTTCAAATTCTTACTATAACACATACTTATGAACAATAACAACTTTTACCGATTAACTCGTTTTACTCGTTTTCACCGAAAATCACTTAGTAAAAATCGTCCCTCTACTCATAAACATGCATAATCTACCATCAAACATCAAAATACACAAGCTTTCAACAATGGAATAATTCAAAATATCCACCAAAATCAAAAATTCAAGCATGGGTTTTGTAGATAACTTAGCAACGATCTCAAAAACGTAAAAATTATTAAAAACCGAACAAAAACGGGCTTACCAATAAGCTAAGAAGCTTGGCCGAATGCTTGAAGCTTTCATGGCTGTTCATCTTTCTCATTTTCGGTGGAAGATGATGAATAGAAAGATAAAATTTTGTTTTATTATATTTTATTATAATTATTTGCCTTTTTACTAAATTAACCTTTAAAAATAATCAAATTTACACAAATGCCAAACCAAATGTCATCCACTAACTTACAATTGGACTAATTATCATATAAGGACCTTTCCTTTATTGTTCTATAGCTATTTGACACTTTTAACTTATAGAACCCAACTTTTACGCTTTACGCAATTTAATCCTTTTTACCGAATTAACCACTTAAACGATAAAAACTTCTTTACGAAAATTTCACACAACTCTAATATCATGTTGTAAATATTAAAATAATAATAAAATAAAATTTTCAATGTCAAATTGTGGTCCCGAAACCACTGTTCCGACTAAGCCCAAAATTGGGTTGTTACAGCGCTTTTAGTCAGTTTCCCCCAAAAACGCGCTGACGTGGACGCGTTTTTGCTATGAAAAATTTATTGAATTTTTGGCCCAATAGTCTCCGAAAAAATTAATTTGAGAAGACGTTTCTGAACAAATAGTGGCAAAAAACGCTTCCAGCAGGGTGCACTGTCAGCATGCATACTGAAAAGTGCTCCCACGTGGACGCGCTTTTGCTACAGTAGTCTCCGGCAAAATTAATTTGAGGAGACGTTTCTGAACAAACAGTGGCCAAAAACGCTTCCAGCAGGGTGCACTGTCAGCAGGAGTACTGAAAAGTGCTCCCACGTGGACGCGCTTTTGCTACAGTAGTCTCCAGCAAAATTAGGCTATAAATCAGCCGAATTTCATTCTCAGGTTGCATAAGGGAAATTGAGGCAAAAGGAAAAAAAACTGAAAATGAGTGAACGTATTGATGCTGTTATTTACTACGACGGTGAAGTTCGTGACACCGAAAATGGCGTTGTTTTCTTATCGGAAAACACAGCGCGACTGAGTTTTAATCGGAACATCGATTTGGTAGAACTTCGCAAAAGAATTAGGCGTAAAATATTCGGAACAACGCCAATGAAAGTTCAGTGTATTAAGTATAGATTTTGCGCCTCAGTTGATCCGGTGAGATATGAGTCGTTCAACATCAAAGGTGCTCGGGGCTTTGAGGCAATGGTGGAGACTCATCTTGCCAGTGGATCACCCTATATCGAGGTATATGTAGAATTTTCATCTCCAAGTGATCTTTCTGCGACCTCGACATCTACTGCCGTTCGAGGGGAATACACGACCCCAAGCCGACACTCTGTAAGTGGGAGGCAAAACACAGAAGTGCCCGTGTGCGGTGGTAGTATGAAAAACATAAACCCTGCACGACACTCGGTTGGTGGATGGGACATGTATATCTGTCATTTGACGTCCAATGATAGAAATACGTATTGGGGGACGTCGTCAACTTTTAGTGGTTGGCAATCCACATATGATTGGAATCTTTACGAAAGATGTTTAAGGAGGGATGATATATTCCCGACGACATCCACCGGCGAGGGGCCCTCGTTTGTTGCAGGTTATGGAGGGTCGGACGATGAATCCGATGTGGATCCACCTCGAGAGCCAGGGCCCGACGGTGTAGAAGTTGGATTATTTTCTGAACCGGAGCCCGTTCCAATTATACCTGAAGACGTTGAGGGCGGTTCAGACGAAGAAGAAGAAGATCCGCTATTCAGGGCGTACTCACCTCCAGCCCACATGCATAATGTCGATCTATCTCAAGATGATGCATTGGAGTTTCCTGAACTACCACACCGGATGCGTGACCGTACAGATTATTCGTTGGATTCGGACCAATTAGAAGTTGGTAACCAGTTTTCTAACAAGAATACTTTTCTTGCTGCATTAAAACAATACAGCATTAAGAACGGGGTTAACTACAATGTGGTTAAATCCAAGCTCGATAAGTTCGAGGCGAAGTGTGCAGTGCAAGACGGCACATGTTCATGGAAAATCATGGAGTCGTTGAGGAAAAGGACAGGGTTGTGGGAGATAAAAAGGTACAAAGGTCGACATACATGTCTTGCCGGTACAGTACCACTATGTGTTCAATGATTTCGAATAACACTAATAATATGTAATGTTGCATTGTTTAACGTACTTCGTTGACAGGTGTAACACAAGATCATCCGAATATGGATTCAGACATGTTGGCTGACCTAATAATCCCGACGGTGAAGGCCGACCCCAAGACTACGGTGCCGACCTTAATTGGCAGTATTCGTAGCCAATTGGGGTACACGCCCTCTTACAGAAAGGCTTGGATAGCCAAGCAGAAGGCGTTAGAAAAGTTACACGGTGGGTGGGACACTTCATATAATGAAGTGTGGCAGTGGTGTCAGGTGCTGGAGAGATATGTCGCAGGCAGCACGACAGACCTTGAAACGGAACCTGCGTACTACAACGATCGTCTGCTCCGTGGATGTGCAGTGTTCAAGCGTCTGTTCTGGACATTTAAGCAATACCGAGATGCCTTTATATACTGCAAGCCATTGGTACAAATTGACGGTACCTTTATGTATGGTAGATATACGCATCGGCTATTGCTAGCTGTGGCACAAGACGGCTGTAGGAGAATCCTTCCGATTGCGTTCGCAATAACACCGGGGGAGTCAACTGATGACTGAGACTTCTTCCTATCTAGGTTAAGGAGGCATGTTTGCCCCCAACCTGACATATGCGTTATATCGGATCGGGGCCCTGGAATACTTGCGGCAATAGAACGCCAGGGAAGCATGTGGCATCGCACGGGGCCTGATGCCGGTGGGAACCAGTGCCACACGGGGGCGGTCGACGGTTACGCGCTGGATTCCTCCTTCTTCTGGCTTCCGGCGGGGGTCGTGGAACCTCGGGCTGAGAATCGGGTTTCTCCAGCAGTGGGTCTGGTTCTGGATGTTGCGATGATAACCCACCCTGATAAAATAATGACCCCGGAGGTGTTTACATAAACCACGGCGGGGGTGATTGCATCCCGAACGGAAAAGGAGCCTGGTAGAAAGAAGTGCTCCCCGACGGCGCCTCCTTCGAACCCACATGCGACGTCGGCCTCACCATCGGCTGGCCAGCGGGAGTAGTCGGGAACGGACTCGAACCCGGCGATGCACTCCAACCAGGGCTAGGACTGGGAAACTGAAACATATATGGGTTAGGAGGATACATATAAGGGGAAGGGTACGCACCTGGCATAAACGGTAAACATTGTGATGTCAGTATTGTCGGATGAACTGATGGGCCCGGTGATTGTGTAGGCGCTGTTGCTGGGCCCGGTGACTGTGTCGGTGCTGATGATGGCCCCGCCTCATCACCCCTTCTCCTTGGATTTAAAGGGGCCCGACGTTCCTTTCTCTCGCGAAGTTGTCGTCGCCTCTCTTTTTCCGATAATAGATACGGCTTGCCATGGATCCTAAACCATGGCATGTACTCCGGCACGCACGCTAACTCAGGAACGATGATCGATTCCCAGATAGGTAAAAAGTCATACCGGTTCTTCCACGTCTCGATATGACCTGACCAAAATCTTGGCCAATCCGTGTGCGGCTGCCGTAAGTCCACTTTGTGCTCATCATCGAGCACCTTAGGTGGAACAGGAATCGGTTGCCGGAATCCAAATTGCCGCAGAACCCGATCTGCCTGATGCATCTCCACGGTTGCGTAGGTGATCAATGGGACCTTACGTGCAAACTGTTCGGATTTTGGAAGAACTCCTCCGGAATTACTGCCCGAATTTCTGGATCCTCGTACGGTGTCCATTGAAACTATATTAACATTACAAAAATATTAGTTATATACATAATACTAGACACTACATACGAAATACTAAATTATAATAACAAAATTCGAAACTTACTTGTGATTCCGACCTTTGGTCCAATAGGAGCCGTATATCCTCAAGCGAGTTAGGTATTCCAACATGACTCGCCGAATGGTTCCGCCTAATTAAATAAACTTTTAGCATGTAATTATACTATAAATCTACGAAATAATTGTAAAATATAATATTAAATTTACCTTGTTATCAGTGGGAATGAATATGGGTGGTCGAGTCGAGGGCGTAAAAATGGAAATCGAAACCATGCCCATGACTGCAGTAGTGATAGGCAACCTCCGATTTTTTCTTTACTCAGCCGCGTCGCCCCGCACATCTCCCGGTACAACCTCGATAGCACGGCAGACCCCCAACTCAATTCACCGGCTGCTCTGAAATCAACAAGTTTCAGGAGCCATCTCAGGTGGACGAGGTTTCTAGAGAGGTCCGGCATCAGATAGCCTTCAATTATCTGAAGAATGTATGCCCGAACATACCGTATTCTTTCTACTTCGGTCGAACCCTCATTCGGCTCCGGGAATGTTCTCGTAACCACGCCATATCGATCCGAGCTCCTTGAATTCTATCCAGAATGGCACCCAGAAGCTCGTAGCATACGACCATCCAATTGGTAGATGTTACGGACCCGGTGACTACCGACCCGTCCACCGGTAATCCCAACTGCAATTGCACATCTTCTAGAGTGATGGTACACTCTCCGCATGATAGATGGAAAGTATGGGTCCCGGGTCTCTACCTCTCTATCAACGAGCTGATCAAAGGCGGCTCCAACTTGAACCCCCGGCCTATCGTGGCCACGTGCCAAAAACCCGCTTCCCGCAGGTAATTCTCGATCAAGGGCGATGGGGGACCATGCATGTTGCGAATATAACATTCCAACACCCGATCTACAGACTGTTTAAAAAATTATAAAATTAACAATTAATTAAAATTGCATAATTGAAAAAAAAATTAAATAATATTGAAAAATTAAAATTAAAACTTACCATTTTCATTTGCTCGACGGAGATGTGTTTGTTGTCTAGGCGACGTAATTCCCCGGCCATTGCAATCCGATTTAAAAATTTTCAAAAAAAAATATATTAAAAAAATTATAAAGGGCTTTTTCGTAAATAGTAAAGGACTATTTTGAAATTTGAGCGTAAATTTCAAGGACCTTGAGAGAAATTTGATAGAAATTTGAGAGAAAATTGAGAGAATATTGAGAAAGTATTGAAATGTGAAAAAAATAAAGGGTGGGGGGGTTTTATACTTTTTTTTTCCTGACCGTTGGGGCTAAAGCGCGCCCTACAGGGCGCGATTTAGCCCCTTATCCCCCAAAAACGCGCTGACGTGGATGCGTTTTTGGGGGAAATGGCCCTTTCCCGTAAATTTTCTACAAACTGGCCTATTTCCGTAATTTTTCAAATTTTTGAGTATTTTTAGGTAAATTACCCTTTATAAAAGTAAATAAATTTTATGATTTCGAGAAAAAGAAAATAAAAAAGAAAGGTCGGTTTGATGATGGTTCATAGTTGGGTATTCTTTAAAGTGGAGAATTTTAGAAAATGTATTTTATAAAATAAATTGTTATTTTAATATTTGACCTATTAATTATAAAATTTTCATTAATTTGTATCTCATGACATTAAATTTAATCAAATATTTTGGTTATTAACATAGATTATTATTTGAGTTAACGTTTCAAACTTCGAAGAAGATATTATGTGTTTAATTCTCTTGAACCTGCACAATAATATTATTTTTAATCGAGAACAAATCCAAAGATTTTGTGTTAGGGGACGAGATTAATGTGTAAATTTTTGAGGTAAAATTGCAATTTTACTAATCTTTCAACAAATAACTTAAAGTGTATTTGAAGGAAAGAGGTCAAGGCCATTTCCTTGGCTCTTAAATTTACTCTTGTGCAAATTAAATTGAATTAATACTTAATCAGTTAAATATTTAATCAGTTAAATATTTATTTAAAATTATAAAAAATAAATTTATGATAAATATTAAATTATTTTTGAGTTAATATATAGATAAGTTCTTTTAAATACAACATTTAACAACAATACAATTCTTTTTCAAAGTAAATTAGATATAGTTAAATTGGCTATCGAGTGAACATATGAAATAGTAATTAAAACTTTGTTAGACGTCCATTTGACATAGATTTAAACCGTGTGACTCAAAACCGAACAACAAACGTGACTAGCGGAACTCAAGCTCAAATCACACGTAGAATAATGAACACCTTTAACTATCAAATCATTATATGGGATTCATCAAAATTACCTTTTAAACTTTACTTCTCTATTAGATTAGATGCAAAATTCCAAGATGACCCTCTAGTCATCATGTGCACCTATAACTTTTTATGGGTCACAAATAAAATAATTAATTAATAATATATATATTTAAGTTTTCGAGTCGATGTAATTTAAATTTCAATTGAGTTGCCATATAAACCCTTTAAATATCATTTAAAAATAAAATAATAGATTTGAATTTAAAAATAAAAAATAATTAACACAATATTTTTTTTTTTTAATTTTAGAATAGGTTGGATATATGTCAACCTTTTAATTTGATAGCAAGAATATTAGGTTATAGCTTATAACCCATGAAAGTTTTAAGTTTAATTGCAAGTATCTTCATCCCCATCTCTAATTATCAAATTATAATATATTTTTAATTTTTTAATATTATACAATCAAGAGAAACTACTGAAATAAAGACAAACTATTCACTGTTTAAAAACTTTGAAACTACATAAATCATATGAATGAATAATCCTTCACCACCCAGAGTTATCATCATTATTGTTGTTGTTGTTATGCATTCAAAGTGGAAGTGGGATTTGCCCAAAGGAGGGATGGGCTTTACTGCCCCAAAAAGAAAGGTCAAAAGTAGATTTAACCAGAATAAGTTCTTAGCCCACTTCTTGGACTCATTGCATCAATGATGAGGTTTCCACTCTATCAAATAACGGGCCACCAATGATTATCCCTATCTTTCTATTCCATCACTAAATCAATCATTTCATGCAAATAAGTTCAATGAATAAGCAGTTCCCCTCTTTAATTTTATAGTTAAGCCAATGAGTACTTCGCAGAATTGGTAAAAATGTAATTTTTAAATTTTAAGTATTTATATTTGAGATTTATCGTACAATTAAATGTATAAATCTTGAAATCTAATCGTGAGCTGTTGTTATATGTGAGGGTTTAATCTGATTAGTTAATTTATAGTCTGAATTATTTCAATTCATAGATTATTTATACAATCAATCCTCCCATTAGGCAAACTTTGAATTTGAAACCTTTGAAACCTATAGCCAATATGCTAGAGATGGTGTAGCGAAATTTTAAATTTTCTAAAATGATTTTTTTATAATATTTAAAGCAATAAATTTAATTGAATAAGTATCTGTGTGTCAAAGCTTAAGTCGTCAAATTCTTTGAGAAGATAATTGGACTTTTCGATAAACTCAAATCAAAATTTAAACTCTTTAAATTTTCAACTAATTGATCTTTTCCTCTGTTTCCGTACTCACAATTGCTTAAAAAGTAAACTCTAATGTGAAAAGCTAAACATAGGACAAAATGGAAACTTTCTCGAGGAGGGTTGTTTAAACTTCTACATGTTAAACCAAAAAATTTAAACTCTCTAGATCCTTAATTATAATTGCTAGATTACTCCTAATTTAGAATCCAAACACAAGTTATTTGAGTGGAAGAAAAATATTCAAATAAAATACCTTGCTTTGGGTTGTCAAGAGGAAAAATTAGTGTTTCTTGGTTTGAATGTGGCCTTTTCATTAGTTTTGTAAGGTGTGTGATTGTACTTCGCTGCAGTGTAGTTGAGATTTCAGGGTGTTGGCTTTTGTATAACCTTTGTTCTACTAACCTTTCGGTTAGTCTCCTATTTTGGGTTTTAATAGAAATTTATTTTGGCTGAGAATTTATTTTTGCAGAGTTTTCCGTTAGTATATGGGCACTAATGAATTTCAACAAGTATATGTGTATATATATTTATAAGATAATTTATGAAAAAAAAATTCTCATTCATATATCTAAATTAATTAAATCAGAGATGATATGATACAATTAGGACTCATAAGGGGATAGCCAATGGCTTACTTAGGGAGAAAGTCTCCCATACCACCATCCCATTGCCCTATTTGGGTCAATTTGATCGACCCTGACTCAATTTTTCGAGCCATCCTCTCTTTTATTTAAATAAAAAATTAAGCTCAAATATTTAAGTTACAATTAATTAAATAAATCTCAAAATTAATTATTAATGAAATTAATTAATTCTAACAAATAATTTATACAATCCAATTCCAATTTTGAAAAAATCATGATGCCATTAATATATTAGAATGTATGTGCATTCTTATTTAATTATATCATTACAAGGCAACTTATTTCAAGCCTATTGAACTTGTCATATGTGTTACCTTTATCTATGATTCCTTAATGTTAAATTTATTCATTTTTATCTCATGGTTGACATTGTATTGTCCATGGTGAAAAATGATCATTTGTCCTAGACAAATGACTCATGGTAATGTTTCGTTTTTTAAAAACCATGTAATGTCAATGATAGGACATCACTTACTTTTTATCGAGTTATGATTTAATAATTGTATGTAAAGCCATATTATGCATAAATCAAGCACCAAACATATCAACTTTCAATCCATTACTTAGGATTTAAGTAAGTCACACTATAAACATCACAAGTGAATTAGTCCATAAATGAATCTAGGACTAATTTAACTTGGGTAATGTCCGATGCATTGTCAATTTAAATAATCACATATTTGCCTTTATTTTTGGGAGTTAATTATGCTTCAATAGCGAATACAAGTGATCTTCCAAATTGGATTTATAAATGATATAATAATCCTAACTTGAGTTATTATCTCAATCTGACCCTATAGACTACAAACCATTTAGATTATTTACTAATACAAATTGTCTTCTCGCATTATAATTTAACCAATAATATAACTTAATATTAGTTAAATATTAGATAATTAGTAAGCTAATATTTGTTTATTCACTTTATTTTATATGTAAAAACTGTTAAAAACATCCATACAAAAGAATATTAAAGTAATCTTGGGAAAATTTTTATACAATTAACTTCAAAATTACAAGTAGCTAACGACGAAATCTTTGCACTAAGGACATTGTTAGTGCACAAGCTACAATGTATCATGAGTGTGGAAACCAATGTCGGCACATCTTATACCACATCAATGGATAGATTGTGCTATACGCAATTTCCGACAAAAAAAATCATTGATAATCCTTAAATCAGATACAAATATTTGAGTGTAATTATTTAGGGGCGTTTAGTGTAAGGTTAATCAGGAGGTCCTTTGATTTTTTAGTGTAAAGAAAAATTTTGCTTATATGATTGTTTTTATGATGGATTTTATTATTGTGGAAGGATGATGGTACGAGTTTTGATTTTGGGTTCTCTAAATTTATTCTGTAAAATTACGGCATCTTTGCGGAAATGGAAAATTATTTGGGTTAAAGAGCTTAGAGTGTACAGTAGAGTTGATTTTTGAGGAATATCTTTTTATGTTTTTATTTCACCTTTGAATGATTTTTTTTTTCTACTTTAAATTGGAATGATTATTTTTATTTAGGAAGAGCTAATACTATTTGTACTTGAATGAGACTATAATTATTTAACGGTTAAATTAGATTGAGTTTAAATTTTTTTTATCATAAAATTTAGTAGTGAAATTCTTCTTTAGACAAAGTTTCGGAAACGTAATTTAAATCCAAACTGCGTTAGTATTTTCATGTATTTAATCTTTTATATATATATATATATATATATATATATATATTCATCAATGTACATTTCTTAGCACACCTTATTAACATTTCCGAATTTACAAACACAAATCTTTAACAGTATTAACCTGTATGTTTCTCTTAACCCAACTTATGCAACAACAATCTAGCTGCTCAATATCCCTTTTGGGAATTAGCTCCATCTCCGTACACCACTTGGAAGATGAACGAATAATGAATGTTCAGAGTTATATTTCCCATCCTTCTTGTTTGAACTCTCTTTATTGCCGTCAAAGCTTCTTCATATGTTCTATTATTTCAAACAGATTTGTTCTATTAAAAAATTATAATTCAATTTTTGTAACATCATCCCTATATATATATATATTATTTAATAAATTATAGGTTCAATTCAAATATAATTTCGGTTTATTGAATTGTGTTTGATAGTCATTTGATAAAAATGGATCATATTTGCTTTTGAAAAATATATTTTTGTGTGAATAGTGAGAGGGGTAAATGTATATGACATGTTTTTCTATTATAGGAATATGATCAAATTAGTTTTTTTACTATTTAATAGATTAGTTTAATTTTGTATTGTTTAAAAGGATCAAATAAAGTCAACTAAGAACAGAGTTAACAATTACTCTTTAAAAAATATCATTTATTGTTATATAATATTAATATTTTTAAAGTTTTTATGGTTTGTAAATGAAATTTTCTGTTTGGAATTAAACTGCAGATGAAAAAAATAATTTCAAGACTTTTTTATATAATAAATGTTAATTAGGTTACAATTTAAACTTATTTAATTTTTTTACAAGTATAAAGATTAAATTAATTCATTTAACAATAGAGGGACTAATTTAATATAATTTCTATAATACAAGGACCTCCCTAGTTAACCTATATATGTGTGTTAATTGACAACTTACTTTGTTTTGCCATGCATCCCACAAGCCCTTTTCGGCCTTTATTTCCTTTCATCACATTTGAGGATACGTCTAACTTTTGATCATCTTTTTCGTACACTTATTCAAACTCTTCTTTTTCCTTTTTCTATCGTTTACCAATGACATTAAAAAAAAAAAAAAACCAATAATGTATTAGAAATGTCTTAAAATCATTTTTCAAAATCTGCTTAATAATTAGAGGAGATATGCAAAGAAAATCTAACAAATTCCCACTTCAATCACATACATACACATACTTGTCATCTTATAATTACACATCACAATATAATCTTATAAGCTTAAAACTTTAGTATCATATTTAAAAAGTATTTTGAATGATCTCATCCATCAACTATGTTAACATAGAATCAAGACGGCTTCTAAATCATACATGCATCCATTCTTGATCATGTCTATTAACATGACCAAATTACACAAATCAAGGTGTAGCATGAAAATTATATGCAATATGATCTAAACATGTCTATTTTCAACTAGTTCACTTTAAACCTTAGTGAGATCAGACCATACTAAAATCCAAATGTGATTGAATTAAAATAAAATTAATTTTTTTAGAATATATCCTTAAAATATCTGTAAACTGAAATAACTAAAAAAATATCTCTACAACATAAATGTATTTAAAATTATAAACTCTTACCAGAGCTAAAATCATCAAATGACATTACACCTATATGAGTAGTGTGCTCATGTAAGATATTGGGTGATGGTCCTTAACAAAAGGGATCCACAATCTTGGAGAATGTCCCAATATGTTTTATAGGAACCTCACTACTTTGAACTTTTTTTTTTATTAACCAGGGATTTAGTGTCTATATGTTTTGACTTTGATGTGCACCTATTAATATTGGAATAAAATACTTCAGATTTATTTTCATAAAATAACTTATTTGGTCTTTCTATTCTATCCGCAATTCGTAGCCTAGTGATAAATTTTTGCAGCCATATTCCAACTAAATAGGAGTCTGTATACTCAACATCCTTTAACTTATCAAACCTTTAATATGTGAGCATGTAATGCTTTATCTTCTAAAGATACCGTACGAATTGTTTGGCTACTTCCAATTGTCCATACCCAAATTATGTAAATATCTATGGCCATACTTGAATTATGCAAGTATCTATCTAACATCCCAGCAATGTATGCAAAATCTAAATACGTAAACTTGAGCATACATCAAACTCCCTGCTATTGTTGCATTGGATTCTTTTGCATTTTCTTGATCTCAAAATCATTTTTGAGGCATTGATCAAGATTGAATTTGTCTCCTTTAGAAACAAGAGTGTCATTCAGTTTACAAACTTGCATGCCCAATTTCTTTAATACATTTTTTATATAGGCTCTTTGTGATAATCCTAAGATACCTCAAGAGCGATCCTAATGTATTTGAATAGTTCAGGACCATGATCTTAAAGAGTAACTTTTGTGCATTTAATTTAATTTCTAATTAGCTTGTCATCAATTAGAAATAGAGGAGTTAATAGGCCGGGAAAAGTCTAGTTCCAAAAATATTTCTAGGCTTGAACTCGTCCCACCCAAACATTTTTTCAAATGGCACGTTTTAGTGTTAAAAATAAAGAATTATTTTTTTAAAGTTTAATTATAAATATATAAAAAATAATTTAAAATAATTTATATATTTGTATTAATTCTAAATAGTAAAACAGATCGAACCAAGCAGACTGTCCAACTCATGAACACTTTTAATTAGAAATTAGCTACGTTACTTGATTACTAAATTTAAGTTAACATTTTATGATTGAAAATAATAGTATATTTTTATTTTTATTTTATACACTTTATTCTTGAATTTAATGAAAATAATGCATTAAAAACAAAACCTTTTTTTTTTCTAGATCTTGGGCTCTTTTTTCTCCTTTTGATGTGTGGAGGACATGACATGATCCATGAAGGATTGCATCATATTGAGAGAAACCAAAACATAAAACTTTGATCAAAGTGGTCTGGTCCAATATAGAAACTAAAATATGTGTAAGCAAATTAAAGTGTCTGAATCATTGGGCTATCTATTATCTTGCATTAACTGAACAATTTTTTTTTTAAAAAGTTTTAAATAGATTAAAAAAGGAAGAAAAAATATAAGAAAAATATTTGAAATAGATAGGGTTTAGATGAGGTGATAGAATGTAAAGGCAATGGTCAATGGCCCCTTCTGTTTGATTTTTCATGGCGGTCTAAGCTTGAGAAAAAGCATATATTCTGCTTTTATAATACCTTTGTCTTCTTCTTAAGACACTCCTTTAAATCTTTCAAAAACTTTAGACACAATTTCAAGGGCTTTGTGAAAGTTTTTTTTGACTAAAAAAGTTTCAATAATGTTTAATTGTTGAAAGTGATTCTAAATGATTTCTTTGTATTTGCTAGTCAATTTTGTGTAGTCAATTCTTTTCTTATAGGGTCGCTAGAAAGTTTAAATCAAATCTTAAATATACCAAAGACTACGAGGTTTATATCGAAAATAAGGATGCAATGGAGAATATAGTTAAAAAAAAAAAACATATTTCTCAAACTTATCAATTGATTCGTGTAATTATTTCTAATATTAAATATGTTTTAAGCTCAAATTTTAATATTTAATAGTTACCTCTTAATGAGATTGATAAATATGTTACGAAATATATATAGAAAGAGAGAAAAGAATATTTATAAAACTTTGTTGAATCAATTAATTTTATTAAAGACAATTTGTTGAAACAAAGTATACTTGTAAATAATAAATTTACTTATTGAGGATAGAGTTGAAAAATAGAAATTTTGAGGTGAAATTGTTGTCTATTCATGTATAAATTTCAATTCAATTATTCCTCGAGATTTCAATATTACCTAAAAAGTTACATAACTTATAAAGATGTCAATTAAATCTTTCTCTACAATTAAAAAGTTGTAAATTATAGAACCTTGTATGTTGACCTGATGGTCAGAGTGTTCATCGCATCAGGTGTGATCTGAGTTCAAAATGCGCTAGTCACATTGCCCTCCTTTTATAATTTATAAAAAAAAAAAATGTTAAGTTATAAAGTGAAAAAGAATGATTAAACAAAAAAGACTTTAAATTCAAACAAAGAAGAAAGAAAACTTTAGTAACTTAAATTGTATGAATTGTGTGAGCTCCTTTTTCCATCCCATAAAGCAACTATTTATAGGACCTAGGGGCTCTAAACATTTCCTACTCATGCATGAATATACATAATATATAAATATTCATTAATGCATGAAAGAATGTAGATTTTAACAATCATGAAAGTACATAGAATCATTAATGCATTATATAATGTACTGCGACTACTCCACAACCGAGATTAAACAGCAAAAAGTATTCCACTTAACTGACTAGTTCATAGTTCAAATTACAACACAAGTTTGTAATTTGAGTTTAAAATTTTGTCAATAAAAAGAAATTTGAGATAAATTTCTCATCTATTTATAGATGAATGCATGGATGAGATAAAATCAGGAGTCCAATTTTCCTTATTGGTTGATTAAAGAATCTTGTCAAGGATGTATTCAATTCTGTTTTTAGCAAATGTATTCAATGTTTAATCAACTAGCTAGGAGAAAAAAAAATGATATTCTTGATGATGCTCGTTCATTGGAGGCCTATAAATTTTGCGCATGAAATTTAAGAACCTATAAAATCGACATTGAATTCGACATTTTGATTAAAGAAATAAGTGCAAATTTAGAAATACTTTTAAGAGTGTGCTTGACGCAAAAAGTATTTTTGAAACAAAAGTATTTCTAAATAAGTTACTTTTTGAAAGAAAAAGTGATTCTTCCAAATAAAAAATTGACTTAAAAGTACTTTTTTCAGAAGTTAAAAATTTTAACTTCCCTCAAAAAATAGGCCTAAGAAGAAATTCTTAACAGTTTCCGCATATAAGCTTCCAAGCTATATTTTTCAAGACATCTTCAAAGTGGAATAACTTAGGAATCTTGCCTACCTTCCAAGGTTATTATCAAAAAGTTATTCCCAAAACAAGTTGTTCCCAAAGGTGCTCATGCAAGGAACAATATTCCCCAAAACTACTATTAATTGGACAATTAGTAACAAAAAATAAGTATCTAAGCCCCTCCCCAAAATTATAATTCTTAAGTCATTTTAACCCAAAAATTTTAGCGTTTGGTTCCATTAGTTAAATGGTAAAGCCCATGTTTAGCCTAATTCAATTTAGTCTCTTTTAAACCCTAGTTAAAGGAAAATTGTATTTTTGGCTCCTCAAAATAATAATTCAATTTATGTTATTTTAGCACAATTTTTAGCTTTGACACCCTAAAATTTTCTAATTATCTCTTAGCCACCCAATGCAAAATTTTCTCCATTGACCAATAACTGTTCAACCCAGACTCGAAAATGATTTGAATAAAAAATTACACAGCCCAAAATAATTTGAATTCAAAATGATCCAAACTTAAAATGACCCTACTCAAAAAACTCGACTAACAAACCTAGATGACATGAACCTAAAATCTTTCAAGCTTGAAATAACCTAAAATCGAAAAATCCTAAATTCAAAGCAACTCAAACTCGAAATAATATAACCTCAATATGTTAAATATTGAAATAATTGGACTTATATTGTCCCAACCTAGATGACATGAACCTAAAATCTTTTAAGCTTGAAATGACCTAAAATCGAAACAATCACAAATTCAAAGCAACTTAAACTCAAAATAATTTAAACTCAATTAACCAGAATATATTAAATCTTGAAATAATTGGACTTATATTGTCCCAACTTAAAATCAACCTAAACAGCCAAATAGAAGAAAACAATCCCAAAAGTTCTAATTATAAATATGGAAAGTTTGGAGCACAAATATAGCAATGAGGAAGCTTGTAATTATACCCATAGGGACTTAAAAAGGAACGAGAGTTCATTTTTAACACCTTTACTATATCTATTTTTTCTTTTGATTTCTGTTTTATTCTCACTTAAGGAAAGAGACATCTGTGTATGATTCATCCTTTCAAAAAAATAAAATAAAATTCTAAAGCTATAAATATCTCTATGGGCACAACAATGGTCACCCATGCTCAATTTATTCTCAATAATGTTGACCTATATTAACTCAAGGTAATTAAAGGTTTAATTATTAACTAAGTGACCACCTTTTTTAAAAAAAAGATTCATCATGAAAACGAGAAGCAGCTTTTATGAAATAATTCTTGGAAGATAGTGAAACTATGAAGTAAGCAAAAGCTAAAAAGTGTCACAAAAGAAAAGAAAGAAAAGGCAGCCCTAAAAGAAAGGGTTTTGTTTTATCAAAGAAAGTAGGGATAAATAAATAAAGGTGCAAGATGGGGTGGGCGTGCTCCAAGAGAGAGTTAAAAAGGAAAAAGATAAAGCAAAAAAATAAAAATAAAAAAAGAGAAAGGGGAAAGCAAAGTGAAGCTTAGGTCAATAAGGTAATGCCCATACTCTCTGTCTCATCACACATTCTCTACCATTATACATATACATCAACATTTATTTATTTTTTTGTCGAAATCAGGTTATCCACCATAAGTGACAGTGGTTAATTTCTTCGTCGTTGGTGCTCTTCGAAAAGGAAAATAGTTGACTATGAAATATATTTTATTTGTATTAGTGGAGACCGAAGCCTCAACCACATGATTAAGGGATGATATGAACAATCACCATGCCACATATTGTGATTTACACCAACATTTAAATACTAAATAACAAGATTGCTTGTAGTTTGTTTTTTGAAGTTACAATCGTTCCAATAGAATCAATTATTACATGTATTGAACAAAATATATAACCAACTTAGCAGCTAACTAAATTCAAACTAATTAATTAAACAAAATAAATTTAGAGAGAACCCATGTATTTACATATAGTGTGATTCAAACATGAGATCTCGAAATTTTCAACATTTTAATTTTCTTTTCTCAACAACAAAAGTCTTTTATTAAAGAAAGAAGATGAATACAACTATCACACTATTAAAAGCAGTGTTCAGTCACCAATTATTGCGTTACTTAAAGTTTTAATTTTGCTATTGAACCAAAACCTCATCAATGATTACTTATAATTTCTAACACTTTTACCATATATATATATATAAAATAATACAAGTCCACATATATATATATATATATACATACATACATGTATATTGGTGTCGTAGAATCATAAGATAGTGTCCATTGTTAAGTAATTACTTTAATGAATACATGTACAATAAAGAGAGAGAAGAGGAGGGGATTCAAATGAGTTAAAAGACAGCTGCAATAGAAAAATTTGAATGGTGTGGAAAAAGGAGGTTATAGCATAAATATTGTGTATCATAAAGGGGTTAAAATTGTTCGGAATCTAGGGTTATTGGGATTGTTTTTGTTTGCCACCATCGCCTATGTATGGGAAGAAAAAAGAGATGATTAAAATGAACTATAAACTTATTCTCAAACACAAATGAGCTAAAAACTAAAATACATATTTGTATGTGTATGCTTGTAATCTATGGAAACAATTTTTTTTTTTGGAGTGAATGCCATTATTTTCAGAAATAATTAGACAATTATTGGTCTACCTTAATCTTTATACTTTTTGAATTTTAAATTTTGATTTTATTTTATTTTCATTTTTAAAAATTTAACCTATCTATTTATTTATTTTAAAAATTAAAGTTCAATTGACAGTATCATGAATAAATTTCATTAAATTTGAATACTCAATGTTTTTGTTTAAAAATTAAAGTCAAATTGATTAGATTTTTAAATTTAAAAGAAATTAGTTAAAAATATTATCAATTGTATTTTAATTTTTAAATAAATAAATAGAAAGATTAAATTCTTGAAATTAGAAATATAGAAATTAAATTCCAAATTCCAAAAAGTACAATAACTGTGAGCATAATAATTTTTTTGGTCGAAACCAAGGCATTTATTATTGACAGTAATAATTAATCCTCTCACCGTAAGTGAAATGTGACCTATTCCCATAAGTGGGGATTGAAACCTTGAACCATATTATTAAGGGACAAGGTAAATAATCATCACGCCACACCTCAATATTTGAATAACAAATATTGCGATTAAGGTGGCTCTGGAAGTATTTTTATCTTGAAAAATTAATGATTCCTTATTTATTGAACTTGGCTCTTTGGTGGTGTTTTCTTGGTGTGTTAACAAGGCAATGAGACATTTGTCTCTTCAAGCAATTTTGCAGGCATTGATAGAAATATGTTAAAGGCTGGAAATCTTGTATTCTCGGTGGCCGATAAGAAAGGTAACGAATTGGCATCTTCCTTAGTTGTTGCTGGCTTTAATAGGGAGAAAATGTTTAAAGCTTGGTGGTGAATTTTTGTATTATTGCTTCATGGGTGTAGTAGTGTTGGTATGTGTTTTAATTTTGTCTACTGTAATTCTGAAACTTTGTTGCTGTTTTGTTTGTCTTGATTAGGGGTGTTCAATCGGTTAACTGACCCGAAATAACATTAACCGAATTAACCGACCTTTCAAAAATTTTAACCGTTAACCGAACCGAAATTTATTCAAAAAAATTAACTGAACCGAAATTTTTTCAGTTAATTCGGTCGGTTAACCGAATTAACCGAAAATTATATGTTTTTTTATTTTTGGTTAAAAATTAACCGAATTACCCGAATTAACCGAATTACCTGAATTAACCAAATTACCCGAATTACTCGAAATGAATCAATACATAATTAAAAAAGATTACATGATTTTTAGTTTTAGTTTTAGAATTTTATTTTTATTTATTAAATTATTTGTAATTTGTATGGTTGGGTTGGATTGGGTAATTGGGTTGGGTTTTTGGATTGAGTTTAGAGATTGGGTTTAGGTGAATAGTAGGCCTATTTATATATTATAATTTTATTTATTAATTTTTTCGGTTTTACCCGAATTTTGCACACCCCTAGCCTTGACAATAGAACAGTTCGAATATTGCAAAAAAAAAAAGTATATATCATAAATATGAATGATATAAAATTAAATATTATATATTAATGAATGCATTAATATATGATATATTATGAGTGAAAAATTTTAATACTATAAATATGATTCAAATACTGCCACATATCATTTTTTTAAACTTTTAAGGGTGGTTTGGATATACGGTGCGTTTACTTGCAGTTAGTGTAAAAAATAACGGTGGCGGTGAGATTAGATATTGTAATGCTATTGTAGCGTGAGATAAAAAGCAAGCTAAACGCACTGCACTGCATCTCACCATCTCACCACCCATCCAAACTCACATTTAAAATTTTTATTATTTTACTACATCTTATAAGAAGTATGTACACCTTATTTAACCCTATTTATAAAGTGTTTAAACTCCATGAAATAATTTTAATTAATTTAAATATATC
Source organism: Gossypium australe (assembly GCA_005393395.2). Classification (NCBI taxonomy): domain Eukaryota; kingdom Viridiplantae; phylum Streptophyta; class Magnoliopsida; order Malvales; family Malvaceae; genus Gossypium; species Gossypium australe. Next base: position 145,260,963 of record CM016619.1, on the reverse strand, counting down.
AATATGTATATACAATACAATATAGCCCATATCGATGTATAATTAAATTATAAAAAAGACAGCTTTCATTAGGAGAGAAGGCACTACAAAGGGATTGCTGATCAAAATGGATTTGAACCACAAAAAAAAACACCATGAATTAATGGTAGTGAGAAAAAAAAATGTTAAAACCCACCACCAACATAGGGGCAACCAAAGTTCAAACCATAACTTGATGTTTAATATTTAATTATATTTTTAGGTGACCAATCCCAATGCAAAGAAGCACAAGATATGAGTTAAAAGTGTCTCCATCGTAATCTATAATATAAGGTTAATTCCATAAGAGGTTATGAGATTTTAAATTATTTCTTAATTAATCTAATATCAATTTGGATTTGGGTGTTAAATAATAGTTGGAATCTAATTTGAAGTTTATATAAAATATATATACCAAATTTTAAATATATGTATGCTTACAAGACAATTTGATTCTAATATGTTTAGAAAAATAAAAAAAATGGTGACATTTAAATTTAGAATGAGTATTTCTTTTATTTTTAATATGTTAAATTTAATATGTAGATGTTTAAAATTTGATATATGTGCTTATTATACGTTCCACATTAAGTAGAAGCTAATATTTAACATTTTAAACTTAAATTGATGACTAGATTAATAGATAATCGTAATTGATATGATATTGATACTTTTAAAATCTAATAAAACAATTCTCAAGTTTAGAGGTTAATTTAAAAATTAGTATGATGTAATTAACCTAGAGACGAAACCAAGGGGGCAAGGCCTTGTCCCCTTGGTCAAAATGGAAAATATTATTAATAGTCCCTCTTAAGTATTAATTGTTCACTTTAATCATTTGAATAAATGGAAAATTTTGTAATTTTAGCCTCTCTTAAAAATTAATTATATAATTTAAGCTCTTTTAGAATATATATATTTTTAATTTCAACGCCTCAATTTTAGAACTTTATCTCGACACCCCTAAATAAAATTTCTGACTTCATCCTTGATTAACCCTATACATAGAAACATTCTAGAGTTCAGGCAGAGGCTAGCATGGGGTCGTCCCCTAAAATAGAAATTTAACTTTTAGCCATTTATAATTTATAAAATTTAAATTAATATATGGTAAAATTACACTTTAACACCCAAACATAAAAAAAATTAATTTAATCCTTTAAAAATTATAAAGATATTGAATATTAAAATGGTAAAATTACTTTTTTGATATTGTAAAAATATATAATTTAATTCCGACCCCACCAAACAAAATTTATGGAATTTGCCCCTGAGTCTATTGCTGATTTATAAATAGTTAAGAATAGAAGCTATATACATATACATATATATATATATAAACACACACATAAGAGGGTCTTTAAAAGTCTTGGGATCAAAGGCAGTGTAGAGGAAGTATTAATCATCTTCCTGCTTTGTAATTGCAGCGAGTAGTACTGCAATAAAAGCATTCAGTCATAGCTGCAATAAGAGTTAGTTAGCCTGAAAAAAAAGAAAGAAAAGAAAATCAAAATAATTGAAATTAGGGAGAAATAGTGATAAAGGGTAAGGAGAATGGATTATTCATCTTTCTTTTGAAGAAAACCAAATATGTGGGTGTCACCTCAAGTGTGTTCCTTTGATTATAGCTGAGAATTCAACAAAGCTCTTTTGTTTGATTTCTTTTAATCACTCAACCTTGGGATTTTCAAGCCTTTAATCATGGAATCTGAAAATGTCCATCATCAACATCAGCTTCTCGTTGGGTCTTCTTCATCTTCTTTACCTTGCTATGGAGTTTCAAGCAGTCCCCATTCTTGGACCCCTACTAATACTTTGTAAGTCCCCCCCCCCCAATTTATTTCTTTTTAATTAAGCTTCTTAATTAACCTTTTTTTTTTGCAGTAATACCAGTGAGTTCAATCATAATGGAGCTCTGTTGCAACCATGGACTAACCATGAAGGAACCTTCAACAACCCGTCTCAGCACAAACTAATGCTCAAAACAGTATCTTCTAGTTTCCCTATGTTATCACAAAGCTCTGAATTTTACCCCAATACCCATAATTTACCTCCTTTACCTACTAAAGGGAGTTTCAGCCATATATACCCTAGTATAAACATTTCAAACTTGAACCAAGCTAGTTCCATGGAAGCCTTTGATCTCTTACGCCCTTCAAGACTTACCAAAAACAGTAGCTTTAAGCATTATTCTTCAGAGGATCATCATCATAATCTTGCTTCTTTTGGACATTCTCACCAACAATTTCAGTTGTCTAATCAAAGGCTATCTTGTAATAATAGCCCTAGTAAAGTAAGTGCTCTTGCTCTTAGGCACTCACTTCATGAAATTTTTTTGTAGGTATAGTTGAACAAATCTTGATTACAGATATAATGATAAGCATGAAATATGATTTAATCAAATACTTTTGATAAAGTTGAAGACCATTTTTTTTTATTATTATTGTTGTTCTTTATTGAAATTGCTTTTTCATGTTTTTTTTTTTTTACTCTTTGGATTTCAAAGATATCATCTTCCTTCAACACTGAAACACTAGCGGCAAAAAGATCAGGCAATATATTAAAGGAAGCAAAGGCATCAACAGCAACCAAGAAATCTCGTTTGGAGTCACGCGCATGTCCTCCCTTTAAGGTGAGACCATGCATAATGGAAGCCAGAAAATTGCTTATGAGGGTCAGATATGAATCATAAATTTTTGAAGATTTTGAAGAGTTAAAAGTATAATTTTATCATTATATTAATTTATAATTTCATAAATTTATTGGCTAATCATTTGCCTTTTTGCATCAAATCAGGTTAGGAAAGAGAAATTGGGAGATAGAATTGCAGCTCTCCAACATTTGGTTGCTCCCTTTGGCAAGGTAAAAATTTTTGGGTGCTTACAAGATTAATTACTAATTAGGGTCTAATTATAGTTTTAGTCCTTCTATTATGTTAAAATTGTGGTGTGGGAAATTTATAACAGACAGATACAGCGTCCGTACTAATGGAGGCTATTGGATACATCAAATTCCTTCAGAATCAAGTTGAGGTACTCCCATTTTCCCAAACAGTCTCCTTGAATCTTTCATATATTTTTTAATAATAAATATTCTATAACATATTTATTAAAATATTACCTCAAAAAGAGACCCATGCCCCCATTGGACTGTTATGTTATGGGTGCAAACCTAAGCTAGCCTCAACTAATTGATTCTTTAAATTAAACCCTAATCACTCTAGTCTAGCAAACAAAACTAGGGTTTCTCCCTAGTGTTCTTTTATTAGATGATTTATATATAGGGTTAATTAAATTAATTCATAGTCCCCAAATCATTATCAATATTGTATCAATCAAGTCTCTTTTGTTATTTAGTCATTAGCTTGAAATTTAAGTTCTAGTTCGGATATGATGTAGAGCAAATCAAAATGGATGAATTCAATTTTAAATACGTTTGTACCATATCTAAAATGTTTTTAAAGGAAAAAGATAGTATCATTCAAATTTATTAGGACTAATTTTTTAAGATTTCTATGCGATAGGTACACATACGTTAAAATTTAATTCTCACATGTTATAAATATACTCAATGTTTGAGATCATATTTGAGTTCATATTTAACACTTAAACTAATGGCTAGACTGATAAAAAGACTTGATGATGTAATATTAATATTTCGATGGCTGAATAGTATATTTTAAAGTTTTAGCCCCTAATAACTGCAAACAAAATAAGGTTTCTCCCAAGGGTTCATTTATTAGATGTTTTATCTAAATTAGGGATTATAAATTGATTCCAAATTTTTAAAAAAAAAATATTTGAGTCTTGAATATCAATATTGTAATTAATAAATGTTGAGTACAGTGGTAAGATACAATACACTTCTAAGAAGAGAATTTAGGTTTGTATTCTAAAGATAATATTATTAGGAGAGACAGTCACAAACTTTGAAAGAATTAATTTTCATGAACCATAAAAATGGAGATGAAAGATACTTTTGGTTATACCAAAAATAAATATATCAACATTGTATCAATAAGGTCTTTTTTTTCTCCTAGTTTGTAGCTTGGGAATTAAATTCTAACTCGAATATGACGTGGAGCATGTTTAGAACACGTGAATCAAATTTAAAAATATGTTTATATACCTATTATATTGAAAAATTTGTATCTAACGTGTTTTTTAAAGAAAAAATAATATCATTAAAATTTATGAATGCCATTTATTAACGCATTAGATCCAAGATGCCTATGCAATTATATGTGTTAAAATTTGATCCACGAGTTCATTCGAGTTGACATTTAATGTCTAAGCTAATGATTGGATGATAAAAAGACTTTAATTGATACTATATTTTAAGGATTTAATTAGAACATTTTAAAATTTAAACAATTTAAAATCTAATTCATAATTTAGAGCATCTAGTTTAATTAAACCTATATTTTGTGTTACTCTTATATACCAAGTCTTTTCACCATTGGTTTTTTTAAACAACAATCCCGTAAGAGTTGTAATGTAGGAGCTGTATAGCTATTAGCTTTAACCACATGGAAGTTTTGTTTCTTTGGATTCTCATATTCTCTAGTTTTTATAGTTTTCTTTTTATCTTTTGGAACAACATAAAAAGAAAAAAGAAAAAAAATCATTAAAATTAACTTTCCATGAATTCAAGAGAATTTTGTAAGAGATTCAGTATTATTCGATTATAAATAATTTTGTAAGAATTCAGTGTAAAATAATTTTTTTTTTTGCAGACATTAAGTGTTCCATATATGAAGTCGTGTCGTAATAGAACATCTCGATCCAAACATGGGGTAAGAGAAAAAAAAAATTCAATCTATTTGCCAAAGGAAAATAGCCCTTTGGAATAACATATTTTCTTACCTTGAAAATGTTTGTAATGATCATGTTTATAGGGTTCAATGATGGAGATGGGAAACGAAGAAGAAACAAGGCAAGATCTTAAAAGCCGAGGTCTATGTCTAGTACCATTGTCATGCATGTCTTATTTGACCACCGATAACGGCGGAGGCGGCAGCAGTGGCAGCTTTTGGCCACTGCCCAACTTTAGTAGAGGATTTTAACGAACAATTAAGAGACAATAAAACCTTGGGATAGATGATAAAATACTAATTTATTTTTGTAAGCCATATGTCGACTTTACTAGCTAGGAGGGATAATTCATAAAAACTTACTCTTTTTTTTTTTTCCTTTATACAATGTTTAAAATCTACCTTAATTTTAAATGGAAAATTTTGGTCAAATATTATTATAATTACAAGATCCCCAAGATGGACCATGCTCAATCCATTAACAATATTAATTCTTGTAATTTTTTTTAATATAGGTTTTAAAGTTATATAATTTTGACTTGAAAAACATTTTTAACTGTTTGAATCATTGAAACAATAGCACACAAGTTTCAAGATAAATTTCAATTCAAACTCATGTTTGTATAATAACATAATAGTGAATTTTGTGAATAGAATGTTAGGACCGTAAAACTCTGATATAAAATTTAAAATTGTAAATTAGGATCTGTAATGTTAGATTATTAAGAACAAAAATTAGATGTGGAAGCATACCTGAATTCATCTATTTTTTGAAATCTTAGAATCTTGTGGTTTTGATATTCAAAATTAGCACACAAGTAATTTAGAGGAGGTGACTCTCTTTTTTCTAAAGATGGGATGTCAAAAAAGTTACGTATGTGTAATTTGAGGATCATAACCCTAATATATAACTTTTGCACATTAACATTAATTTCTAATTAGTCCCCCATCAATCAGAAATTAGTCATTAGAGTATCTACACATATTTGACCCATACTTTATTTAATAATTAAAGTGCAATAAGCATTAACCAAATTAGATCAATTTTAATTTGGGCTAACATTTTATAATAGTAAATAATAATATGTAATTATTCTTATTATATATGTGATGGCCATGTTTTTTCCAACAATCTCCTACTTGAGCCACATATATATACTAATTGCTCTATCATTACATGCCATTATATAATTCTATGAGATCAAAACTTTACTATCATATCTAAAAGGTATTCTAAACAATCTTGTCCATTAATTATGTAAACATATAGAACCAAGACTACTTTCGTTACATATATTGTAACTAAATCTATCCCTGATCATGTATATTAATACAACCAAAGGACATAGATCAAGTGTGGATGTGTGGCATAGAAATTGCATGCAATGTGATCTAAACATATATATTTTCAACCGGTCCTCCTTAACCTTAGCAAGATCAAACTTTACCAAAATCAGAGTGTGAATAAACTAAATAAATCTTATTTTTGTATAAAATAACCCATAAAAACGTTTAAAATTACAAACTTCCATTAAAATTGAATATCCTGAAATGACATTAGACCCACATGAGTAGCGTGCTCATAAAAACCTTGGGTGGTAGTCCCTTAGTAAGTGGCTTCACAATCATGGAGTTTGTTTCAATATTCTTTATAGACACCTAACCACTCTAAACTCTTACTTTGACAATCAGGAATTTAAATTCTATGTGCTTAGACTTTAATGTGCTCCTATGATTATTGAAATAAAGGACTACAATTTGTTCTCACAATTTGCACCTTAGTAGCAAAATTTTACATCCATATTCCATAAAATCATTTTTTTTTTTTTGCTTCATTCGATCTATTCTGTTGTAAAAAGCAAATAGAACAACGTCCAAAAGTTTAACATTACAGCATTCCAAAAGAAAACACATTCAATCACTAATAGACCTACGTTTACATCAAAGCAATAGCTCACCACCAAGCTTTAAACACTTTCTCACGATTTATACCTGCAATCGCCAAGGAAGATGCCATTTCGTTTCCATTCTTTTTTGCCATCGAAAAAACAACATTTTCTACCTTCTCAATGTCTCTCTCAATATCTACAAAAGTTGCTTGAAGAGACCATGGTCTCATCGACTTATTTGCACACCAATAAAACACCACTATTTGCTTGAAGAGACCATAAAATCAAATTCTGTATACCTGACGATATCTAATTTAACAAACCTCCAATATGTGAGCATGTAATGTTTTTTTGAAGAAAATGTATGAACCTTTTGGTTGATTTCCAAGGATCCATACCCAAATTGCTCAAATATGTGCACAACATCCCAACAATGTACACAATATCTGAATGCGTACAAACTTGAACATACATTAGACTTTTCATTGTTAAAATATAGAGAATCTTATGCATTTCCGTAATCTAAAAATTAATGTTTTTTACAATTTTTTTTTACATTTTTTGTAATAATATTATTAATTTCATCTAATTTCATTTCAATTATTGTATTTTTTAAAAAATAGTTTTATAATTTATATTTTTTTTCTAGATTATATATATATATATATATTTTCTAAATTTTTATATAATTATTTCCTGTATTTATATTTTTTAATGTGTACGTACATGTAATAAAAGAAAATATTTATTTTTTACATAAAGCCACCAAGTGGTACTTTGTGATTGGCTGTTAAATATTTTTTTAACGTCTGTAAAAAATAGACTTAAAAAATATAACAGAGTCATACATTAGGTACTAATTGAGAAGTGATTGATACTTTAAATACTAAATTGAGACCAAAAAAAAAGTTTAAATACTAAAGTGAAAAAATAAATATACTTCAATGAGCAAATCTTAAATTAAGCCTTACTAAAAAAAACATAAGACTGATTTAACATCTAATCAAAGGAATCAACACTTAAAGAACATCCAACTAAAAAGATTCCCACGTTTCATATTAACTTTATCCCTTTTCCTAAAAACCAAATATATAAACAAATCCAAATATTCACATCATCAAATAAAATTGATAAAAAGAATACGTTTGATTGTTGGCAAACAAAACTCATATCCATTAAAAAACAGATTTAGCATATTAGCCCCAATGTTTTAGCAACTTTAGCATATTAGCCCCAATGTTTTAGCAACTTTATGAGCATTTAAAATAATAACAATAATAAAGTTCAAGCTAATTTATGCAATTTTCCAGAAATAAAGAGCTTAAGGATTTTTAATTAAGAACTCAATCGCATGAATATTTATTAAATATCAAAAACACAAAATTTTTATTAACAGTAATACCAAATCAATATTTTAAATCCATGAAATTTTAAGAATGAATCAAGTCAAACATAATAGAAAATCAATTCATCCTCAATGATTTGACATGGCGAGACTTGGATGCCACTTGTTAGAACCGTAAAACTCTTATATAAAACTTAAAACTGTAGAGCAGGATCTATAATGTCAGATCATCAAAAACAAAAACTAGATGTAGAAGTGTACCTAAATTCATCAATTTCTTGAAATCTTTAAATCTTGGGGTTTTGATATTCCAAATTAGCATACAAGTAATTTAGAAAATGTGACTCTCTTTTTTGAAGATAGGATGTCCGGAAAATTACATATGTGTAATTTTGGAACCATAACTCTAATATATAACTTTTGCACATTGACCTTAATTTCTAATCAACCATCATCGATTAGAAATTAGCTACTAGAGCATCTACATATATTTGATTCATACTTTATTTAATAACTAAAGCCCAATAAACATAAAATCAAATTAGATCACTTTTAATTTGGACTAACATTTTATAATAATAAACAATAACATGTAATTATTCTTATTATATATATGATGTCCATATATTTTCCAATACCGAATAGATTGACTAGGCCATTCATTTGACATTATTAATCTTTTTTTTCTAATTACTATTTGTCTCATATGTGATTATCTTTAATAATAAATTTTTATTCTCACATTTTTCTTATAGTTGTATTTGAATCTAAATACATAGCGAATTAATGATTTTAATCTCTCATGTATGTTGTTTAATTTCACTGCTATGATAATTAATTTCACCATCATTACTATTTTTAATCTCATCAAAATCAATCTCACTATTTTCACAAATAGATTTTTTTTCTTCTTCTTAATTTTTCATTTTTTGAAAGGTTTTTATAACTAGATTAGTGGTTGAACCAATCAAGTTGTCGGTTCTCTGGTCCGAACAGTTTGTCCAATTCGATTAATTTTATTTTTTTTTTTGCTCCATCGATATAAAAAACAAAGAAAGAAAGACGTTGGAAAATATCAACCTCTCTCAAAGACCGAAAAGTTACAAAAACTCCTAGAATAATCTTTCACTTTGAAAAACAATCAACCTGAAACAATTAACATCCATTCAAACAAAAATTAATATACGCAACAAACAATAATCACCTTCAGACTTTAAAAAAACAAAGGACTCCTTATCCTACTTTTGCCAGAGCATCAACCAAGGATTCCGTAATATCCATGATTTATCATTTCTTTTCATCTACCACTTCAAAGCAACACACAAACTAGATTAATTAATGATGCGTCGTTGAATGCACCAAAATATATCCTACTCCCTGCAAAATAATGAAAATAACAGTAAAGGGCAAGTAGGGTCGAATCCACAGGGATCGGATTATACAAATGCCTGTTTCTCGAGATCCTGGGCAGAATCGTGCCCAAGAAAACCTGCGTTCCTGAAAAATAAATAAAAAAACAGAATTAATAATTTTCGATCTGGAAAAATAATAATAATAACAAAATTTAAGACGAATTGAAATTACGAGAATAAATTACGAGAATTAAAATGAGGAAAATAAAAAGAAAGGGTTTAGAGAAAAGTTTCTTATGTGGAGATATTCCAGCTTCCGGTTGTCTCGTTCCTCCTTGGCTCCGTCTTCGGCTTTTGGATGACCCTTCTCTACCCAAGTAAGCCAGTTATAGTGGAAGAGGACGCCTACGACCACCAACTCCAAGAGTTTAAACTTACGGATTTAGGGAGCCTGACTCTAGCTTGCGATTGCTTTTGTGGAGTCATTTACGCTAGATCAACGTTTCTCAATGGCGAATCCCACGCCATTTTGTCTCTTGGGCTCGCTAACCTCTGACGCAGTAAGCTCACGAACCGACGGTGCAATCCTCCCAAAACACACAAAGCGGCCGCCTTTGCATACGTTGAAAGGGTTACTTTTAAAGGGACCTGGACGGAAGCGTCAGCCCCGTAATGCGGAGAAATGATGAATACTTGGGTGAGAAAGTTGAGTACGGGTTCTAAGCCTCAAGAACCTTTTTCTGGGGAATTTGGCAACCTTCGGCTAGATGGAATTTAGTGGCTCATATTTGTGGTGGAAAAGTAAATAAAAATATGGAAAAGGGAATTTTTATTAAAAGAAAAATAACACAAAAGAATTATGGGGGAGGAGTGTACAGAAAAAGATGAACAACCCAAATGAGTTACTCCATCCCCTATTTATAGTGCTTAAGGTAGATAGTCTAATTCTACTCAAACTCCTAAAGATAATTACAATTTAATTAAAGATAAATAGAGATAAATAAAGAAATTAAATAATCCTAGATAATTATCCTAATATTAATTATCCTAATATAATTTAAAATAGAATTTGATAAAGCAAAGTCTCCTCTTTTTGCATTTCAGTCCCTCTGCCCTCCATGTTTGCACTTTTGGCACCATCTTTTCCCTTTGTTGCACATTGGTCCATTTATTTCTTTAATTTCACGATTTTGGCCCTCAATTTTGCATTGGTCTCCAATTTAGTCCCTATGAGATAAAAGTCCATAAATAACCCAAATTAGTAGAATCACATTCAAAATTAATATACAATTAGCACATAAAAACATGTCATTCTAGAGTGTTATCAATTAACTAGCAGGACTTTCACCTGCTAACCATACCACTAACCAGCGCCAAAGCTGTTATATTAGCTATTAACTCAGCCATATCCGGTCTTGTAGCCACAATCAATACAAATAACAGAGCACAAGCCACTTTTTTCCATTTCTTAATGCCCCTCAAACAAAATACATGTTTTATGAATAAATGTAGATCTGGATTCGTATTCTTGTAATCAGGACCTCTGTATATTTTGACACCAAACCGATTCACGGAACTTGAAAACTTCCCACAGCACCATATTCAACCTTAATAAAGACCTTGACACCAACCAGCTATTATACTAGCAATAAAAACCAATCCCTTCTACTCCTCATAATGTTTGGCCCAACCTAGTGAACTTCATTCCCATCAGAAGAACTCCACCAGCATTCATTCCTCGATTAAGATATTGAACACCCTTGATCCATTCACCAACCCCACGCCACTACTCCTTTCACTCTAGTTTCTTACTGTATTAAAGTCACCTAACCACTTACCATCCACAACACCGCGTCTCTTAAAGATGGGATAATTACCTACATGAAGACCACCCCAATCCCATATTATAATTACACCTCCAAACTCCCTTCTGCAGCCGAAAAACAAAAAAAAAAAAAAAAAAAAATCATCACTCCATACATTCCTAAAATCAACTCGATTAAATAATTCATTAAATTTGTTTAAAAATTATAAAAATTTGATTTGACTGGTTTTTAATCCGATTCAATCAACCTGTACCAATTCTTAAATTAATTGATCTAATATATTAATCCGAATCGATATTCCATTCGATTTTCAATCTGACTTGTTCAACTAACTGATTTAGTCCAATTGAGACAACAATCACTTTCCCCTGATATCATTATTGATTGAGGGTCTACGTTGTTTTTTGTGATTTGGGCTGTTTTGGGAGTTGGGGTTAAGGTGTGTTTTAGGACCCAACAATGTTTTTGGTCCAATACTTGCAAAAAGCTAAAAGAAACATCACATCAAATTTAAAAGAAAAAAAGTCGTAATAATCATGAACGAAATTAAAATGTAAAAGCTATAAAATTTACACGGACAAAAAAATTGATATCTATTAAATAAAATCTTTAATTAAAAAGGTAAACTACTTAGTTGGTGAATTAATTTTTAGGGTATTTTTATTTTTATCACTTAAAATAAAATTCTTTCAATTTTATCTTCTAATTTTTAGGAAACTATTCAATCATTAAATTAAAAATATGTTTCAATATAATACATTAAAAACTAGAAAAATAGTAATTTTTTTAATTGATTAAAACAACTCATAACGAATCCATTGTATATTGTGTTAAGATTATAATTAGATCCAAAAAATAATTATAATTAGAATAAAGTTGGTGGCATCATATATGGTATTTTTAAATTTCATTCAAATCATTAATTGAGTCTTAATTCAGTACGTATTGGCATTGTTGCTAGTCTAGGAGGATATGGATTCGAGTATGCTGAAGCGCGTTTATCCTCCTATTCAAGGGTTGGGATGAGTTATGGATATTTCTAAGCATTCTATCAATTTAGAAACTCCAAGCTTTGATCTTAATGTTAGAATTTAAGCTCAACTCATATTTTAAACAAGATCCGAGCTCATTTTTCAAGCATAAAATATTTATCTAAATTGTAAATTATCTCAAAAATATATTATCCGACTGTAAATTTAGACAAATAACTCGAATCTTATATAATTATAATAAAATAAAATTTGTTTTAGTATACAATGTAATGATTTGTGACAATATATGAATTGTGAGATATTTTGAAGCAAAGGCTACGAATTAGATATTTTCTTTTTTTGCAAGTATGATGAGTTGCCTTATCTAGTTTGTCTGAGAAAAACAGTATACACGTGGCGCTCATCTGAAATCTAAGATATTTTCGACCGCCGGCATCGTTATCGGTTGGAAATAAGACGGCTAGGGTTGATGTTAATATTATCTAATTCTTTTTGTACAATTTATATAATATTATATGATTTTAAAAAGTAAAAATTACTTTATTAATATTATATTTTTGTACAAGTATTATATAATAAATAACGAAAATATTTTTTAAAATGATGTTCAGCGTTCCAGATGTGGCCTGAGTTTGAGTCATATTAATCGTGTTTGTTATTCGAGTTTTATCCTATTATTATAATTAAGAAAAAAACAGAACACGAAGCTTAATTTATCATCATATGTTTCTCTTTTGCAAAACTTAAATATCTTAATTTTATGAACAATAAAAATCATTTAAAAATCAATTTTGTCAAAATCAAATTGAATTGGTTGATGGATTCCTATCAATTTAGTTGATGACATATAATTAAAAATAATACAAATCACAACAAAAGATTAAAATTGAAAATGGTGGTTTAATTGATTGAGGGCTTATTTGAATGGACATTTTCTTTTAGTGTGGTATGTTTAGTTTTACTTTTGTTTTACGCTATACTATTTAATTTTATTATCATTGTTATTTTTAAATTAACTGTAAGTAAACGCACTACCAATCTAAAGAGATTTAATTATATTTTTTAAGAGCTAAGTTATATGGAAATGACTTTATAAATTTTTATAATGATTAGATCAAGTATGCATGTTTGAGAAATCATGATTTGGAACTGTTTTAATTTTATGGTTGCAGTATCAATTTCAAAAGGATCTCCTATATATTGTATACCAAAAGTATCTATTTTACCAAATACCAAATCCAAATTTCCTACTTCTCACTTGGTTCATATATGCTTTTAATTTCTTTTTCTTTGAAAAATAATAAGAATATATATATATATATATATATATATATATATGGAGAATGATTCACTTATATTGATATAAAATTTAATGGGTTTTACATTATTTGTAATTTTTTATATGATTAATATTTTAATAATTTAACAGTTGAATTTATCAATATACTTATATTTGTCATACATGTAAAATTTTGCATCGGTCCAATATATCTATCGTCTCAATCTAAAATATTATTTATATTAATATATATTTAACGAATGGAAGTTTTTTTTTTTACATAAAATGAATAGTTATAAAATTTTAATTTATATCAAACTTGACGTGCATGATCTACATAAATGACGCATAAAACATGACGGTTAAATTGTTATATTGTTAGCCGTATAAAAAATTATGAAATGGTATAAAACCAATTAAGTATTACATTGATATAAGTGTATCTCTCATATATATATATATATATATATATATAACGTAAAATTATTATTATTATTTAATTTGGGTTTTTAGAATATAGTATAGATCATAATTGAAGCATTGATTGTGTTAGTCCTAATGCTCAAATTTAAGTTCCATAATGTATAAATGATTGAAAGGTTTCTATCAATCGGGTCTCAATTTAATTAAAAAATTATTGAAAAATTTATTCATTTTATAAATAATAAACATTATTATGAGAGTATTTTTGTCGTTTTATATTTTATGTAAAATCCAAAAAAATGCATGTGATAAAATTTGATCCTAAAACACCATGATTTTAATATATTAGCTTTACAATTTGAACCAAAACCTTGTTTATTTGTATATTAATTTTTTATAAATATATTTACTTTATAATTTTTTCCCACATGGAGTTGTACCATAAGTTTTCTAATTTTTTGCTGACTATGCCTTGCCTTAATTGACACCGTTGTTATTGTAATTACTAAACAAACGTGGATTTAAATACACTTAATCACGTATTTTCTTCTAATTTAAGGGAGGGGGAAAGTAATTTAGTATAAAAAAATCCTTTAAATTTTCCTTTTATTTTGTTTGAAAAAATTAAATAATATAAATCTATCAACATCCACTAAAATATCTTTTCTTTTACACAGCAAAATATTACTAGATATTTTTTGCTTATCTTTTTTTATGTAAATCATGTTCATTAACAAAAATATTAGAGGAAAATATTTTTTCAATTTTTTGGGTGTTAATCAAGTGATACTTAATATATTATTTTATTTTAAAAATATTTTTTTTGTTTCGATCAACACTTATTGAGTTAAGATGAAGCTCAATTTTTTTTAAATAAGATCTCGAGTTTGAATCTTATAGATAAAGAAAATAATATTGAGAAAAATTTTATCACTATTTAAATATTCAATCTAACTCGAATTTAATTTTAAAAAATCTAATATAATTACTGAATCCTAAGAGAAAAAAAAATATGTTTATTCACATTCATGCCGAAATTATGAGATTCATTTTTTCATTGATCGCAACCAAAAGCTAAATTATTGCTGAACCTATGGACCAGCTTGAAAGGTTGGCAAAGCATGTTTAGAGAAAATATCTAACTATTTTGAAGCTTATATTACCCAACTCTATATCTCCACTATCATTTTAATACTGATATTTTGAAGTCAACTTGCTTCAAGCAATCAGATTGGACGGGTCGATTAAATAGAAAATCAATTAAAATATTGGTTCAAACAAAAAAATTAAATTAACTTTTGAGTGAATTACTTAGAATTAATAAAAAGTCGAGGACAAAAAATTTGACTGTTGAACCCATTGAACCCATTTATAATTTTTAGTATTTTATTAATATATTAATTTTTTTATTTAATTATTGTTGAATTAACAATTAAATCGATTAAATTGAAAAATAATGGTCTAATTAATTTGACCATTGCTCTAGTTTTTATTAATATTAATTTTAAAATCTTAAATTTGAGTTTTACTATATGTACATTTTCTTCCGAATTAAATAAATATTGCTTAGAAAAAAAATATAAATAATGACATTTGGAAAACACTATTCATGATGAAGCAATTTGCCATCTAAAAGTCAAAAAGTTAAATTTTGGTCCCAATTTGAGTGATGCAATATCTGAGACCCTAACTCCAGTCCTCCAATCACGTAAGCTTAAAATTTTCTTTGTACTTCTTTAATGGTTTAATTTTACTTTCAATCCTTATACTTTTCGAATTTTTAAAATTTAACTATACTTTTTAATCGTAATCAGGAGTATCTATTATTGGTAGTAATGACTAATCCTCTTGTCGTGAGTATTCCTCGAAGAGGTAAATGGTTTATCATGAAATGTAATCTATTCTCATGAGCAGGGATGGAACCATCGACCACATGATTAATGGATAAACAGTGTTACTTTTAACTTTAAGAATTTTGCCCCTCTATCTTATTTAATTTAAAAATTGAAGTCATAACTTTATTAAATTTGAATATGTGAAATTAATTGGATTTTAATTTTTAAATCAACCCGTCAAATATTAAAATGCCTCGTATTTAATTTTAACAAAAATCCACTAAACTTGTGCTGAATTGAATTTTTAACCCAACCAAGTGATTAAATTTTTTAAAATAAAAGAAGAAATAGATTTTAAAAAAAAAGTATATATTAGTTTAATAAAATAATAATATATTTATTTTGTTAAACTTTCGATATTTAATAATCATATTGAATCTCGATTAAATCTAAAATCAAGATAAACCATAATCTTATAAAATAGAAAAGCTCTATTATATATATATATATATATATATATATATATAAACTCGAATCCAAAACTTTATTGGATTATCGTAGCTATATCTATATAGTAATATAGGTTTAATCCATTTTTGTGTTGAACTTGGCTGTAGTTCCTACATTGGGACTTAAACTTTTCCTTTATCCAAGTTATTCTTCGAACTTGACAATTATTTTTGTATTAAGACATGAAGTAGACAGTTGTTCACAGTGGGACTTGAATTTTTTTTGTTCAAGTTAATCCCTAAACTTGAATAAATAAAATTCAAATCTCAATATGGGTAGAGACGAATTTAAGGGGGACAAGTAGAGGCCTTGCCCCCGGAAATTATTCAATTTAATCTCATCTTAAATAAAGAAATTTTAAGTTAATATATGATAAAATTGAACTTTGACTCCTAAAAATAAAAAATTTAATATTTAATCCTTTTAAAAATAATGAAATCATAAATTAATAAATGATAAAATTATATTTTCACCTCTCAAAAATTTATAATTGTATTCCGGCCCTCACTAAAAAATATCTATATTCGCCCCTAAATATGGGAACAATTGCCAAGTTTAAGGACTAACATGAATTAAAAAGAAAATTTAAACCTCAATATGGGAACAATCACAAGATTCAGGGACTAATATGGAAATAAAAAATTTCAAGCCTCTATGAAAAGAATCTCTTATCTTCTGCCTATCTCTCGTTCCTTCGTCTGATCCTTAACTTGTCGGTTTATTTACCTACTTTCCATTTCTCTAGATTTTCTCTTTTATTTTCCTTCCTTTTTTCCCTACGTTTTTTTTTCTTTGATTTTGATCATCAAAAAAGGCTTCTTTCATAACACAAGCTTTCCTTCAACTTCCAAAGGTTCGTAATTCTCTAAAAACTTTGCTCTGATCGCTGATCAAAATCGACCCTTTTGATCATTTCATCTCTAAACTAACACTTAGAGTCTTGATTTTTATCTATAATTTTTTCATTTAAAAAAATAATTTATTCGTTAATTATTGTAATTGAGTGTTGATCTTTGATGGGTTTTTATTTTTCCCTTTAAAGATATGATCTTTACACAAAAAATATCTGATATTTGATATTTTTATTTGTTTCAAATTGTGGGGTAGGTTCTAAAAGAGGGACCAAAAAGAAAGATGGTTTGTTTGCAAGGACCGGTGATTTGCCCCGCCGTTGATAGCAAGCAAGTTGGGGTTTATACGGTGCCGTTTAATGGGCCTTTTCTGAGGACTAGATTGCATCAAAGTGATATATGGGGATATAGAGGGATAGTTGATGGAAAAGGTAAGACACGTGGCATTTCCGGTCACCTGAAACGGCGGAGGAGGTTTAACACCACGGTGCAGTGTATTTTTAGTTCATCTTCCGATGGGAATGGAAGTATGGCTGAGAATTTCAATGAAAACAATGAAGATTATGTTAATTCTAGTGTGGTTGAAGCTGGTATGTGGTTTTTAAGCTAATGAATTACTTCGTGTTTGATGTTATTGTCGTATTCGAATTCGATATAGACTCGGGTTTTATAGAGAATTGTTGATATGTTGTTGTTGCTGCTGTCAGTCATGGAATTCGATATAGACTTGGGTTTTGTATGTAGAGAATTGTTGATATGTTGTTATTGCTGTCTTTGTTGAATCGGGTTTTATATGTAGAGAATTGTTAATATGTTGTTGTCGTTGCTATCTTTGAATTCGATATAGATTCGGGTTTTATATGTACAGAATAGTTGATATGTTGTTCTTCGAATTCGATATAGATTCGGGTTTTATATGTAGAGAATTGTTGATATGTTGTTCTATGAATTCAGATATAGAATCGGTTTTTTGTATGTGGATAATTGTTGATATGATATGATATGTATGTTTGTTTCATATGTAGTTGAGGTGAGGAGTGGAGCTGATGGATTTATGATCAAAATGAGGGATGGTAAGCATTTAAGATGTGTCCATAACAATCCTCAAGGTGGTCATCTCCCGGATTATGCACCGCATCCTGCTATTGTTCTGAAGATGGAAGATGGGACCGGTCTTCTTCTCCCGATCATTGTTTGTATGTGATCATTTTACTTGATCCGTCTATCTTTTGGCTCTGTTTATTAGCTTTTATTGTTGACGTTTGATTTCGATTTCAGTGGAGATGCCGAGTGCGTTGCTCATGGCAGCATTACGTAATGTCCAAATTGTATGTTATTGCTTTCTCTCCCATTAAGTTAGGATTGGAATCGGTTTTGTATTGAATATGAATGCTAACATATGTTTTGACTATCATTTCCAGGCTAGGCCTACTATGTATCAAGTAGTGAAGAACATGATTGACAAGATGGGCTACACGGTAAAGTTCATTTCCGCCACCATATTCGGACATATCTTCATTCATTCGAGATCTGATTGTGAATTCATGATGTGTATGTTGGGTTTTTGCAGGTAAAGCTTGTTCGAGTTACTAAAAGAGTACATGAGGCCTATTTTGCACAGCTTTATCTGACCAAGGTATACATGTACTTCAATGTTGAACTTCTGGTTCCACTATTAGCACATTCGTGTGACGTTTAACTTGGGGATATTCTTGTATAGTCTTCATCGACTCATGTTGGATGCTGTTCTCACAGGTCGGTGATGAGACAGAGTCTGTCTGTTTTGACCTTCGGCCTTCTGATGCCATCAACATTGCCGTGAGGTGCAAGGTACTCGTTACGCGATATTTTCTAGTATAGTTCCTTTTTGGTAAAAGTATCTTGGAGGCCTCTGTAGTAGGAGTCGGATTGCGTTTTGCCATCTCTGGTCAAAAAATGGGTAAATTAGTCCCTATACATTGGAACACAGAGCAAACTGGTTTTTCTGTTAAAAATTAGTCCCTGTTTGTCATGCTGACGTACATTGTTTGGTTATTCCATCAAACACAACAGTTTTTAACAGTACAAATAGATGAATTTTTAACAGAAAGGACTAATTTGCTTTTTGATCTAAATATATAGGGATTAATTTGCTCATTTTTAAGAGGGTGAAAATGCAATTTAACTTCTCGTACAAGAGCTTCTATGGTACTTTTACCATTCCTTTTCTTTTTTCTTTCTTACCAAATGCTTGTGTTATGCAGGTACCTATACAAGTTAACAAGTACTTGGCATACAGTGATGGTATGCGCATAATCGAATCAGGGAAGCTGTCAACACAGTCCCCAGCTTCAGACGGCTTATTATTTACCGAACTTGATCAGTTAGATTTTGCTTTTGCTCTTTTATTGAGATAATAGAACACGCTTACACTTGCAGTTTCCAAACAGTTAGAATGTAACATGCTTTAATTTACGTTTCCAGGCCAAGCGGTCAGCATTGCCTCGACACAGAGGAGTTCAACATTGTCTGTGACTTAAACAAGGCTATCAATCAGGAACGCTACAAGGATGCCGGTAACATCCTCTCACTCGTTCTCCCTTATCTATTCATTTGTAGCTTGTGTCTTTTAACATATTTATCATTGTGATACTCCCCGACAGCCGACTTGAGAGACAAGCTAGGTCAGTTTCGAGCTCAAAGGAACTTGAAGAAATATACGTGACAGGTGGTGTTAATAAACCCAAATTAGGTTGAATCTTTTAAGGCCTAATTGTGTTTCATATATCAGTCTCCGGCTCCAGTCAATAGACCATTGACAAGTTCTTATTGATGTCTCAGTCGTTCCATTGGCGACTCCGGTTGTAAATAGGAATTATTGTTGGAAGCCGATAAACTCAGCTGGGCAGTGGCAACATACGGTGGCGAAGCAATCAGTTCGGTTATATATATGTTATCTTCTACCAAATATGTAAGGGGAAAGTATGTAAATATATGTATAGATACATACATTTAAGAAATGGGATGTAATATGCTAGATTAAGCTCGTTGGTTTATGCTTTATCAATTTATAATGCTGTTTTTAATACTGGAAATGGATAAAATTTTACTCTTTGATTTAATGTATAGAGATTAATATAACTTTTTTTTAAAAAAAAAATATAATTTAACTCTTAATGCAGAGACAGATTAATTTGGCTATTTTTTTAACAAAATGTTATTTAACTCTTAATATAAGTATATTCTAACTTTTAAAAGTCGAAATGATTTAAATTTGCAATGACCTAACCTAGAAATCTCTGAAATGGCTCTGACTAAAATTACAATAAACCGATCCATATTAAAAAACTTTCAAAATTCACTCAACTGAAAATATTCAAAAAAATTTAGAATTATCAATTTGTTATTCCAAAGAAAGATCATT
Organism: Gossypium australe; assembly: GCA_005393395.2. NCBI lineage: Eukaryota > Viridiplantae > Streptophyta > Magnoliopsida > Malvales > Malvaceae > Gossypium > Gossypium australe. The sequence goes on along the minus strand of CM016619.1, from coordinate 145,240,427 downwards.
CATATCAACTTACATTCATTTTCCTTCCATAAAAGAAGTAACCTTAAAACATACTAAAATTTGTCAAAAAATTGGCAGTTTAAGATAATAGTAAGAACAAGCCATATATATGCTTATCAGCTACTAAAAAGAAATTGAGCTGCTTTTAAACGAACAAGAAGTAATACATCTGGAATATGAGATTTATAAAGATCATCATCCTCCATAACATATAAAACATCTCTAGCATGTCTTTTCTGAGTTCAAAATCGTAACATCTTTCCGGTCCATGATTGATTCTGCTCGTCCTTATGAATCATGCATGTTGTCTGAAATTTGGATGTAGTAGCTCTATTACTCGAGTTTTTTGTTTTCTCACTATTACAAATACATTACATTTCACAAGTACAATACAAGTTGTATAAATATATATCCGACCAACTATAATGTAGAATCAAATCAATACAAAGTATAGCAGACAAAAAACTGGACTAAACCCTCACATGGCATACACACATGGTGGGACGAAGATCCACACATCGCAATTGTCCATGATGGGACTCAAACCTGGGTATTCAAGGACTCAGGGTCTCCGTTTTTTTCACTATTACATATACAATACAAGTTGCATAGATATAATGTCCGACCAACTATTAATGTAGAATCAAACTCGTAGACAAACTCACTCATGGCATATGCACATTGGCATTACTCAATGACTCATCTTCACCTTAACCAACAAGCCAAGGCCTTATTGGCATTACTTGAGCTTTTAAGTACAACTTAACAAGGTTCTCTATGGTTATCAACGTTTACACCTCCTCTTAAGGAGACTATGTTAGAATGAGTTAGTATATAAACTCGGTGGTGGTTCGGAGTTGAATGGACAGAACTTAAGACTTAAACCATTCATTTAGGTCCTTTTCACTCAAGCCTTCAACTTTAAAATATACATTTACATACAAGCAAGACTTCACAACAACCACAAAAAAAAGCTGATTCTCAAGTATAATAGGCTTTGGTAGAGATGGACATTTGGCAACTAATGCAAAAGTTTAATGTTTCTAAGCTAATGAATCTAGGTCCCTGAATAAGGAGTAGTTTATCCAGAACATGGAGGCCTTTGTACTAGGAGTCAAATTACTTTTTGCCACCTTTACTCGAAAAATGGGCAAATTAGTCCCTATACATTAGATTACAGAGCACAATGGTCCTCCTGTTAAAAAATCCATCCATTTTTATTGTTAAAAATAAGACCCTGTACGTCAAAATAACTGTTTCATTAGTTTATCAACCATGCCAATTTTTAACAGTGGAAATGGATGAAATTTTTAACAAAAAGGACCGGTTTACTCTTTTACCTAACGTACAATGACTAATTTGCTCATTTTTTGAGTAAAGGAGGCAAAATACAATCTGACTCCTAGTACAAGAGCCTCCATGATACTTTTACCCAGTTTATCCTACTCAAACATTAGCAGAAATAAAAAACATGTGGTTGTTACCCACAATGCCAAGTTAGGTAGTATACGAATTTACTCGATTCAATAAGAGCAGATAAAGCTAAGAAATGATCTCCCAAGAATTGAAATATCTTTCTCATAAGTGTGGAATCAACTGAACTATAACAAATAAAAATAACATTGAAGCATTGAACAAATACCTGGCAAGCCAGAAATATGTGTGAAATTGCAGACATAGAACTCTAGGACGACAATGGACCTCACTCAACCGTCCAAGCTTTCTAGACCTGGCATCTCCATTTCTGTCTGGACAAAAGGTCTACAAAATTCCAATACAGACTACCCAGAGGTGAATAATTTCAGTAATCATAAACTTCAAATCAAGAGTTAAACAATCTACCATGTTGATTTCACACATATCCCAAAACATGGTAGAGCTTTTCATGAAGAGGCCATATCTTCAAATCAAATGCATTTTAAGTTACAGGCTTATGGCCGAGGAGACCATGGACCATGCTAACCACGTGCAGAAGTTATCAGTCAAAAACAAAAGGACAGCAGAGCTTCTACAGAAAGAAACATGATGAAAAATGAAAATGCACATTAATGTAAACCGAAAATCAAACCCCTGTTAGGCATGCTTTTAGTGTCTGTTACAATCATAACTCAAGCTGTTTTCTATAAGAAGTTTATTATGCTAATTATTTCACATGCAAGCATTACATGAATTGATCAGGTTTAAGAAGGAAAAAGAACATTCACAATTAGACTTTCACAAAAAAAATTCTGCTTTGATAAGCTTCAAAGGAAGAGTGCATTTAAGAAAGTCTGCTAATAACTTCAATTTTCACCACCATAAAATACCATCAAAGCTTCCACTAAAAACAGTAATTTCAATGTCCAGCTGTATGAATTAATTGGCTGCGCGGGCTCATGATATAATGGCAGTAAGTGGTTGATAGTTGATACATCATTTTCCCTGTTAGCCCAAACCCTTGCAGTCTTATCATTTTCTCTTTTTCTCTCTTGTGAAGCTCCCGCTGGTCATGGAATGAACCCACACTCCTGAAACCAGATGACATGCATGTATTGAGCATTACAACTGCATAATGTTTTGAGTGCAAATGCATTAACTCTTTCAAGCATGAATAATCATCTTTCTACATGATACTAGCAAAACTGAAAACAGAAGCAATATAAACAGGAAAAGTTTAATGGCAAACTGATCTAGCAAAACCCCAGTAAAAAACGAATTTTCCTTCAAGGGTTGAAAAATAGTGTAGTTCTATAAAAAAATGATAAATTATTTATAGACTAGAAAGAACCAAGTATAGGAGGAACATTTCTGGTAAATTATCAACTATCCTATGGTAAGAGTAAGACAAACTGGATAGCAAATTTCAGAGTTATGCATAGCATATCTGATTTCGAGAAAGTCCATGTTATGCTGGACGTTATACAACAAATTGGACAAGCATTCCAACCAAGTAGCCCCTCTCATAGGCAAATCTGACCATAAATCAATACGCAACTACTGTGAAAGTAGAGGACCATTTCATTTCCACATAAGAAGAAAGAAAATAATAATAATAAAATAAACAAGCATAAATCTCTAAGCAAAATATACAGCAATAAATTAGTTTCTCAAAGGGAAATCCAAAAGTTGCAAAATGAGGTGAAGCAAGAACTTGAGCCCAAAGATGAGTAATTCTCATATTCACTCCTACAACTTTACTTCTACGAAACATATAAGAGCTAATTGCACTTACCAGTACAAATCTTCAGGAAAAGAAAATGTCTTTTAAAGTACATCTTTTATGTCAATACTTCTTCATATGTGTCCCTTCTAGCAGCTTTATCACCTTTTATGCTCAGTTTTTGCCATCTGACAATAACAGTTGACAATCTTCTTATCTAACTTGTAATAGTCCTCCATTTTCTTCAAAGGTTTCAAATCCAGATCAATGAAATACACCTAGAAATTTGCAACTTAGATAAGATATACAGTAACACAAGAAGAAAGTAGCAAACCTTGTCATAAAGGACTTCAATTTCAGCCTAAAACAATTTCCTTACTATATTAAAATAGAGAGCTATATGATGTTTTCTCTGGATTTGTTACAAAGATTGAGCAAATTACTAAATCCACAGCAAAATAATATTTGCAAACCATAAAACGGTTTTGACTTTAGAACCTCAAACGGTTTTGAACAAGAAGACCAAAGCGTATCAGAAAAAGCATTTCAAGAGATTCCTTTTCAAATGCCATGAAAATACTAAATAAAATATTTTAGCTTTAATAATGGACACAAAATGCAACTGAGAATGGCAAGAAAGTCTACCTTGTACTCAAAAACTTGCTTAGTTGATCCTAGATATACAGTACTGTGAGAAGATTCAGATAGCACATCTCCATCAACCATTGGTCTAAAACTAATCATCAAACTACAGTCCTTTACAGTAGCAGATATCAAATAATCCTTCACAATCTTCAAGCTTTCTTCCAAAGGAATGGAGTGCAAAGAAGTATGACGGTTTGATAATTTGTCTTTACTCAGTTCTCTACAAACCATACAAGGTTGAGAAATTATGTTATAATATGCATGAATTGCCCCTTCAATGTCATAAGCATCGAGCTTCTGAACTTCAAGAAGTTGATCTAATACTCCTGAACTGTAAACTGTCTCAGCAACAAGCTGTATAAAGCTAGTTTTGCACATGCCATCATCTGCCTTAATGACATCCTTGAGTGAATCTTCAAAGGCCTCACCGACCAGAACAGTAGTACTGCCTGCACCACCACCCAAGCCCCCGAATACGATAGAGCCATTCAGAAATACACGGAAATTATTCTGAGGGGTGGCGTATAGAGCTTCAATAGCTTTGCATATCCTGTCTAGGGATCCAGAGAACAAATCCAGTGGATTATATTCACTATATTCTGATATCTGTAAATATTTTTGGAATGTCAGAAATATTAAGGAAGTGAGAATAAACATAAATATTAACATAAAAAGACCATATTAGCTATCAGGGGAAGAAAGGGGCCAAAATAGACACTCTTCTCTTGCAAGTGGACATAATAGTGACTTAGCACACACACAAATTAATAATTAAATTAACTAAGTAAACGATAAAATATAAAGAAACAAAAGTTACCTCTTGATTATGCAACTTCAGTTCTTGGTGCATTTTAAATCGACTTAGAGTTCTTTTAACAGCATTTTCTTCAGCTATGAATCTTGAAATTGGGAGAAATCCACATTTGGGCTACTTCACCAAAACAAATGGAAAGTAAAACTTTAGTAGAGCGAATGAAAATGCATAACAGACACAAACGTAGTTGATAACACAGATATTGAGGGAAAAAAGACATAAAAAGGTATCCACCTTTATCTCAACTGTTATACATGGTCCACCTTTAACAGTACCTGAAATAAAGAAAGTGCAATGATATGAAATCCTAATGGAGGCTTTGCCATATTGCATAACTTAAATATTATTTTTTAATGGAACCCAGTTTCATATTTGGTTATATTCAAGTACTTGCATTTGACATCAGAGCTAAGTTCTAGGAAAATGAAATTGAGGAAGACCACATACATGTCTATAAGCTCTTCTCAAACTGTTGGATTTTCGCACATAAACACATTGAGCAGGTACAAGTTACCATTTACCAATCTAGTTAAAAAATCACATTAAGAAAAAAGAATCTTCATCTGGCTATTTTGCTCAAAGTAATTTTAGATGTACAAAATTCCATATAGAAAACATATACAGAGCTACTTCCTAGTCCTTTCCTTGCCATCAAACTCTATCAGGAAAATATTTTGGCACCAGCATTCTAGATTGGAAGGTAGCTATAAACCCATCTAACTAAACTTAGCTGAACAAGATTGAGAAGTCCTATTTTCCACTGTCTGTAAGAGTGAAGAAAAAATATATCCTCCCTTAACATTTCTAAAAACATGAGACAAAGCATCAAAATTTATAAGGAAAAGATTGAAATTTACCATTCATAAAGACTGAATGATCCGATATGATCAGAACAGAATCACGATTCACATCAACCTGTGATGAATCAATTCGACAAGCAGGCCGACGACAAGTCACATTCTTCTCAACTGACAAGAGGAATTCCTTAGTTACACGAACACGCATCTGCCAAAGCTCAGAACCAAACACATTAAGTATCAATCAATATGCAAATTATAAAAAGCTCATAAAAACTGAAATCAGAATTATGATAAGCAGTACATATATCTATTTGACAATACCCCGGCATCGACATGTTGTGGTCCTAACAATGGGCTCATTACATGCTTGACATAAAGTTGCTGTACAATCTCTCTGTTTGGCCACACCATTAGCTCCTTATATTCTCGCCAAAGAAGCCGTTCATGCGCTGTTAGAACTTCATTTTCGTTCACTCTACTTTTCCCCTTACGTTGTGACTTTTGTATTCTCATCACTTTCCCAATCTTTTTTCATCATTATCAACAAAATCCCAAACCAAAAATAAAATAAAATAAGCAAACATGATACTAACATTTCCAATATCAAATTTTTTGAATAAAATTCAAAATTACTTACAAATGAGGGAGATGATCCAGTGTAAGCAAGAACAAGATTAGCAGCTCCTTCACCTCTATAAACCCAATCAACCGCATCCTCTTTGTCTAAAATCACCATCTCCATTTTAATCTACGACGTCTGCGATTCATAAACTAATCAACAAAAACACAATAGCTAAAAAATTCAAAAAAAAAAATGAAACGAATCAAATACCTGATCGGGAAATTTCTACAATGTAGAGTAAATTAAAAGCTGTAAAAAATCGATAAAATCGAGAATGAGTTAATAAGTGAGAACAAAGCGTTGTAGCTTATCATCATCATCATCATCATCATCTTCGTCTTGAAAATTACTAATTAGAGAAAAAAATTTGACAGGACGGCTTTACTTTTTAATTTTAATTTTCTTTTAATGGAAAATGGCGAGACTGTAATCAGTATTAGCTCAGCTTTTAGTTGACTGTAAAACAAAATTGAAAATTGAAATTGAAAATTCTTTTTGGCTGCACAGCTCAAATAGGTTTTTATTAATTTTAGGATTGCCATTCCAGTGTAAGATTATAATTTAATAGTGTTTATTCTATTGGTTCTTTAATTTTAAAATATTTTAATTGAATACTCGAAATATTAATATTGTATCAATCAAGTCCTTAGGCTAGCTTAATCAATTTGGGCATTAAATGTTAATTTAAATATGACTTGGATTATTAACAGGTTTGTACTTATTACATGGACATCTTTGATATAAGGTATTAAAAAAATCTTTCTAAATTTTATTTTTCAATTTGTTAGATCTAAGTTATTCGTGTAATGGTGTGTGCGTTGTCACAATTTGATTTAAGTGTATTAAATATAGTTCACATTAGATCTAAATTGACAAGTAGGTTGATACAAGGACTTGATTAATAAATATTAATTAACAAAGGACTTTCTCTTTACTTTGTGAAAGTTGAACGAACGTCAATAATGGCAATAAATCACAAAGAAAGAGAAAAAATAGAACACACAATTTTACGTAGATAGGCAGAGGTATTTGATTATAGACTATGTCTATTTGTAGGTTTGTAAAATCATATTCTAATCAAAGTCTAATAGAAGTAATGCGGTAAGGTTAAAGCATCTTATTCTAATCAAATATCAAATAGAAGAAGTAAATTTCTATACGGATTCCACTTGTGCAGCTCGCAGATCCCCTATCTTGCCACTTGTATTTTATTTTAACAGGAATTTGAGTCACACAACTCTAACACACTTTATCTTCACAAAACACATATAATAACACAAATCAATCACAATTCACAAAGTAGATAACATGTAATATAATTCTAATACATATCTTTAAACATGAATGCAACTTAACCATACTTTCTCACCCTTCACCACTTTAACACCTCAACTTTAAAACCTAGCTTCTGCTTCACATTCTCCTTCAAATCAACACTTCCTTTGATGAGTATTAATCTTTCAGTGACCTAGGTAGTGAGATCTCTCTATGGTATCATGAAAACCTAATAGATTGATGCAAGGAAAGGATGGGATGACAAGTTCTTTTGTACAATTTCCTCTTGGTCAAACAGTAAAAGAAGAGTCTTCAAAAATGCTTGTTGTCACTCTATCCTGTTTCTTGTTATGTGAATGTAAACGCATAAAATGGTTTATTACTACTTCCCCCTTACACCATCGTTCTCATACATGCATTATGGACTACATGTCAATCTAACCTACTGCCACCATTCCATGTTTTTGACACCTTTTACTCCACTTGAACCAACTATATGCATGAGAGTGAGAAAGTTCCTTATTCTTCCTTTCATTTTCATATTGCTTTCACCATGTTATTCCACTAACCTAATCTTGTGGCTAATATTACTTCTAACAAAGTTAATGGCAATTTAATGGTTAGAATTAAACCTCACTTTAATTAATTTCCATTAATCACAAATTCTAATATGATGTCCATTTTACCTCCTCACCACAATTCATTCATAAAATTAAGTTTAAAGTTAATATGTGATTTCCCATTTCTTATGGTTTATTAACCCAAAAAGTCCTCCAACATAATATTAAAACAAAGGTCCAATTTTACATTTAATCCCTCATACTTTATTTCCATTCCAATCTAGTCCATAATGAAATTCTAAATTCCAATTTCCGTCCAATTTAATGATCTATTTGGGTTCAATATCATCCTCAAGAAACGAGAATATATTTCTTACTCATAAATTATACATGTTTCATAAATAAGTTTCAAAATAATGGATGAAATTTTGTAATCAAACTTTTTAAAGATTCTTATTTTTCACTTTATGAATGCCTTTTGTTTGCTTTTCTTTTTCTACTAAATAGTCAAAGATGAAGGAAAGAGACACCTTATCAACCATTTTATCTTCATCACTTGAGCATAAAGGAAGTAAAAGAATGGTTAAAACATGTCACCGCCAGTCCTTATATTTTATTAGATTTTGAGATTTAGTCTATGTAATTAAAATTTTGAAAATTAAATTCTCTTTTTCGATTACAAAATCTTAGCTTAACTATTAAGACAGATAGTATTTTTGTCAAAATTTTCTAACCTACCATGTTGATTAGGTTGCTCTCATATTATTTGACATATAATTGACAGAATATAAACGCTAACCGTTTTGATGATTGTACTAGAATTTTTAAATCGAAAAAGTTCAGTTCTTTTTAACTTAAAATACAGGAATTAAATTTCAAAATTTATCAAAATACAAACACTAACAACATATTTTGACAAAAAGAAGTCGAAAGATTCTTTAGAGATTTCTTCCTTAATTATTGATGGATGGTAAATGTTAGAATTAAGTGACCCGAATCCTTATTTAAATAAAATACAATGGTAAAATAAAATAAAAGAAGAATCCCTATAGAACTACACTTCTTTTATTTTATTTTAAATAAGGTTTTTTAAACCTTATTAAACTCCATCTATTTGATATTGATTAGAATAAGGAGTTTCAATATTACTACACTCCTATTAGAATATGGCTTTACAAGCCTATAAATAGACATAGTCTATTCTTCTTGTAATGAATTCGAATTCGACATAGTAAATTTTCTTCTCCTCTGCCCATGGTTTTTTCCCGAAAGGATTTCCACGTAAAATCTGTGCATTCTTTAAATTTTTATTTCTCTTTTCTTTGCGATATATTGTCATTACCGACATTATATTTTTTTAACAAATTGGTATCAGAGCTTCCGAGTTTTTTTCATTTCGATCACGGTAATGGCGTCTTTGAAACATGAAATTTTGCTGTTGGATCGCAACACCAGATTCGCATTATGACAGATAAAGATGCAGGCAGTTCTTGCACAGATGGATTTAGATGAAGCCCTACTAGGAGTAGATAAGATGCCTTCGACATTAACGGAGGAAGAGAAGATGAGCAAGGATCGAAAGGCGTTAACACAGTTACATCTGCATTTGCCTAACAAAATTTTGCCAGATGTGATGAAGGAGAAGATCGCTGCTGCATTATGGAAGAGGCTAGAACAAATATGTATGTTGAAAACTCTAACTAGTAAGTTGCATATGAAATAACGTCTTTATGCTCATCATTTGGAGGAATGTGCGTCTGTGCACGAACACTTAACAGTTTTTAAAGGAATTTTCTCAAACTTGGAGGCTATGGAGGTTCAGTATGATAAGGAAGATCTAGGGTTGATTCTACTTTATTCGTTGCCCCCGTCTTATTCAACCTTTAGAGATACAATTTTATATAGCCGCGAGTCTCTCATAGTTGATGAGGTTTATGATTCTTTGACCTCGTATGATAAGATGAAGCATCTTGTGGTTAAAACTGACTCTCAGGGAGAGGGTCTCATTGTTCGTGGGAGACAATATCGGAATGCTGATGATGATCATGGAAGGACACAGGAACAGAATCCTCGCGGTAAATCTAAGGGTAGATCGAAGTCTTCAAACAGAGGTAAAACTTGTAACTTCTGCAAGAAGAAAAGGCACATTAAATCTGAGTGCTATAAGCTACAGAACAAGATTAAAAGGGAGGCTGCGAATCAAAAGGGAAAAGAACCAGAAAATTCCGATGAAACTGATGTTGTAGAAAACTACAGCAATGGTGAACTTCTAGTCGCTTCTGTCAACAATTCTAAAGTGAGCGAGGAGTGGATACTTGATTCGGGTTGCACCTTCCACATGTGTCCCAATCGGGATTGGTTTACAAATTATGAAACAGTGTCTGAAGGTATTGTTTTGATGGGAAATAATGCTTCGTGTAAAATCGCAGGTGTTGGAACAATTAAAGTTAAGATGTTTGATGGAGTTGTCAGAATACTTAGTGACGTACGACGTTCCAGAATTGAAGAGAAATTTAATTTCGTTAAGTACTCTTGATTCAAGAGGGTACAAATACACAGCTGAAAGTGGGATTTTGAATATTTCCAAAGGTTCCCTCGTTGTGATGAAAGGGCAGAGAAAGACTGCCAAGTTATTTGTTTTATAGGGTTCTACTGTTATTGGTGATGCAGTTGTCGCTTCCTATTCCTTGTCAGATGATGATATTATTAAACTTTGGCATATGCGCCTAGGGCATATAAGTGAGAATGGCATGGCAGAATTGAGCAAAAGAGGACTTCTTGATGGGCAAGGAATTTGCAAACTGAAGTTCTGTGAGTATTGCGTTTTTGGGAAGCAAAAGAGAGTTCAATTCACCAGAGGAATCCATAACACGAAGGGAATGTTGGAGTATATTCATTCTGATCTGTGGGGACCATCAAGAGTGCCTTCGAGAGGTGGAGCTAATTATATGCTAACTTTTGTTTATGATTTTTCTAGAAAAGTTTGGGCATTCTTCTTGAAGCAGAAAAGCGATGTGTTTTCCACATTTAAGTCTTGGAAAACTATGATTGAAAAACAGACGAGAAAACAAATAAAATACCTCCGCACAGACAATGACTTAGAGTTTTGTTTTGATGAGTTTAATAAATTGTGCAAGTCAGAAGGGATCGTGAGACATTTGACAGTTCGTCATACCCCACAGCAAAACGGCGTTGTAGAACGAATGAACAGAACGATCATAGAGAAATTTCGATGTATGTTGTCAAATGCCAACTTACCAAAGTCATTTTAGGCCGAAGCCGCCTCTACTGTATGTTTTTTTATCAATCGATCTTCATCCATTGCCATTAAGAAAAAGACTCCACAAGAGGTATGGTCTGGTAATCCTGCTAATTATTATGATTTAAAGATTTTTGAGTGTCCTGCGTATGCTCATATTGACAATGAAAAATTGGAACTAAGATCCATTAAATGTGTTTTTCTTGGTTATAAAGCTGTGTAAAAGGGTATAAGTTATGGTGTCCTGAAAATAGAAAAGTTGTGATTAGCAGAGATGTTGTTTTTGATGAAACTGCTATGCTACCTAACTTATCTTTTAAAGGCTCTTCCAATAAAGAAAATCAAAAGCAGGTGAAGCATCAAATTAATATAGAGTCGACTCCTCAAGCCAGTACAAAAATTGAGAATAGAGTTGCTTCTTCACCACAATACTCTATCGCCAAAAACAGAACTAGAAGAGAAATTAAACATCCAAAGAAGTATGCCGAGGCTGATCTAGTTGTTTATGCTTTAAATGTGGCCGAAGATATAGATGCAAACCAAGAGCCGTCTAATTATTCTGAGGCGGTTAGCTGTGAAGACTCAGAAAAGTGGACGTTTGCTATGCAAGAGGAGATGGAATATCACTCCATACAAACAGAACATGGGATCTTGTGAAACTTCCTAAAGGTAAAAAGGTTGTTCGCTGTAAATGGGTGTTTAAAAAGAAAGAAGGGACTCTAGGAGTTGAAGAACCCAGATATAAAGCAAGGCTTGTTGCAAAAGGTTATAGTTAAATTTCAGGAGTGGACTTCACAGATGTGTTCTCCCCAGTTGTGAAGCATAGTTCGATTCGAGCTTTGCTTGGTATTGTGGTCATGCATATTTGGAGCTTGAGCAGTTAGATGTAAAAACTGCATTTTTGCATGGAGAACTTGAAAAAGATATTTACATGCAACAACCAGAGGGTTTTATAGTCTTTGAAAAAGAGGACTATGTTTGCTTGCTGAAAAAGTCTCTTTACGGTTTGAAACAGTCACCAAGACAGTAGTACAGGAGGTTTGATTCTTTTATGACTTCTCATGATTTTAAAAGAAGTAGTTTTGACAGCTGTGTTTACTTTAAGAAAAACAGTGATGGTTCTTTTGTGTTTCTACTTCTTTATGTTAATGACATGTTGATACCAACAAAAGATAAATGAGAGATAAGAAAGATCAAAGCCCAACTAAGTGAAGAATTTGAGATGAAAGATTTGGGACCAGCAAAGAAGATACTTGGTATGGAGATTCTCAGAGATAGAAAAGCAAGTAAATTGTACATAAGTCAGAAGGGGTACATTGAGAAAATTCTTTGCAGTTTCAATATGCAGAGTGCTAAGCCTGTTAGTACTCCTTTAGCAGCCCATTTCAAACTTTCATCAGTTTTGTCTCCACAATCAGATGATGAGATTGAGTACATGTCACATGTTCCATACTCTAGTGCAGTGGGATCTCTCATGTATGCTATGGTTTGTTCACGCCCAGATTTATCATATGCAGTCAGTGCAGTTAGCAGATACATGGCGAATCCCGGAAAAGAACATTGGAAAGCAGTTTAGTAGATTTTAAGATACTTATGAGGTACTATTGATGTTTGCTTACAGTTTGGAAGAACTAGAGATGGAGTCATTGGGTATGTTGATGCTGATTTTGCTAGAGACCTTGATAGAAGAAGATCTCTCACTGGTTATGCCTTTACAATCGGAGGTTGTACAATCAGTTGGAAAGCTACTTTGCAAACTACAGTTGCTTTGTCTACCACTGAAGCTGAGTACATGGCGATTACTGAGGCTTGTAAAGAAGCTATTTGGTTGAAGGGACTCTTTAGTGAGCTCAATGAAGACCTTCAAATCAGCACAGTATTTTGTGACAGTCAGAGTGCCATCTTCCTTACAAAAGATCAAATGTTTCATGAGAGAACAAAACACATTGATGTTCGGTATCATTTTGTTCGTGATATTATTACTCGTGATGATATTGTTGTGAGCAAAATTAGTACTCATGAAAATCCTGCAGATATGATGACTAAGTCACTTCCTATAACCAAGTTTGAGCATTGCTTAGACTTGGTTGGTGTTCATTGTTGAAGTTAAACCCTTAAGGGGTTTTATGGAATAGGTGAAGAACTTGTTCGTTGAGAGTTAGCGATGAAGAACTTGTTCATTGAGAATTCGTGTCAAGGTGGAGATTGTTAGAATTAAGTGACCCAAATCCTTATTTAAATAAAATACAATGGTAAAATAAAATAAAAGAATAATCCCTATAGAACTACACTTCTTTTATTTTATTTTAAATAAGGTTTTTTAAACCATTAAACTCCATCTATTTGATATTGATTAGAATAAGGAGTTTCAATCTTACTACACTCCTATTAGAATATGGCTTTACAAGCCTATAAATAGACATAGTCTATTCCTCTTGTAATGAATTCGAATTCGACATAGTGAATTTTCTTCTCCTCTGCCCGTGGTTTCTTTCCCGAAAGGGTTTCCACGTAAAATCTGTGCATTCTTTAAATTTTTATTTCTCTTTTCTTTGCGATATATTATCATTACCGACGTTATATTTTTTTAACAGTAAATCACACCTTTATGTATTGTCGAGCACATAGATTTTAAGAGTTTGTCAATGGCATATATGCTATTTGAGTTAGTATTCAAGAGAGTTATAAATGTGTCACCTATTAATATTGAAAAAGAACTAAAATAGATATTAGATGATGTTATTGAATAGGAAAGGGAAATTAAACGAATTTTGGGATTTTTTTTTTCTTTTTTCTTCGCATGACTCAAGCAAGAGTATTTTCCTAAATTAAGATTATGCATATTTAATTAAAATTAATGGTCCTAGTTGATTAGAATTACTCAGGGAAAAATTATTGCACAATTTGGAGAAGAATAGCTTAAAACATTTCAAAAGTTTAAATCCTGTACATGGGTCGAACCAGGTCGGGTTACCCCCGGCCCAATCAAAATCTTAGATCTGTTTATTAGGCTCGGGATCGGGCCGGTCCAAAAAAATAGGTCTAAAATTTGTTCAAATTTGACATAGATAAAAATGATAAAACCTGAACCTGGCCCGCCCATATTAAAATTTTTTATATATATTTTAAAAAAATTATAATACATCAAAAATACTAAAAATATTAAAATAAATGTTTCCCTACAAATTGAAAATAAATTAAAAAATATGTATATTTAAATAATACTAAGATATACAACTTAAGAAGAAAATGCCTCTAAAATAGTAACAAAATTAACAATAAAACAAGAGTTATACAATATCCAAATAATACAATAAAATAGTATCAACATAGCAGTGAAATGGTAGTAAAATAGTGAGAAAACAATAAGAATATAGCGGCAAAACAATAAAAAACAACAAGAAAACAACAATTTTTTCTTTTTGAAAATTTAGGCCAAGCTGGACCGAGTTCGGGCCAAAAAAGCCTTACTTGGGGCCTGACCTATTTTTTAGACAGATCTTATTTTTTTGTCCAAGCTCATTTTTCGAGCTTATATTTTTACCAAAATCCTCCCACTTTTCGAACGAGCCTTCGGGTTGAACCCAGGGACAAACCTACCTACAACTAGATTTAATAATCCATTCACTTTTTTTTTTACATTTTTTTAATGAAAATTATATATATATATATATATATATATAAATGTAGAATTGTCGAGAGATCAAATTTGAGATTAATGTAAATTAAAGACTTGAATGTAAATCTTTGATCATACACATGTAGTTCAATAAAATTTTATGAAAAAGAAATTATGTATGCATATAATTGGTGACTTGGTAATAATTGTTGTATGAAAAAATTTGATTGGATTCAAAATAAAAAAAATATAAATTATACAAATTGTTTTGAAAACAACTTTTTTAAAAATAAATATTTCTTATTTTTGTGCAAAATAATTAAGAAATATTATTTTCATAATACAATGTCTTTGTTCAAACAAAACGATACGTACTGCACTTTTGAATTGTTTTTAAACCGAAATAAATTTAGATGAAAACACTCGAAAATGAAATAATGATTTTGTATAGTGTTGTGCGGAAGCGTGTAAAAGAGTATAATTATTGTACTGAAAAATCACACTGAGTTCAATTCCCAGGAAAGAGAGGTGGATCACGAGGATCGCTTAAGTACCAGATCTTTCCTAGCCAGAATATCCCTCTATCGTAATTTAATAGCACAATAAATAACTACAATCACACTCACAAGATATGAAAAATAAATAATAAAGAACACCAGAATTTTAACGAGGTTCGGCAAATTTCGCCTACGTCCTCGGGCACTACCAAATATATTTCACTCCAAAATTACAAGTGAAAATATACAAATAGGGAGAGAGAACAATGCCTTAAGTAGAGAATGGCAAATTGTGGGATGAAGAAAATGAGAAATGGTTAGGCCTATTTATAGTTGAGGTTCAGGGATCAACTTGCAAATTGCCTATTCAAATAGGGACCAAAATTGCAATTATCCCATGCCAAAAAAACTTTCGGTGCCTAACTATTGCCAATTTGCTTCCAACTTGCTATAGCCCCCATCTTTGACTTTTCAAAGATGGGCTATAGCCAATAATCTCCACCTTGAAGATTTGATTAGGATAATCTTATCTTCACACAATTCTTTCTTCCTTTGCCAACAATACTTGATAGTGCCTTCTTCAACTGTTAAACTCGCAGGATATTGATCAAGTTCAAACAATGTTCGAACTTGGTTGCTGTTACCACCTTGGTCATCATATCTGCGGGATTATCTGCAGTCTTAATCTTCTGAAGGCGAATCTTCCCTTCATTAATAATTTCCCGCACAAAATGGAATCGTACGTCGATATGCTTTGTACGTGCATGATAGACTTGATTCTTTGCTAAATGAATAGCACTTTGACTATCACAATACACGTTAATATGCTCCTGAACCAATCCCAAGGTTTTAACCATACCTTGTAACCAAATAGCTTCCTTTACAGCCTCTGTTACAGCCATGTACTCGGCTTCTGTGGTTGACAATGCAACAGTAGACTGTAGAGTAGACTTCCAACTGATTGGTCCTCCAGCAAGTATAAACACGTAACCGGTGGTTGATCTTCGTTTATCCAAATCACCGGCATAGTCAGAATCAACGTACCCAATAACACCTTCACCAAGTGTATTATCCTGCTCGAACAGTAATCCAAAATCTACGGTCTTTTGAATATACCGTAGAATCCATTTCACAGCTTGCCAATGTCCTTTTCCAGGATTATGCATATACCTGCTCACTATACTAACTGCCTGTGAAATGTCGGGTCTTGTACACACCATTGCATACATCAAGCTACCCACTGCATTGGAGTACGGAACTTGCAACATGTATTCTCGTTCCGTATCCGTCGAAGGAGATAGTTGTGCAGAAAGCTTGAAATGAGAAGCCAACGGGGTACTTACAGGTTTTGTCTGCTCGTTCATGCCAAACTGCTGTAGTACCTTCTTCAAATACTGCTTCTGAGACAAGCTAACTCTGCCATGGGCTCTATCTCTACATATTTCCATGCCAAGAATCTTCTTAGCTTCACCAAGATCTTTCATTTCAAACTCGAGATTGAGTTGAGTCTTCAATCTCTCAATCTCAACTTTGCTCTTAGATGCTATTAGCATATCATCAACATATAAGAGCAAGTATATGAAAGTTCCTTCTTGTAGCTTCTGGAAATACACGCAATGGTCAAATTTACTTCTTGTGTACCTTTGCCCTTTCATGAACTGATCAAATCGCTTGTACCACTGCCTCGGGGATTGTTTCAAACCATAAAGCGACTTTGTCAGTTTGCAAACCCAATTCTCTTTACCAGCAACCTTGAATCCATCTGGCTGAGTCATATAGATTTCCTCTTCCAAATCACCGTGTAAAAATGCGGTCTTCACATCAAGCTGAACTAGTTCAAGATCATATTGCGCAACCAAGGCTAGCAAAATCCGAATAGACGAATGCTTCACAACTGGAGAAAACACTTCATTGTAGTCTATTCCTTCTTTCTGAGCATAACCCTTTGCTACCAATCTAGCCTTGTACCGAATTTCATTTTTACCAGGAAATCCTTCCTTCTTTGCATATACCCATTTGCATCCAATTGCCTTCTTTTCCTTGGGCAGTGTCATCAATTCCCAAGTCCTATTTTGATGAAGAGACTGCATTTCTTCATCCATGGCTTGCTTCCACTTTACACCATCAGGGTTACTTATTGCTTCTGTGTAAGTAGAAGGAGCATCATCATCTGCAATTGGAAGTGCATAGGCCACTATATCATCAAAGCGAGCTGGCTTACGAATCTCTCTTCTTGGCCTTCTATATGCAATTGAATCTTGTTGCTGTAGAAGTTCTTGGGTCGGAACTTCTTCATCATCTGTTCTTTCAATATCAGCTGGATCATTATTAACCTTTTCAAGCTCCACCTGCTGCAAAGTACTACTGGTTTTGTCATCCTTTTGTGAATCCTTTAACATGGTTGATTCATCAAAAGTCACATCTCTGCTAAAGACAATCTTCCTTGTATCAGGACACCAGAGACGGTATCCTTTTACTCCACTAGTTATACCCAAGAATAATGCTTTCTTTGCTCTTGGGTCTAACTTCGATTCTTTTACATGATAATATGCAGTGGAACCAAAAACATGTAAAGAATCATAGTCAGTAGCAGATTTACCAGTCCACATCTCCATAGGAGTTTTGCCATTTATTGCAGCTGATGGCAAACGGTTAATTAGATGGCACGCATATGTAACAGCCTCAGCCCAAAATTCCTTGCCCAATCCAGCATTGGACAACATACATCGAACTTTCTCCAGTATAGTTCGATTCATGCGTTCTGCCACCCCATTCTGCTGTGGTGTATCCCGAACAGTGAAGTGTCGCACGATGCCCTCATCTTGACATACTTGAAGAAATGGATCGTTTTTGTACTCAGTACCATTATCTGATCGAAGTCGTTTGACCTTTCGACCAGTTTGAGTTTCCACCATCTTCTTCCATTTCAGAAATGCATCCAATACTTCACTTTTTCTTTTCATTAGATACACCCATACTTTTCTTGAATAATCATCAACAAAAGTAACAAAATAGTGCATACCTCCCAAAGAAGCCACTTTGGTAGGTCCCCACACATCACTGTGAACGTAGTCCAGAAATCCTTTTGTATTGTGAATTGCTGAACCAAACTTTACCCTCGTCTGCTTGCCCAGAACACAATGTTCACAGAATTCCAATTTGCAAGAATTTGCACCTTTCAACAAGCCTTGCTTCGCCAAAGTCTGCAAAGCTTTTTCACCAGCATGTCCCAAACGCATATGCCATAACCTGGTAGCCTCTGAATCTACATCTTTCGCAGAAACTGTTGATGTTGATCCAAAAACTGTACTTCCATTTAAAAAGTACAAGTTATTTCTTCTTGTGCCTTTCATCACCGTCAAATTCCCAGTTGCTACCTTTAGTAATCCATCTCTCAAAGTGATTTTGAGCCCTTTAGATTCTAAGGCCCCTAATGAGATGAGATTTTTCTTCAAGCTGGGTACGTAGCGAACATCAGACAAGACTTGGATTGAGCCGTCGTGATTCTTCAATTGGATTGTACCTATTCCCATTGTCTTACAAGCACTGTCATTGCCCATAAGAACAACTCCACCTTCTAGTTCTGTAAGACTAGAAAACCAGTCCTTATTAGGACACATATGGTAAGTACATCCCGAATCCAAAATCCACTCATCAGTATGACATGCCATTGCCATGCCAACCAAGCTAAAGTCTGACTCCTCATCATGTTCTGCTACACATGCATTAGAAATAGCCTTGCCCTTTTGTAACTTAGGACAATTCTTTTTCCAATGCCCTTTCTCACGACAAAAGGCACACTCATCTTTGGAGAGTCTCCCTTTGGACTTTCCCCTTCTACCAGGCTTGCTGCTGCTTGAACGACCTCTTGCTGTCAAGACTTCTACAGTTGTATCTCTGTGATCTCTCTTATCTTTCTTTCGAGTCTCAGATCTATACAACGCACTACAGACTGCATCAAATGTGATTGTATCCTTCCCATGAAGCAATGTGGTGGTAAGATGATCATATTCATCAGGAAGGGAATTCAACAACAATAATGCCTTGTCTTCGTCTCCAAATTTCTCATCCAAATTTAGCAAGTCTGCTAAAATTTTATTGAATGAGTTCACATGGTCATTCATCGACATACCGGGTGCATACGTGAATCGAAAAAGTTTCTTTTTCATATAAAGCCTATTTTCAAGGCTTTTCGTTAGAAACTTTTCTTCCAATGTATCCCACAATTTCTTCGCTGATGTCTCCCTCATGACAGAGTACTTCTGCTCTTTGGCCAAACATAGACGGATTGTACCACAAGCTTGTCTATTAATCTTGGCCCACTCCTTGTCATCCATATTGTCAGGTTTTACTTCAAGGGCTATATCAAGCTCTTGCTGACATAAGACATCCAGGATCTCACATTGCCACATACCAAAATTATTGGTACCATCAAATTTCTCTACTTCAAATTTTGCATTGGTCACCGTAGTCCTTGCTGATGACGATGCCTGTGCCATTTTTCTCCTCAATCCCAACTACTGTATACGTGAACAGTACCGTATACGTGAATAGTGCCACAAACGATCGTACTCCCCAAGTACGAATCTAGCTCTGATACCAATTGTTGTGCGGAAGCGTGTAAAAGAGTATAATTATTGTACTGAAAAATCACACTGAGTTCAATTCCCAGGAAAGAGAGGTGGATCACGAGGATCGCTTAAGTACCAGATCTTTCCTAGCCAGAATATCCCTCTATCGTAATTTAATAGCACAATAAATAACTACAATCACACTCACAAGATATGAAAAATAAATAATAAAGAACACCAGAATTTTAACGAGGTTCGGCAAATTTCGCCTACGTCCTCGGGCACTACCAAATATATTTCACTCCAAAATTACAAGTGAAAATATACAAATAGGGAGAGAGAACAATGCCTTAAGTAGAGAATGGCAAATTGTGGGATGAAGAAAATGAGAAATGGTTAGGCCTATTTATAGTTGAGGTTCAGGGATCAACTTGCAAATTGCCTATTCAAATAGGGACCAAAATTGCAATTATCCCATGCCAAAAAAACTTTCGGTGCCTAACTATTGCCAATTTGCTTCCAACTTGCTATAGCCCCCATCTTTGACTTTTCAAAGATGGGCTATAGCCAATATATAGAATATTTCACTTAGAATTGAAGAACTCAAGTCATCTCTCAATTCTGATTATTAGTGTCTATACATAAAGTATCAAAAGGTACCTTAAGATTTTCAATATCGAAACAGTGGTCGAACCGATCAAGTCATTAATTTACTAATTCAATTGATTCGTTTTGTTCGATTAAATAAATCACTAAAAATCTGGTCCAACTGATTTTTTATCCAATTCAATACTCTTCTTCATACCAATATTCCAATCTTTCAATCGCCCAATCCAATGCGATTCAAATAACCTTAGTGTACCTATATACCTCTTTGAAAGGATACAACCTTTCCGACTCCTACTCAAACAGCACCATTATTTGGTTTGAAAAGAAAGATTTTTAATCTCAAAATTTATCCCTTAGGTATTAATGGTAATATCCTTGAACCGACTTGATGATTTGTCTTTCACAATTCAAATTGATCATTATCTCATACTTAGTGCATGTCTTTATCTTCTTTCTTTCTTTCTTTCATGTAATATACATTATAAGATTTTTGCAAATATGTATATACTATATATCTATATTATATACAACAATAATTTATATTAGATTAAGTTTTACATAATCTTTTATTTGATACACATTTATCATGTTTAGAGGTGCTTATGGGTCGGGTCCAGTCGAGTTGAATTTAGGCTGAGCTTAAGCATGATATTAATATACTTTGTATTTACCCAAACCCAGTCCGGCCTGAAATATATGCTTACAATTTTGTCAAAACCATCTCATATTTGCAAAAAAACTAACCCAAGCTCAATTTAAGCCTGTCCGTATTTTTTTAAAATTTTTGAAAAAATATTTATATTATATTATTTTAATATCTAATAATTTTATACATTTTTTATTTATTGAATTTTTTATATAGCCATATTAACATTATTTAATTTTTGCATAAGAGTAATATTATATATTTAGTATAGATTTATTCTTTTAGTGTGTTCTAAACTACATAATATATAAATATAATATAATATAAAATATTATAAACTAAAAAATAGGTCGGACTCGGGTTTTGAATATTCAAACCTGACCTCGACCCGTATTTTAAATGAACTTAACTTTTTTTTTCTAAAATTATTTTTTGAATTTTATATTTTTACTCGAATCTTCTTAAATTTGAAACCAACCTTCAAATATAAATGAATAATCCAACGTCTGTCATGCTTTCTATTGCCCAATCATTTCAATCATTGGAAAAGTGCATCCATTTACAAACTTAATGTCGAAACCTTTTTTTTTGAAATCGACTTTTATTTTAAAAAATGAAAAATGGGAGTTGCCATCAATCATTTTTTTGTGAGGTGTGATCGGATCACCTCGTAATTTGATCATTCTAATAAAATGTTTGATTTATTAAAAAAACAATTTTTGGTTTACAAAATTTAGAAAATGGGTTCGAGAGTCGATTACGCACGAGGAAGGATTAGCACCCTCGTGACGCCCAAAATTGTTACCTAGTTGATTACTTGATGTCTTAGTGTTGAAAGTTGAAAACTCGAAAAGAATTTAA
Source organism: Gossypium australe (assembly GCA_005393395.2). Classification (NCBI taxonomy): domain Eukaryota; kingdom Viridiplantae; phylum Streptophyta; class Magnoliopsida; order Malvales; family Malvaceae; genus Gossypium; species Gossypium australe. The sequence goes on along the minus strand of CM016619.1, from coordinate 145,218,510 downwards.
AATACGATCCTTCTTTATTAATGTTATTTTTACTTAAAAATCGCTTGAATAAATCGAAATGTATGTTAAAGGTCATCTTATCTCGAGGTAACAAAAGGTCATATCTCGTAAGTTAGGATACGACACCTTGAAATCTCGAAAAATAAGTTCACATTTTTATTATTTAATTAAATCTAGTGTATTTTGATTTTAAGAGGATATTCGGTCATTTAGATTCAACGAAAATCCCGTAAGTTAGGGTACGACTTCTCGAATTTCCAAATACGAAACATTGCCTATTTTTAAAAAATTCTTTTTATGCATTGAACAAAAATTAACGTAACACTTAAAATGATATATATTTAATTTATTCGGGCAATCAATGAATTTATTCGGGTTTGTAAATTTTGTTGGGCTAAGTTTTTTTTTTTTTTTTTTGTATTTTGAGTTTATAGAAAATTTAGACTTAGACTATTTAATTTTAATTTTATTTATTTGGGCCGAGACAAAAATGTGCAATTACACTTAAAATTTGAAATAACAAATTACCACAGTTTTAAAAGTACTGCACATTAAATTGCTTTGGAAAGTGAACAATGCAGAGAAATTTTAATTACATGTGAGAGCACCAGTCCTTTCTGCCTGCACATAAAATTGTTTCGAAAAGTGAACTATGCAGAGAAATTTTAATTACATGTGAGTGGACCATCCCCTTCTGCCTGTAACTATTTTTCTTACCTAGAAATTCAATAAAAAATTCAAATTTGCATGTAGATATTACTTTTATTATATTTTTACAAAATATTTTTAAAATTAAATGTAGTATTTACAAAATTAATAGTCGAGTTTTAGCTCAAATTCAAGTTAAAGCTGGATTTAAGCAAATTTTAATATCTTCAAAATTGAATTATTTTAGATTTATATCATCTAGACTTAAACATAAAAAAAAATTAAGACTCGACATGATTTAAACTTGAAATGTAACTAAATTCGAAACATTTCTAAATAATTAAATACTCTTAAAATTAGTTCTACACCTTCACATTATCATTACATTTATACATTGACCGGTTCAATAATAATTTTATGATTAATTATACAATTCCCTCAATTACGTTTGTAAATTGTTTAAAACTCTTAAAATCATTTGTATATTATCAAATTGTATATAAATTGATTCAATTAACGGGAGCGAAGTAAGATGACAATGGTTTTTCCTACCTTAATCAGTGGTCAAGGGTTCAATCCTCGTTTTGGGTATAAAGTAATTTTAAAACTCGTAGCCAGCATAATGATAGTTGAATTACAAAATGCGAAGGAATTAATTTATTATAAAATATGTATAATGCATCAAATTAAAGTTCATAGGTACTATTTCAATTTGAAAATTTTAAAATTCAATCATTGAAATTATCAAAATTTTCTATTTGAAGATCTTAATTAATGAGTTGTAATGTGGCATTAAATGGTAGGTTTGTTTGTCCACGTAGACAATGATTATGACACTTCATTAATTAATATTAAGTGATTAAATTTCCAAGTGGTATTCAATGATAGGCTGATTTGTCTACACAGACAGGGAAAGTTGTTTCGAAGATTATCTATCTCCTTTATTTAACTTCAATTTTTAAATATAAATTTAAGATGATAAATTTTTTTATTTAAAAGGCTTAATATATTATTTGGTATCTAATTTTGACATTTTTTTCAATATGGTATATGTGTTATTCTTGATCCAATCTATTATTTATATATGACAAAAGTTATATATTTAACGGTGTTATTTTTCTAATGTTTAATTCTGATTTTAGAATTGATTTGATGAAAGTTAATTGCTAATACTATTAGGTTTGAATCTTTCATGATTTTGTTAATAGAATAAACTTAGTGTTTATTATGAATTCGCTTAATTTTGAGTTTAATTTATCAAATACAGTTCCATGAATCTAATTTAATTCGGGTTTTAAAATTGACTTGATTAAAATTAATTTATAATATTATTAGTTAATTACGAATTTTCTTTAAATCAACTCTAAAATTCGAATTAAACACTGTTATCTTCCAAAACATATAATCTTTATAGTATCAATAAACCAAAAAATAACAAAAAATCTCAAACTCATATACGAATTAAATAATTATCCTTCTTCCTGTAGAGAAAAACAACTGCAAATTGGTTCCAACAAGCAAAGGGTATGCAATGTTCGAAATAAATGTGTTGATATTAATTGAAGAATATTTTGATCAATTTTCTTAGCATATGCTTTTTTGATCAGGTTCCCAATTTTTATGTTTACTTCATCTGTGGATTCGGTCCCCCATTGTTGCTAAAGCTTTCAAAACATGAGGATAAATTCACCAATGCTTTTTCGACATGTGCTTTTAAAGAAAAAAACAAGTAACTCCAGGTCGTACATTTAGAGGCGAATATAAGAGGTAGACAAAGATCTTAGTATAATGTCATTAATGAGTTGCATAGTCAAAGTATGTTAATCATGTTCAATTAATAATAGATTTACATGGTAAACGAATACTTAAATTTTTTTTTTTAAAAAAAATTCTACCATAACTTTAAGGACAACTAACACCGCTATTTACAAGTCCTCCTTTATTTTTTCTAATTTCATTAATGACGAGGTGTCGTATTATTGTTCATTGATGGTGCATACAACTTATGCACTGATAGTGCATCAAAAATTCACTCGTATTAATACAAACTTCAAAAGATTACATGATTAATTTTTTGGTTGATATTTTCTAGATATTCACATGTTGAATTTGGTATAACACAAAGTTTGAATATTTTTTTTAGTCGAAGGTGTTCCTTAAAGAGGTAAAAGACTAACCATGAAATGTGTTCTATTCTCATGGGTGAGATCGAACTCCCAACCTCATGGTTAAAAAAATAGTGAAGGAGTTATGAATAAATACTAATAACTATTATACTTAAATAAATTTATTGATATTTATTCATAAATTCTCAATGTTTTTTATTTTACCAGTAAGAAAGTATCATATTTTCGTTTGCATGAAACTCATGCATGCCTCGACAATATATTCAATGTTCAATTTTTCTTATCAAATTGAAGAAAATATATTAAAAGAAATTGGGAAATCTTTTGAAATTTTTATTAATATTCCAACAAATGGACCTACTAGACTTGACCTACCACATCCATAGAGAAAGGAATGTATGAAACAGTGACGGCACATCATATGTATTTCTTTTTCAATAGATTTATGCCACATCAGCATTTTCATCCCGAATTTCAACATTTTTATCTTGAAAAAATCAGACTCAAATTAAAATCCTGAAATTCAGGATAAGAATACTGATATGGCATAAAACTATTAAAAATGAATAATATTCTTGTTTCATTAAATCCTTTCCCCACATCCATAATTTATTTCTTATCAACATTTGCCATTCTATATAAAGGGTGCTCTTCATTTTGCCTTGGAAATAGAACGAACAAAAGTAGTGAGGCAAAAGCAATTAAGTTGCTAACAATGCAAGTACTTCACATGAACAAAGGCAATGGTGACACTAGCTATGCAAAGAACTCCACTGTTCAGGTTTCTTTTTTAAATATTTGGATTTCTTTTTTCGAAACCAATGCATTATTTATGTATGTTTTACTGTTCATAAAATTTTCTTTTTTCAAAATTTTCATGGGCTTTCAAGAGCAAAATCATATCTATTGGTAAACCAATCATGAAAGAAGCAGTGCTAGAAATGTTATGCAACAATGTGATAGAAAGCATGGGAATTGCGGACTTAGGTTGCTCGTCGGGACCGAACTCTTTATCAGTAATCTCCGAGATCATGGACACGGTGGAAGCCGCGAATCGTCTTCTAGGTCGGCGGTTGGTATCGGAGTTCAGGGTATTTTTGAATGATCTTTATAGCAATGATTTCAACAACATATTCATGTCGTTACCAGCATTCTACGATAGACTTAAGGAAGAGAAAGGTCTCGAGTTCGAGTCTTGTTTCATATTGGGTGCCCCGGGGTCTTTCTATGGTAGATTGTTCCCTACTAACAGCTTGCATTTCGTGCATTCTTCTTCTAGTCTTCATTGGCTCTCACAGGTTAGTGCTTATAATACTTAACCCGAATTTAGATTTTACTCAAAACTGTAAAACGAAAATGAAAGATAATTACTCGTTGAATATTACAGGTTCCGGCCGGTCTGGAGAGCAATGCTCTTAAACGACTGAATAAGGGAAAGCTGTATATTTCAAAGAGCAGCCCACAGGGTGTGGTGGATGCTTACTTGCTGCAGTTCCGAAATGACTTTTCACTGTTTATAAAGTCACGTTCCCGGGAACTGGTTGCCGGCGGCCGCATGGTCCTTTCTTTCATGGGCCGGAGCTCCGCCGATCCCACCACCGAAAATAGCTGCTACCAATGGGAGCTGTTGGCCCAAGCAATCATGAGCTTGGCTAGAGAGGTATATATTTTGCTTTTTTCTTTTCAATGTTTTGATTTAATTACATGCATGTAGTGGTCAGCTGCTTACCGTAAAATGAAAAATTTTCATTTATACTCTTCAAAATTTTTAAAAATTTAAATTAATAAAGATAAAATATCATTTTGACCTCTTAAAAATAAAAAAATTTGATTTAATCTTTTAAAAATTATAAAGATATAAACTATTAAAATAGTAAAATTATATTTTTACTATTATAAAAATTATAACATAATTTCGACCCTCCTAAAATTATTTTTCTGACTTCTGCCCCGATAGTGGTGTTCATTGCTAGGGTGGCATGCTCAGCTCGATTGACCTGGTCTACTTTAAGTTAGACTTTGAGTTTATATTTTTCAATTTTGCTTTTGTTTAGTCTCATAAATTTGCAACTAAATTATTTCATACTCACAATGTGGGTTCTATGACGTGATATCGGTTACGGCATGTGACTCGATTAAAAGGTCGCGAAATTGGGCCAAACTCGAAAGGTCTAAATGCAAGATGAGAATCGATCAAAGCCATGCAACGTTTTGCATGTGGACTTTAAGGCTTAAAATTTGTCCATTTTATTCTCATTTAAAATTCCACAACCTTTTAATTTTTTTTTACCTATTTAGACGATGGAGACAATTAAATTGTGAAACAACTCGTAACCGACTTCACGTCATGCTACAATACTTTTTACCGCAAAAGAGAAAAAAAATGTTAAAATATGTTGTTAGTCTTTTTATTTTAACAAAATTTGAGATTTAATCCTTATAATTAAAAAATTTAAATCAGAGGAAAGATATGCTCGTATCCACGTCCTATTTATTGTTGATTTATTAATTTCTATAAAAAAATTCAACTTAACATATTTATTTTTGGTCAATTATATATTACCATGTCATGTTGACAAATTTTGACATGAAGGATTGACAATTTTAAAATTAAACTAAAATTCTTAAATTAAAAAAATACTTTTTTAGGGATAAGGAATAATCTCCAACTTTACCAAAATTTTGGGATTATTCATGTTATTATTAGCTCTTTTCTTTTTATCACTTATGAAAAGAATCACCAAGAATTAGAGAAGAATAGAATTCTTGAATGGTCTAAATCAGTAAAAGGTGGAAATATATATATGGACTGAGCTTTCTTGGTTGATTTAACATATATTTTGAATTTCTATATATATATATATTAGATATTTTATATTTTCTTTTTGAATTTTGAATATTTTTGTAACAAATATCACGTCACTAATTGTTGTGAATATCACATTGTGCGTCATGTGTAAGTGATAATGTAGGTATCAATATGAAATAAAAAAAATTAGATACTAAAATAAAAAAAATTGGTATAACTTAAGGACCAAATCATAATATATTTAACTAATTAATTTATTGAACCTTTTCCAAATATCTGTATGACTAATATATCTTATTCAACTTTTTCTAGGGTCGAATTGAAGAGGAAAAACTTGATTCTTTCAATGCCCCATACTATGCTCCATGCACCGAGGAAATAAAAGATGAGATACAAAAAGAAGGGTCCTTCACCATTGATCGCCTTGAAGCTTTCGAAATCGATTGGGATGGCGGTGCTGTGACCGATATCCATACCCCTCATGGGAAGCTATCGGTCGGACGACGAGTGGCCAAAACCATCCGAGCTGTTGCTGAATCGATGCTTGAATCTCACTTTGGAATCGAACCTGATGTCATGGATGATTTGTTCATTAGATATGGAGACATTGTTGGGACTCACTTGTCCAAGTCTAGAACCAAGTACATCAATTTGGTGATGGCCCTCACTAAGAAGTGGTAAAACCATAATCAAATTGGAAATCACAATAAGTTCCATCACAGTAGAAACCAGACAATGTAATGGGATTGTATTTTGATACACATATTCTCAATATCCCATCATGATTCATATTCGCTTCGTATAATTTAGTTAATTAATCGCTGAATTTCGATAATTTTCTTTAGGTGTGTTATGTTTTTTGTGTGTATTTTCTTGTTAAGTCTATGTTGATGGAATTAATTTGGATTGATTAATCAAATCGATTGAATTAATTGGTATACTGGTTCAGATAAAAGAATTGAATCGACTTTCAAACAAATCGTTCAGAATTGATAAAGAACCAAAAAATCAAGATAAAAATGGACAATTGAATCTATTTATAAATTTTTTAAATATTTTAAATTTAATTATTGTTAGACCGGAAATTGAAAGTTCCGCTTAAATTTTAAAATAGTTTATTAAGCTCAAAGCTTAGACTTCAAGAATCAAGTACCTAGTGGGTTCAATTTCAAAATACGTTAAATTTCTTTTATATATATATATATATATATATATATATATATATATATAAAAACTAGATATATAAGAATATAACCTAAATATTAAAAAATATGTGAGGTTGTTTATGGCATGAAAATTTAATTAAAGATATAAAATTACTAAATATTAAATAAAAATTAATGCATTTTTATTAAATTAATATAAAATGGCCTAAATAAATTTTAACCAATCATTTATAAATATGGATAAATTTAAAAAAATTTAAACTTATTTTTGAAATAAAAAAAAATAAAGTTACTAAATATCATATTTTTTCCCTTTTTTTAAGAAACATTTTTTCTTAAATTAATGGTGGCCAAGGTGCCAACATTTTTGGAAAATTTCATTTCTTCCTTGAAATTTTTTGAAAATTTTAATTAGCCCTTATCCTAAATTTTTGAAAATTTTCATTATGTCTTTTAAAAAAAAAATTAAGCTCTTTTAATTTTTTTTAAAAATTCTCATTAATCTCACAAAAATTTTAAAAATTTTAATTAAACCCTAATTCTTTTAAAATATAATCTCATTAAACTCCTGAAATTTTTGAAAATTTTAACTAAACCTCCTAAATTTATTCCCAAAATCTGCCATTGATTGTATATTAACACGGTCTAAACCCAACCGGATTAGAAACTTCCTAGTGCCACTACCCTAAGAGTGTACTAACGTCCACTCGAAGTGCACTCAGCATTGAAAATAGAGGAAAACCAATGATTTCAAGCACCATAGGCAAAATCATTGTAGGCCAATACACCAACATATCATTCTTTTTAAACCGTAAACGTGCCTTTTTCCCATTCAATGATTCAATATGAAATTTTCAAAGGCTTTTCAGATAAGCATATAATGAAATCTTGAAGTTGTTGATCATCAATATCATCCCCTCTCAAATGAGAGTATAGTAGAAAAAAGGAACAAAAATGTTTGAGGTTTTGGTGGAAGTAGGTCCTTATGGCCTTTGTTTATACGCAATTTTGGGTGTTGGTGCCTTTGTTTTTGTTGCGAGCGAGCTGTGGAAGAAGATGGTGCTGCGGCAGCTTAACGGGGAATATTCCGGGACCAGTAATATTCCTCCGGGGAGTCTAGGGTTGCCGTTTATCGGGGAAACTATCCAGTTTATGGCAGCCATTAATGGTGACAAAGGTTTTTATGACTTCGTACGTGTACGAAGTGAAAGGTATGTACGAATATGGTGCCTTTGTTTTCAAAGGGTTAATATCCTATTTGCTTGAATTTGGTTTCAATAATTTTGAAACTTTCAGTTTTTTTTTTTCAATTAAGTATTTAAGTTTATCTTCAATATTTATTTTGGTGCCTGATTTTTTTTCAATTTAATACCTGAGTTTTCTTTGTCCCAATTACATACCCGAGTTTAATTTTAATGTTCAATTTAGTACACGACTTTTTTTATTTTCTAATTAAGTACTTTTACTTTTTTTACTAGAGCACGAATATCAAATATTTATTAGGTCACATGATGTCAATTGGTTTATATATCAAATTGAACATTGAAGCTAAGATCAAGTAGCAAATTGAACATTAAAGTCAAACTCAGATATCAAATTGAACAACCATTGATTTTTTTTATTAAATCCTTTAAATTTTAGAAGATTTTAATTTAATAAATAGTAAAATCCCATTTTAACTCCTCAAAGATGATACAATTTTAATTTAATCATTTAAAGTTATAAAAATATGAGTTATTGAAATTATAAAATTACATTTTAACTCATAATATAACTAAATTCAGACCCCATAAAAATTTTGTGGCTTCCCACTTATACTAAACTAAATTGTTTGAGATTCCTCAACTATGTTTCCAAAGCACAGCTTTCATGAAAAAGTCTAAAAAAAACCTTGTTTTTAAGAACCACACTTCTTTGGGGAATAAGCATCGACTTCGGGGGTTTCGCACATTTCTTTTAATAACCCAAATTTCCAAAGCATCCAATCGAGTTGATAAAAAGAATATAATTTTCTTCAACAATTTGGAAATGAATGTGTTGTTGTTTTCAATGGGGTTCACTATCAAATTTTGCTGAAAGAGTCATTTTGTAAAACAGATACGGGAATTGCTTCAAAACCAACATATTTGGCGAGACGCATGTGTTTGTAAAGAGCACCGAATCAGCCAAAACAATACTAAACAATGAGCAGGGTCGATTCACAAAGAGGTACATAAAGTCAATTGCTGAGCTAGTGGGGAATCAAAGCTTGCTTTGTGCTTCGCCCCACCATCATAAGCTACTTCGTGCAAGGCTAATCAACTTGTTCTCCTCGAATTCCATATCGTTGTTGGTTAAACAGTTTGACCAGCTCGTTGTTGATGCTCTTAATGGGTGGGAACATGGTGGCACTATCATAGTACTTGATGAAGCTTTAAAGGTTTGCCAATGAAATATCCTTTCCTTGGATCAAGATTTAGATGTATACATGATTTGGCATGATGGGTTGCTCTTTTAATTTTGTTGATATAAGGTTGAGATTGTTGTGGTTCATGACGGTTCATCTGTAAGGCGGAGAGTTATAGGTAATTAAAGATGATTGAGATTTGAGTCTCCTAAGACAATTAGAGTTCGAGAAGAGGGAGAGAGAGATAGTTGAGAGTGTGTGATGGAAGAGAGTTGTCTTATTCTGAAGTCTGTAGACCTTAAAATGGATGCCTTTAGTCATTTCTTAGACACCACATGTCATTCTCATATTAATTTTATAATTTCTACAACTCAACTGACCTATTGATATTCTATTCTCGTAGGTATGGTTGTAATGTCAAACCAACGAATATATGTGATGTACAAGTGACAGGTATTCTGTCCACGTTAAGAGTCCTCATCATGTAATTTCTCGAGGACTTGGGCTCATAGAGTTTTGAGTTCGCAGGGTCTTGGGCTCATAGGTTTTCTTAGCTAATAAAGTGATTAGGACATGAGGTGAACTTGTCAAGTGTAATTATAGCAAATTTTATTTGGGTTTCATCCAAGCTGAATTCGCTTGAATGCTATGTGGCCTTTTAAAATGTGAAGCCCCAACAATAAGTAGCAAATAGTGGGGTATTATGTTAATAAACAGTGTTGATGTAAAATTTAGTACGATGAGTAAAGGGAGAGGTTCGCATAATGATTATGAGAGCCCCGAGGGTCGAACAATAGCGAGATAAGTGTTTAGGCAAGCCAAGTACAATAATGAAGATAGTATGGATGAGATGTTTATAGACTAGACCTTGCTATATAGGTATTTTATGTGAGAGAGCAGCTCAGTTACGAAAGATTCTCAACATATGTTTTATGATGTGATTGGAAAATGTGTTATTCTGTGTTCAAGTGTTATTATATGTAATACTTTAGTATTTTTTGGTTTCAAGACTAAAAAATATAATATTTTTAAAAGAAATTAACATAACATAAGAAAAAATATAGAGATTATTGTTTGATAGATTGGAAATTGAATTGGTTACAGATAACATTCAAGGCAATGTGCAAAATGTTGCTAAGTTTGGAAAGTGGAGTAGAGCTAGAGTTGTTGCAAGAAGATGTAAGTCAAGTTTGTAAAGCGATGCTTGCATTCCCTTTGAGGTTTCCTTGGACAGGATTCTACAAAGGCCTTCAGGTAATCAAAATAATAATTAAAAAAAGAACCCTTTGAGGTTTCCCTTTTCTGTCATTGACCCCATGAATCCCATAATTTAGCGCTAAAGCTTTGAAATTCCAATTACAAACCAGGCTAGAAAAAGAATCATGAGCACATTGGAGAAGATCATTAGTAGAAGAAGAAGGGGTTTAGACCCTAATTCCAGAGATTTCCTTCAATGTCTATTGGCAAAGGATGACAATTCTACTTTTGATGGAATGCATAGACTAACAGATGCAGAGATTCAAGATAATATATTGACCATGATTATTGCAGGTGGCCCCCTTTTTTTGCTTTCATTACAATGTTCATCATTCATAATCTTCAATTAGCATTTGTTTATCAAATTTCAGGCCAAGATACAACAGCAAGTGCAATCACATGGATGGTCAAGTATCTAGGGGAAAATGAAGAGGCCCTTGAGGCAATCAAGGCAAGTAGAAAAACCCAAATGGATTAATACACTATTTGATACTCAAGTTTAGTTTCAATGTTCAATTTGGTACCTCTGTTTTCTTAATTGATACTTGAGTTTTTCTTTGTTCCATATAAGTAATTAAGTTTGGTTTCAATAGTTAATTTGTGGTATTGAGCTTTTCTTTTGTCTCAACTTCGTACCTATATTTTTTATACTAGAGTATTCAAATATTTATTGTGCCACATAATGCCAAATAGAATATAGAAGTCAAACTCAGATACCAAATTGGGACAAAAATAGTCTATCAAATTGAACATTTAAGCCAAACATAAGTACCAAATGATATATTAACTCGAACCAAATTTATGGTAGTTGACGATTTCAGTTAGATTTAAGTAATTTAAATAACATATTATTTGGTAATTTAGTTTGCCTTTAATGTTCAATTTGATACTTGAGTTTGCTTCAATGTTCAATTTTGTATCTGAGTTTGGCTTTAATGTTCAGTTTGATACCCGAGTTTTTTTGTTTAATTAATACTCAAGTTTTTCTTTGTTCCATACAAATATTTGAGTTTGACTTCAATGTTCAATTTAGTACCTGAGTTTTTTTTGTCCCAATCAAATGGTATATTAACCCAATGATATTTGATAATTTCAGTCAGATTTAAGTAACTTATTCTACCTTTTGGTTTTTAATGACTAGAGCAGGCTGAGCAACGCCAGCTTGCAGAAAACACTTCAAAAAAGTCATTTCTTACTTTGGACGATCTTAATGAAATGCCCTATGCTTCTAAGGTAAGCAAAATGAAAATGGTGCATTTTTTTAAAATTCTTCAAGGTTTTAAATTTTCTCAACTTCAAGCAATAGCTTAACATATTAATGAAGTGAAAGGTGATGAACAGGTGATTAAAGAGTCACTGAGAATGGCATCTGTCGTACCATGGTTCCCAAGACTTGTACTCGAAGACTGTGAGATTGAAGGTTTGATTTCTACCACCAAGATTAAATTTAATGTTATTTTTCTAATATTAGGTGATAAAGATATGTGAATTGGACAAGTTGAATTTGACCCAAAATGAAGATTGTGGTTTATCCCTTTAGAAATTGTAAAACTTTAAATACATAAAATGATAATAATGTTGCATTTTGCACTTCAAAATTTATAATTAAGCTATGTCTCTATAAAAAAAAATTCGACTTTGTCCCTAGTTCAAGCATAGGTTATTTCAAATTCAACTCAGTTCTGATCAGGGTCATTTAATCATTTGAGTTAAAATTTTCAAGTTCAGATCATTTTAGATTTTTTATTTGAGATTTAACACTTGAGTTCAAGTCATTTTGAAATTTAGATTAAGCTTTATCAAATTATTAAATTTTTATATGATCAAATTAAATTAAATCAGACTCGAATCATAATTTACAGATCTATTTTATGTTTTTTATTGTTTTGAGAATAGGATACAATATTAAGAAAGGGTGGAATGTGAACATTGATGCTAGATCAATACACCTTGATTCAATGCTCTACAATGAACCCAACAACTTCAATCCTTCAAGGTTTGATGTAAGTATCCTTGCTTATGTTAAAAAAAGAACAACCAATTTGATTTGTAATATCGTGGAAGAATGATGAAAGTGTGAGTATTTTTTATTTTTATTTTGCACCACATAGGATGAACATTTTTGTAAGCCATACAGCTTCTTAGCATTTGGAATGGGAGCAAGGACTTGCTTGGGAATCAACATGGCTAAAGCTATGATGCTCGTCTTTCTCCACCGTCTACTAACCACATACAAGCAAGTTTTCATTATTTATTTATAATAATTCATTGGGTTATATATTATCTTGATCTATTGACAACTATTTAAATAACCCTAAAGTCCAAAAAAATGTTGATAACTATTTAGGATTGGATTAGGTCTAAACGATGACATATAATAAAAATATTTTGAACTGTTTTGAACATTGTTTTCAAAATCGGATTGGATTGATTGGTTGGATCGATAATTAATTGGAATATCGGTTTGAAATAAGGAGTTGGATTAATTGGTTGGATCGATAATTAATTGGAATATCGGTTTGAAATAAAGAGTTGAACCGATTGAGCCGCGAATCAGTTAAACCGATTGATCGAATTGATTTTTTCTATTTTTCTTTTGCTTTTTTTTTTAATAATTTATTCAATTCAATTGGATAAATTGGTCGGATAAAAAACCGATGTTCTAACCAATTGGACCACCGGTCTAATTCTAAAACTTTGATTTTGAACTAGTTGAAAATTGGATACAAATAAAAAATCGAGTATTTTTTATTTATAATAATTTTTTGGGATTTTTTTTCATGTTTTCGTTTATTTTTATCATTTTTAATATAATTTTGTTAAAATTTTTAAAATATTTTTGAAAATAAAAATTATTATTTATTAATTCCTGTTTTTTTTAAGTGATTGGATTGATGAATTGAATCAAGAGTTAAAGCTCTAATCTCTTCAGCCTCTTAATTTAATTAATTATGTTTTGCTTTGTTTTTCAGGTGGAAGGTAATTGATTCGGATTTAAGTATTGAGAAATGGGCATTGTTTTCAAGGCTAAGAAGTGGTTGTCCTGTGCAATTGTCACGTATTAGTAACATAGAATAATATTGGATTATGGTACATCCGTAATGTACTTGAAAAAAAATTATATAGAATAATTATATAAAAATCAAATAAGGTATTAGTTGAAATGATAAAATTAGTAGTATTAATTTTAAGTTTAAATTCAACTTTGTGTAAACATTTTATAAAACGATAAAAAAACACCTTTAAATTCAGCTCTGTGTCAACTTTGAACTTGACAATTAGGTTTACTTTAGTATATATATATATATATATATATATATATATATATATTTTTGTTCTCTTTGGTACTTCAATTCGACAATTAGGTCCATTTTGATCCTGAACTTGGATTCCATCAAGATTTGATGATGTGGTACAACCAGATTATGTCACTTCATCACCTAAATTTTTTAAAAATTATTTTTTTTAATTTTCAAGTGATGATGTGACACAATTTCAAAGTGTCATGTCATTAATTTTTTTTTATATTTATCAAGTTCAGAGATCAAAATGGACGTAGTTGTCAAATTCAAGTATCAAAGTGGATAAAAAATAGTACATGTACCAAAATAGACTTAATTGCTAAGTCCAGGGACTAAAAGTAATATTAACCCATATATTAATTGTTAAACACCACCAAAATAGATCTTTTTTATATTTTAACTTGATTTTGGGCTCATTAGATTCTAGCCCCATTATTCACTTGAATAAAAAATATAAAAAATAATTTTATAAATATAAAATATAAAAATAAAATTTTATAATATTTTCTGATATAAAATATAAAAAATATTTTTATAAATTTTACAAAATGTTATGATTTTAATTAATTTCTAATAAATTTTATTTTTTTATAATTCTTGGATAATTAGGTGTCCGTATTCAAATGAACTTAGAACAATCATTTATCTAGTTTCATTATGTACTTATTTTAGAATTTTTATTTTATTTTATTTTTTGTTAACGTGGTATTGCCACATCAACAAACAATGCTAACATGGTGTCTTTTACCATCCACATCAGCATTGTTAATAAATACTAACAATATAACGTCAGTCAAAAAGCTTATTTGATTAATTTTGTTAGTTTAGGGGCTCAATTGAGTGCAAAAAATTCGAAGAGTCTTATAATTGATTTTTTTGAAAATATTTAAGATCTTATAATACCATTAAACCAATGTTTTATTTTATGTGAATGAATAAAAATTAAATCAAATATATTGAATCTTATAAAATTAAAAAATGTACTAAATATATATTTATAAATTTAAAACATATGCTATTAAATATGTTTTACTAATTTGATTTGGTCTCCATTGCTTAAATTTATGATGAAAATATTCAAAACAACACTCACTAAACAAGCACTAAACTCAGTACTCAAAAACATGAAATGCTATTTTTTCAATCAATTCGATCTCGTATCAATCTTATTACAGATTCTGATTATATCTACTTTTTTTTGGCATTATGCTTAGAACTAGCCATAACTCCTTTCCAACCCATAAACAGGAAGATAGTACGTTTTAACGTAATCAAACCCACATCTACCTATATTGACAACAATGCACATACCAATCAAACTAAAACACAATCCCCACATATCAAACTATTTTTAATCCTCATCTGTCTCATAATTCTAAAATATCCTCACCCAAAAGAAATCTTCAATCTATAGAATTATACAATAAGTCATAAGAATTGCCAATTAAAATTTGGGTCACCATTTGACGGATAATTTTGCTCCCAATCTTCGTCGGAGTTGTTTGAACTAAACGCATCCATATCCCCAACATCATCCTCCACTAGGATGATATGCTTGTCCACCATGATCTCCTCCGAACTACAACAACTTTCCATTTCCACCTCAGAAAGTGAAGGAACAGATTCAACATCGTCGACGGGGAAGCCGCCTCGATAAGATTCAACGTCATCGACGGGGAAGTCGCCTCGATAAGATTCAACATCGTCGACGGGGAAGTCGCCTCGATAAGATTCAATGTCATTGACGGGGAAGTCGCCTCGATAAGATTCAACATCGTCGACGGGGAAGTCGCCTCGATAAGATTCAACGTCATTGACGGGGAAGTCGCCTCGATAAGATTCAAGATCGTCGACGGGGAAGTAGCCTTGATAAGATCGAACATTGTCATCGCGGACAACATAAGGAGATCTGAGCCGTGTGTGGTTAGATAGAAAGCAAAGAGCAAGGATGATGAAGATGAAAATAGGCAGTAGCTTGTTTGAAATACCTTTAGCAATATCTATATGGATGAATAACCAAAACAAAAATGACAAAGCAAACATTACCCCATGCGGAGGAGCGTTGTCCGAGTGTTCTTCCATATATTTCTAAAAAAAACCAAAACAAAACAACAACAACAAAAAAACCCAAAATTGAAAATTTTCTGTTTCACTAGCTGAGATCGCCAAAAATTGGATTTTCGATTAAGGTGAACAGTCTGCATTCTTCTATTTTTATATGGTCGGAAATAAGGTGGCTCGATCTTTCTCTTTTCTGGTGAATTCTGTCCCTCGATCGTATCTAAAACGATGGTTAGGGTGTTCTGAGGAAGACAGAATATAATACTAAGTTTTGACTTGACTGACAATCTAAAGGGTCAATTCACCAAAGGTCCCCAAATTATCACCAGATTCCAAATTGATTCTTAGGCTTCAAAATGTTTTAATTAAATGCTCAAAGTACAATATTATAAAAATCAAATCATACCCTTGTCCACCTATCTATTAATTTAAGCATTAAATATCAATTCTAATATAATGCGTAACATATTCAATACGCGTATCGACAACATGTATAACTTGGATTCGAGTCTTAAAAAAACAAACAATGTCAATAAATTTTGGGAGGATGATAAATCTAAGTAACTAGACACGAGTTTTTTAATATGTTCAACCCCGAGCTAATAACAAAGCTAACATAAAGACCTATTTGATACGATATTTATATTTAAAAATTCAATTAAAATATTTAAAGCCCGAGGACCAAATTATAATCTAAATCATAAATTGAGAATGCTTAATAAAATTAACCCTAAATAACTCTCGATAGAGGCGGAACCTTTTTATTCTTTCTGGTAAGGGAGAGAACAAGGCAAGTGGTTAATAAGATATTTGTCTGATTAAGAAACAACACCTAATAATCAGATATTAATAATGTTACAGAATACCGTTTATTGACTTTTAATTTATTTATGAAAATAAATATTTAATAATTGTATAATCTTCCAAGAAAACGAAAACATATGTATACGTGGACTGAAGATATTGAAGCTAAACAGGTCCCACCTGGAGGTCACAGATCGAACTAAGGTTAACGTTTTGTTTAAATCTGAAGTCCATATATGTAAATACTTAATCCAATAAGGTACTCCATATTATTTTTTAGAATATTTATATTATTTTCGATTTATTGATTTTCTTTTTATAATTTTCATTTATTTAAAGGTTAAAATATTCATAAGTTATCATACTTTTTAGAAATTTTGAAATTTAGTCATTATACTTCATTTTTTTAGATTTCAAAATTTTGGTCCAACTATTAATATTGTTATTTTTTTTATTAAATTTGTTGATGTGGCATTTTAAAATAAAAAAATTTATTCACTTGGTAGCCATGTAATTAAAAAATGATTTTGTAATTAACCTGAATTTAACAAAAAAAAATTAACAATAATAACAGTTGAATTTAAAAATTGAAATTTGGAAATTGAAAAGTAGAGGAACTAAATTCCAAATTTTCGAAGAGTATAGGGAATTATGGCATATTTTAACTTTATTAAAATTATTTTTATACAATGTCTATAACTACCTATAACCCCTCCTCAACTCTTAAATAGGAGGATAAACACGCCTCAACGTGCTTGAACCCATGTCCTTCTACACTGGCAACAATGCCAATGCTAACTGAGTTGAGACTCAGTCAGCACTTTATTAAAATCATATTGTAACGCCCTGAACCCGACCCGATTCACTGGGTCCAAATCTCGGGTGTTACTTCACAAGGACAAGAGGTATTATCCCTTATAATCATCTTTATGTGATCTTCTTCTTATATCTTCTATTATCTTGAGCCTCATATTCAAGGGCGAAAGCAAAAGGGGCAGGTAGTGACATTGGCCTTCCAAAAATGGTAGATTTTTTATTTAACCTCTTAAGTTTTTATAAATTACGTATTAGTATAATGATAAAATTATATTTTGACCCCAAAATTTTATAATTCATCTCTTGCCTCCAAAGCAATTTTCTACCTTTGTCTTTGCTCATATTACTTTCTTTCTCGATCACCAAATCTCCTCATTGACTAAAGCATCCAGAAAAGATCTTGAAGTAGAAGCTCTGGTGCCCCCCACAATTTACCTTCATCTTGAGAACACGCGAATCCGTCTCCAAAACTAATATAGGCATCGAATTTCATCCAACATAAATGATTTTTGTTTATGTAAAATCGTTATAATCACCAAAGAAATTTCTTTAATTGAACTAAATTGGATTTTGAGCTAAGTGTTTGATTCAAGACCATTTACTTAGTATCTACATTTGGGTCTTTAATGTTGGATAAACCCAGTTGTTATGGATTTTCATTTGGGCTTTCTAGTTTCAATTTTCTTTTTGTTTTGGATTGATAAGATCCTTTTTATGTTTTTAACTTGATTTTAGGCTCATTAATTTCTAGCCCCATTTTATAAATATAAAATATAAAAAAAACCTTTTTATAGCATTTTCTGATTTAAAAAACATAAAAAAATTACAAATTTTATAACATGTTATGATTTTAATTAATTTCTAATAAATTTTATAAATTTTAATTTTTTATAAATTTAGAATGTATCTAGACAAGTGGTTGTCCGTATTCAAATGAACCTGGACAAGTTTTTATCCAATTTCATTATGTTCTTATTTTAGAATTTTTATTTTTATTTTATTTTTTGCTGACTTGGTATTGCCACGTCAACAAATAGTACTGACATGGCATCTTTTAACAGCCACATCAGCATTGTTATTAAATACTAACGATCAACATCAATCAAAGGAATTATTTGATTAGTTTTGTTAATGTAAGAACTCAATTGGGTACAAAAAGTTCGAAGAATCTTAATTGATTTTTTTGAAAAAATTTGAGGGCTTATAATTCAATATTTTATTTTATGTTAATGAATAAAATTTTAAATCAAAGTTATAAAATTAAAAAAAATTTACTAAATATATATTTATAAATTTAAAACCTATGATGGAAAATATGTTTTATTAATTTAATTTGATCTTAAATACTTAAATTCATGATGAAAATATTCAAAACAACACTTACAACACTAAACTCAATATTCAAAACAAAATTCAATTCCTATCCTGTACATGAAATGTAATTTTTTTCATCATTCTAAATTTGCTACACTACAAAGAAATCTTCAATCTATAGAATTATACAATAAGTCAAAAGAATTGCCAATTAAAATTTGGGCCAATATTTGACGGATAATCATGCTCCCAATCTTCGTCGGAGTTGTTCGAACTAAATGCACCCATATCCCCAACATCATCCTCCACTAGGATGATATGCTTGTCCACTATGATCTCCTCCGAATTATAACAACGTTCCATTTCCTCCTCAGAAAGTGAAGGAACAGATTCAACATCGTGGATGAGGAAGTCGTCTCGATAAGTTCCAACATCGTTATCGTGAACAACGTAAGGCGATCTAAGCCGTGTGTGGCTAGATAGAAAGAAAAGAGCAAAGATGATGAAGTTGAAGAAGATGAAAATAGGCAATTGCTCGTTTGAAAGAGCTTTAGCAATATCTACATGGATGAATAACCAGAACAAAAATGCCAAAGCCAACATCATCCTACGCAAAGGAACATTATTATTGTTGTATGAGTGTTCTTCCATATATTTCTCAAAAGAAAAAACCCAAAATTTAAAAATTTCTTTTTCTCCAGCTAAATTCGAACAAAATTGGATTTTGGATGCCTTATTTGGTCAACAGTATGGGTTGTATATTTATATGAAAAACTTGGAAGTTAAGTTAGAAGATTTGTCACTAAGGTCAATTGTCAAGAAAATCAATGAAAGATGGTGTTTTGATGAGGATAGAATATAATAATAAGTTCTGATTTCAATGACAATCTAAAGGGTCAATTGCACCAAAGGTTGCCAAATTATCACCCACATTCTAAATTGGTTCTTACACTTCAAAATGTTCTAATTGAATCCTTAAAATATCAGTATTATAATAATCAAACTATACTATCAGTCTGTTCATTAATTTAGGTATTAAATGTCAATTTTAATATAATTTGTAACATATTCAAAATATATAGATCAAATCATAAATACACGTGTATCTACAACATGTACAACTTAGATTATTTCTTTCTTCTAACACATAAATCTAAGTTGTCCATACAGTAACTATACACATGTTTTTAAATGTGTTTAACCCCAAGCTAATGACAAAGCTAACAACGTAAAGACCTATTTAATACTATATATATATATATATATATATATTTAAATACTCAATTAGAACGTTTGAAGTCTACGGACCAATTTATAATTTAAATTATAGTTTGAGAATGCGTGATAAAATTAACCATAAATAACTCTAGACCTTAATTCTTTCTCGAACCTTCATAAATCATAAGGGAACGAACAAGGAAAGTAATTAATAAGATATCTGTTCGATTAAGAAACGCCTAATATTTGTATAATCTAGCAAGAAAACGAAAATATATGTACACGTGGAAAGAAAATATTCAAGCTAAACAGGTGGCATTTCAAGCCGACAGGTGCAACCAGGATTAGTCAGGCGCTTGTAGGGTCGACTTCTTACTAAAATGAAAAATTTTTATTTATGCCTTTTAAATTTATAAAAATTAAAATTGTACTTTAACTTTTGAAAATGATAAAAATTTAATTTAATCATTTAAAAATTATAAAAATATAGATATTAAAATAGTAAAATTATATTTTTACTATCGTAAAAGTATACAATTTAATTTCGACCCCCTAAAATAAATTTCTAGCTTTGCCCCTGAGTGACACTTAGAGATCTTCATGGTCGGGCCGAATCAAGCTTAAGTATTATATTAACACATTTTATATTTGTTAAAATCTAGCTCAATTCGAAATATGAGATTAAAATTTTACCTGATCTCGTTCATATTTGTAAATACTTAATCCAAATCCATTGTAAGTTCGTCCAAATTATTTTTAAAATTTTAAGAATATTTACATTATTTTCAATTTAATATTTATTGATTTTTTATAATTTTTATTTATTAAAAGGTTAAAATATGTCATAAGTTTCTATACTTTTCAGAAATTTTGAAATTTAGTCATTGTACTTTTATTTCCAAGAATTTAGTCCCTCCACTTTTTCAGATTTCAAAATTTTGGTCCAACTATTAACACTATTAATTATTTTTGTTAAATTTATTGGTGTGACATTTTGAAAAAAAAAATTCACTTGGTAGCCATGTAATTATAAAATGATTTTGCAATTAACCTGAATTTAACACAAAAATTAACAATGATAACAGTTGGACTTGAAATTTGAAAATTGAAAAGTAGAGGGGCTAAATTCCTTGAAATAAAAATATAGGGACTAAATTTCAAATTTTTGAAGAGTACAGGAATTATGGCATATTTTAACTTCATTAAAATTATTTTTATACAATGCCTAGGACTACACATAACCCCTCCCCAACCCTTAAACAGGAGGATAAACACACTTCAACGTGCTCGAACCCATGTCCTCCTGCACCGGCAACAATGCCAATGCCAACCGGGCTGAGACTCAATCCGCACCTTATTAAAATCATATTGAAACGCCCTGAACCCGACCCGATTCACTGGATTCAAATCTCGGGTGTTACTTCACATACCACTTAACAAAATTTCGAAACAGTTGACATAAACTCCTTACTTGAGGCATTTTTCCTCATTGTTTTTAAATAAAGACTCCACTTCGTAGAATCAAAAGAAAATATTTAGAAACAAAATATTACATCAGATTTATTACAACTCATTACAATGCAAACATTTACAAAAGGCAGGCTCTTAAGCGTAATCCTAGAATACACCTTATTTACAAATAGCCCACTTCGCCACGACGCCAAGAATACGCCAAGGAAGTGACGAAGTGGATTCTTATGCCTACAGTGGACTATTTGTAAATGAGGCGTATTATAGGATTACGCCCTAAGAGTCCGTTTAAACAAATTTATGTGTTGCTAGAGTGATGTAATAAACTTGATGAAATAATTGATAAAGAAAAATGTTTTAAGTAATGAGTACTCGCCAAGTGTTTCAAAATTTAGTTAAGTTATTTGTGTAGTAACACGCGAAATTAGAATCCGGTATAATAAGTCGGGTTGAGGGCGTTACACATATACATAAGCAACTTAACATGTTTTTTAATATGTTTATGTATAGTATTATATACTACTATAGGCTTTATTTTTATGTGTTATAATTTATATAATATATAAAAATAACATAGTATAAACTTATAATAATATTTATTACAAGCTTAGAAAATAGATTAGTTGAGCCAAAAATTGTGCCTTGACTGCTTGAATCCAATCTCAGCTCATATTTTAAATGGGGCTAAGTTTTTTCCCTAAACTCATTTTTTAAACTTTATATTTTTGCCCAAACACTCTCAAATTTTAGGCAGATCTTCGAGTTTGGACAAATGATCCAACCTATGAACAGGTCTAAATTGTCATTTCTAAAAGAGTACAGAATTTCACCTAATTTTGGTTTTAATCCTTCTTTGTAGTAAAACATGATATTAATATATCCAAGTTTATAAAATTGTTAATTGCTGTCGATAAAATAATGAGGTGAATTTTTTGTCCACAACTTTTTTGTAGTAAATTAGTAAAATGGGTTTGGATCCTGTCCAAGACATTTTCACCTATTGCTTTCTAATACACTAATCATCATCATTTAAATGCGTAAAGTCCATCTATGAATTGTCAAAATCTTACTTTTAAATGGTAATTAAAATTGTATTGAATAAAAATGGACACAAAAGTGATGGCTGGGGAGCTTATGATGGCGTAAATACTGCATGGTTATTGGGGGTTAAAAATTTGATTCTTGAGACAGACATCTTGACAACTATTAATCTCATTGGCAAGAAAACCAGGAGCCTTCATCAAATGCGGTGACCCGTGCAATACAACGTATGTTGAAGTGGAGATGAATTGTTCATATTAAACATGTGTATCGTGAGGTAAATGATGTGGCAGATTCCTTGACAACTCGTGCAAAAATGAGGGCAATAAGATACTATGTTCTCAATAATCCCCTGAAGAATCTAAGTTGGCTTTGCTTGCTGATTGAGAGGGAATGATGTCCATAAGTATTGGATTCTCACCCTTAAGCATTGGATTCTCCATAATCTCTAGCAGTTGCCTAAACTTCTTGACCTGGTTGTAGGGGTGAAGGTAGAGATTTTGTTTGAGGGTTAAGGCAAGTGCTTTGGCTCTAAAAAATAGAAAATTGGCTTTTTAGTCCCTTAATATTTAAAAATTAAAAATTGATATATAATAAAATTATACTTTAACTTTCTCAAAAATGAAAAAAATAAATAAATTTTATTAATCATTTCAAACATGATGAAATTATAAATTCATACATAATAAAATTACACTTTAATTTAACTTAAAATATTTTCTAATTTCACCCTATCAGCAATTCCATTAACCTCTTTATTTTTAATATTTTAGAAGTTAAAATTTGAATAAGGTTATCATGTTGATATTTCCGTCTTCTTTTTTAATTCAAAATTAAATTATTGTTTTTGGACAAACTGATCAGGTTTGTATGTCCTTTGCGCAGTGAGGGGCAACGGCACAGAATTTCAAGAATCTCAAACTTTCACATAATATTAAAATAAATTATTTAATTACATTTAATTAAATATTATTTCTTTTTGATTAAACACAAAGAGTGGGGCAAAGTGTTATGATGCTCTCATCAATTTCTTTCACAATAGTGTCAATATCCCAACATTCCCTCTCAACAAGAGGTGACAATTGACAAATACATGATGCCATTGGCCCTTCGTAAAGCATACCATGCTCCTTAGTTCACATTACAACTCTCAAAAAATTGAAAAAATAATCTAATTATTAGTAAATATATTATTGGTTTCTACTACTTTATGTTAATTATAATTTTTTATTAAATTTTTTATAAATAAATTACTGAATTATTAATTTTCAAGTCAATAGTTTAACAATAAGATTAACAATGTTACCCAATTAGACTAACTTTGTAATTTTCATAAAGTATGAAAATCAAAAGTTGACAAAATAAAGTGTATATATATATATATATATATATGGAGTCAATCAAAGTTATGCTATTAATCCCACTATAAAATTAGAGGAGTGAACCGATATAAAATCGATTAAGCCAAATAAAAATCAATTAGAAAATTATTTGAGCCAAATTTAAAGTAGTTTATGTTTAGAATTTGTGTGACCAGAATCTCGTCACTTATTGAAAAAATAAATATAGTGGCAAAATAAGAAGGTCTGTGGGGGTGAGAGGTTGAGGGTCGTAGGCTGGGTTGCGGGAGCAGACAAGTTAAGCCTGTATAGAACTATACTTCTACTATTTGATTTTGATTAGAACAGGATTTTTCAACCCTTAGTCAAAACTCTTCTTGTATCATTCATTTTTCAACATTAGTGAATTTCTTGTTCTCTACCCTATTTTTTTTCCGAAAGGGTATTCATGTAGAATCTGTGTTATTCATGTTGTAACACTCCTAACCCGAGACCGTCGCCGGAACAGGGTTAAGAGGCATTACCGATCAAATAGAACATCCAACATCTAAAATTTTACGACACAAAGTCAATCATTTTCATTCGCATTCATTTACAATCATGTTGTTCCTTAATAAGGTCTACGAGACTTAACTCACAAGTTTAAGAGGGGTCGGGACTAACTGAAATACATACAACATTTCATGAAAATTTAAAACTTTTCTAAATTCAGGGGAGACACGGCCGTGGGAGGAGACCGTGTGCCCTCCACGGCTTCTAGACACTCCCGTGTGTCCATCCGTGTCTATATACTGACTGTATCAACACGGTCACTAGGCACGCCCGTGTGCCTTGGCCGTGCTACTAGGCCATATACTGACTTCCCTACCATGGCCACCAAGCACGTCCGTGTGCCATGGCCATGTGCTCTTAGTTAGCTACTGACTTGTACACCACGGCCAGCTAACACCCCCGTGTCGAGGCCGTGTACTACTAACCTGCATTCTGCCAATTTACCCATGGCCTTTAGGCACACCAGTGCGCCTAGACCATGTGACATTATAGGCCATTTTGCAAGGCCAAAATGCTACCCACTTAGGGTCAAACCTATAAGCAATACATACCAAAACATATCATGCACATAAAGCAACCAAAAGCTTACCAATATGACTATTCAATCTATGCATTAAATTCCCCTTTTCTAACCACAACAAATTCAATACCAAAACTTATCACATCACAAACATAATACATTCAATACCAAACATCATTCCTTCTCAATTTCACTAATTCATGCTAACATTTTACCAACACAAAGTTACCATTCATAAGTCAATTTCTCAACCTACAAACCATGCCAAAAGATGCATCACATATACCAAATTCATTCTTGTTAGAACTAGCACATATCTAGCCACATCTCATGGCTACTTACACATATCAAACATGATTCAAATGACCAGCCTATACATGCCACATTTAACTATGTACATCTTTCCAAAATACCCTAAAATAGATTGCCGATAGTGTGACTGAGAAGCTGACGATCCCCTGATCCGAGCTAGCTTTACTGACACTGCAAAGCAGAGAAACAAATCACACAGTAAGCTTTATGAAGCTTAGTAAGTTCATAACATAATACATAATATCAACATGTCATTACATAGATTAATTTTACTATCACGAATATATTACCATTCACAACCATTATCATAGTTTCACCAACCACATAGGTTCCGAGCGTACCTTAGCCAACACTTAGTTGTCAAATACTTTTGCTAATCAATAATCACGATTCATTTCAATCCACATTCGTTTCTTCCTCGATTCATTCGCACACTTAGTGCCTAAATAGCTAGCCGAAACTTAATTAGCATCGTACACTTAGTACATCCATCTCAAACCGAACTTAAATCGGCATCGCACACACAGTGTCAACCACAAGCCGAAGCTTAATTACTCCGCACACACAGTGCTGTTTATCCTGATCATGTTTTCGAATACGCACACTTAGTGCCATTTAACTCAATCTACCACATAGCATTCACTTTGTAATAATATCATACCATATATTTCATAGCATTAAACATAGCTAATTACAGGTATTATGTCCGAACTTACCTTGGACGTCGAACTATCGATATGGTCGATTAATCGAGCACTTTATCTTTGCCTCGATCTCGATCCGAACCTCTTCTCTCTTGGTCTATACACATTTAAAATCAATCCATTCAATCACCGTTTCATTCAATTTAGCCCACATACACACATTTAAGGCATTTTGCATAATAGCCCTCACATTTTCACATTTCGACACTTTAGTCCCTAATTCACAAAATCATCAAATTCACCAAATTCCACCTAGCACAAGCTTAGCCGAATTTTACTAATATCCATACAAACCCACACATTTTATTTATTTCACATTTTAACCCTTCAGTTTACTATTTTCACAATTTAGCCCTAATTAGCTAAATTCATCAAAATTTCAAGAACAACACATGTTCATCAACTCAAATCTTTCATTTATCAACTAAACTCATTTCAAAACTCAACATATCAACAATAACATCCCACACAAACATCATCAATACTCAAAATTTATACATGGGTTTGATAGCTCTCGAAGCAACGATTTAAAAAACGTAGAAATTATCAAAAACCAAACATAAAACACTTACTAATTGAAGCTTAAAGTGGCCGAATGTTTCAAAGCCTTAAACCCTTTATTTTCTTTCTTTTGAAAAATGTGGAAGAAGATGAACACACCCACTTACTCTTGATTTTTGTTTTATTATAACATATATATTATTATTATGCCATTTACTAAATTAACCTTTTAATCAATAAATAAAACATTTAAACATCAAGGTCACACTTGTCCATTGCCATCCACTATCATATTTATGGCATAATTGCCTCATAAGGCGTCCACTTTTAAAAGCCAACAACAATTAAGCACTTATAAATCAGCACATAGCTTTTACTCTTTACTTGATTTAGTCCTTTCTCTTAATTCGACACATAAATGATTAAATTATCACATAGAATTTTCACACAGACTATATCATATAATATTCACACAGAAAATAATATTAAAATATTTTTACAACCTCGGGTTTGTGGTCTCGAACCACTGTTCCGACTAGGGTCTAAACCAGGATGTTACAACTCTCCCCCCTTAGGGATTTTCGTCCCCGAAAATCTTACCAGTGAATAGGTGTGGATATTGCTCTCTCATAACGTTCTCAGATTCCCACGTAGCCTCTTCAACCCCGTGTTTGTGCCATAACACTTTCACTAAGGAAATTCTTTTGTTTCTCAACTCTTTAGTCTCTCGTGCCAACATTCGGATCGGTTCTTCACTATACAACAAGTCCGACTGAATCTCAACTTCAGTAGGAGCAATCACATGAGACGGGTTGATCTGTACTGTCGAAGCATTGACACATGAAACACGTTATGAATCTTTTCTAACTCAGATGGCAATTTCAATCTATAAGCAACCGACCCAATTCGTTCAATAATCTCGTACGGCCTGATGAACCTCAGACTCAGCTTGCCCTTTCGGCCAAATCGAAGTATTTTCTTCCACGGAGACACTTTCAAAAACACTTTATCACCAACCTCAAACTCGATATCTTTTCGTTTCAAATCTGCATAAGATTTTTGACGATTTGAAGCCGCTTTCAAACTGTCATGAATCACTTTCACTTTCTATTCTGTCTCTTTTATCAGATCAACCCTGTGAATCTTATTCTCACTCAGCTCAATCCAATATAATGGAGTTCGACACTTTCGGCCATAAAGAGCCTCATATGGTGCCATTTTAATGCTAGATTGAAAATTGTTGTTATACGCAAACTCAATCAAGGATAAATGCTTTTCCCACGTATTCTCAAATTCAAGTATACAACATATCAGCATGTCTTCGAGAATCTGAATGATTTGCTCGGATTGACCATCCGTTTGCGGATGAAAAGCAGTACTGAAATGCAATTTCGTGCCTAAATCATCTTACAATTTCTTCCAAAATCGCGAGGTAAATCTCGGATCTCTATCAGACACTATAGATAACGGTACTCCGTGCAATCTCACAATCTCACAATCTCACCGGAACGAAATGAGCTGATTTTGTTAATCTGTTCACTATCACCCAGATCACATTTTTCTTACTCGGAGATAAAGGCAAACCGGACACAAAGTCCATTGTGATTCTCTCCCATTTCCACTCAGGAATCATAACGGTTGTAACAAACTAAACACTTCGATACAAAGTCAGAAATTGTAACACCCCTTACCCGAGACCGTTGCCGGAGTCGAGCACGAGGCATTACTAGACTTAACTTACTAGTTCTGGGCATAAAAATTGAAACTGTCCGTCTGCATCATGTTCATTAAATTAATTATAACTCGAGTTACGAAACTCGAAATCTAGATCCGTAAATTTTCCCTGAAACTAGACTCATATATCTTCTTACTATAATTTTTCCAGAATTTTTGGTGTGGCCAATTAGTACAGTTTATTAGTTAAAGTCTCCCCTATTACACAGTTTGACAGTTCTGACCTCTCTTCACTAAAAATCAATTATCTCATAATATACAACTCGTTTTCCTACACCGTTTTCTTTATATGAAAATAGACTCAATAATTCTATATCTCATGCACAACCTAATTCAATTTCTACTATTTTTGGTGATTTTTCAAAATCACGTCACTGCTGCTGTCCAACTATTCCCCTGCATATAATTACATAATTTCTTTAAAATAATTATCAACTAGACATTTCTTAACATCCACAACCATGTTCTTAATTAACCATTTTAATGGCTAATCATTACCAAACATTTACAAGTCCATAATAAGCCATATCATAAGGTCACACACACAAAATGGCTAAGTCCCTATACATGCCATTACTTAAAACGTTCGAGTCACAAAATACCAATATAATCCTTTGATAGTGTGTAACGATCTCCGACGTCCTTTCGATCCCCGAGTTGGCTTGCAATACTATAAAAAAAAAATAAAGAATGGGAGTAAGCATAAAGCTTAGTAAGTTTACATGTAAATAGATAACAACATTCTTAATGAATTATCTTATTCTTTTCTTATCAAGATTACTTAAGCTTTTAACTCAATATACTCAAACTTGTATTCTTACCTTGCCTTTTAACATGAATTTATCTTACCTTACCTTTTTAGCTTGAACTTGTCTTACCTTTACTTTTTAGCTTGAACTTGTCTTACCTTACCTTTTTTAGCTTGAACTTGTCTTACCTTTACCTTTTTAGCTTGAACTTGTCTTACCTTTACTTTGGTATACTCTTTGAATTTTCCCGTTAACCACTTGGAATACTAAGGATACGCGGGTACCTTTCCTTATGAAACTTAACCATTGCCATGTCTTGACATGGTCTTACATGGTATCCTTGCCTTGTGAACTCACCAATGCCATGCCTTGGCATGGTCTTACATGGGACCTTTGCCTTATAAATTCACCAATGCCATGCCTTGGCATGGTCTTACATGGGACCTTTGCCTTATAGTAACTTATCAATGCCATGTCTTGACATGGTCTTACATGATTTCCTTAAACCCTAATGTCATGACATTTGTATCCTACACATTCCTAAGGTTCAACCGGAACTTTCTGAGATAGCTTTTCCGTCAATTCATACTTGAGTCTTTAAATAATAAATTTACAAAATAAATAAGTGAATGCTGGAATTTAATAATATTAAATGTAAAATAATAGAATATTGCATTTATTTACTGCAAACTTACCTCGAATCAAAATCGATAAACTATATCGATTTAGTCCACTATCTTTTTTTTTCCCCGATCTAACTCTGGATTTCGTTCTTCTTGATCTATAATAGCAAATTTAGCTTATTTAATACTCATATTTATCAAAACAGTCCTTAACTCTAATTTTGGCAAAATTACAATTTTGCCCCTAAACTTTTACATATTTACAATTTTACCCCTAGGCTCGAAAATTAAACTTCAGCCCTTATTCTTATGTTTTATAACATGCTGAACATTTTTCTCTTCTATAGCAACTTCAAATTCTTACTATAACACATACTTATGAACAATAACAACTTTTACTAATTAGCTCGTTTTTACCAAAAATCACTTAATAAAAATCATTCCTCTACTCATAAACATGCAAAATCTACCATCAATCATCAAAAATCACAAGTTCTCAACAATGGCATAATTCAAAATATTCACCAAAATCAAAAATTCAAGCATGGGTTTTGTAGATCTCATATCAACGATCTCAAAAACGTAAAAATTATCAAAAACCGAGCTAAAACTCACCTTGAATCAAGCTTCAAAAGTGCCGAACCTAAGCTTATTTATTTCTGTTTCTTTTCTTTGTGTTTCAAACGTGAGAAAGAAAAGAGATGAACATGGCTTTTAATTATGCTATGTTTGTCTTATTATAAAAGCTTAATATAATGTATAATTAATAATAATTACATTTATAATATATAATTTCATATAATATAGTCACTAAAGCATAGTCATGCCGTCCACTATAGCTAAAGTTGGGCAATTTACAACTTTAATGCTTCCATTTAAAAAGACATCAACAATTTAGCCATTACACATTAAACTATCAAATTTTCAATTCACGCGATTAAGCCCTTTTTAATAATTCAACACCCAAACAATAAAATTAAATCACGAAAATTTCACACATAATAATTCACACATTATAAGCACTGAAAATAATATTAAAATATTTTACTGACTCAGATTTGTGGTTTCGCAACCACTATTCCGTTTAGGCCCTATTTCGGGATGTTACAGAAATATCTCTTTTCATGCCATGCCACCAATAGAGTTGTTTTAGATCATTATACATTTTCATACTCCCCGGATGTACAGTCAAATGACTATGGTGAGCTTCATTCAAAATCATTTGAATCAACTCCGAATTTTTTGGAACACAAATCCGATTTCTGAATCTCAAACAATCATCATTATCGATCTAAAATTTCGATACAGCATCCGACTCACACTGAACTCTTTTTGCTAACAACTCATTGTCACTCTTCCGAACTTCACAAATCTGATGTAAGAACAATGGTTTTACTTTCAATTCAGCTACCACTGCATTATCATCACACAGATCTATC
The DNA here is from genome assembly GCA_005393395.2 of Gossypium australe. NCBI lineage: Eukaryota > Viridiplantae > Streptophyta > Magnoliopsida > Malvales > Malvaceae > Gossypium > Gossypium australe. The sequence goes on along the minus strand of CM016619.1, from coordinate 145,187,618 downwards.
TGATTACTCAAAGCTTGCAAAACATATAACGATTTTCGGCTCAAGGCTTCAGCTACAACATTAGCTTTACCCGGGTGGTAATCTATCACAAGTTCATAATCTTTCAACAACTCTAACCATCTTCTCTGTCGAAAATTCAAATCTTTTTGAGTCATCAAATACTTTAAACTCTTATGGTCAGTATAAATGTTACATATTCCCTCAAACAGATAGTGACGCTAGATCTTCAAAGCGAATACAATCGCAGCCAGTTCAAGATCATGCGTTGGGTAGTTCTTTTTGTGTGGCTTTAACTGTCTTGAAGCATATGCAATGACTTTCCCTTCTTGCATCAGCACACAGCCCAAACCATTCAACGATGCATCACTGTAAACTATGAACTCTTTGCTTGACTCAGGTTGAATCAACACTGGTGCTTCTGTTAACAACACTTTCAATTGCTCAAAACTCTGCTGGCACTTTTTTGACCACTCAAATCTAACATCTTTCTGTAACAACTTTGTCAACGGAGTCGCAATCATCGAAAAACCTTTCACAAATCGTCTATAATATCCTGCTAGTCCCAGAAAACTACGGACTTCAGACACATTTCTTGGAGGCTTCCACTCTAAAATAGCAGAGATTTTACTAGGATCTACTCGTATCCCAGCAACTGATACAATATGTCCTAGAAAACTGACCTCACGCAACTAAAATTCACATTTGCTAAACTTTGCATACAACAATTTCTCACGTAGAGTTTGTAGCACAATTCTCAAATGCTCAGCATGCTGCGTCTCATCACACGCATAAATCAAAATATCATCAATGAATACCACCACAAAGCGATCTAAATACGGTCTGAATATCCGATTCATCAAATCTATAAACACTGCAGGTGCATTTGTTAGTCCGAAAGCCATCACTAAGAATTCATAATGTCCGTACCTCGTTCTAAAAGTAGTTTTCGGCATATCGGATTCTTTAACTCTCAACTGCTAGTAGCCCGATCTCAAATCTATCTTTGGAAACACTGTAGCTCCTCTCAGTTGGTCAAACAAATCATCGATACGAGGCAATGGATATTTGTTCTTTATAGTCACTTTGTTCAACTGTCGGTAATCAATACACATTCTCATAGTTCCGTCTTTCTTTTTCACAAATAACACAAGAGCTCCCCAGGGTGAGAAACTCGGTCGTGCAAATCCTCTATCAGTCAACTCTTGTAACTGTGACTTTAGCTCTTTCAATTCTGTTGGTGCCATTCTATATGGAGATATAGAAATAGGAGTAGTCCCTGGCACTAATTCAATACCAAATTCCCCTTCACGAATCGGAGGTAATCCCGGTAGCTCTTCAGGAAACACATCTGGAAATTCGCATACCACATGCACGAATTCGACTTTCTTTTCCGACACTTTTGTATCAATCACGTATGCCAGATAAGCTTTACAACCCTTTCTCACGTAGTTCATAGCTTTCATTGTAGACATGACAGCTGGTAATCCTTTCATATCACTAGATTCAACTCGAACTAGCTCACTGTTCTGACTCTTCAACTCAATACTCTTTCTTTTACAATTCATAATGGCATTATGCAGAGTAAGCCAATCCATACCCAGAATTATGTCAAATTCATCAAAGGGAAGCAACATCAAATTGACCGGAAAACATATATCACGAAACATCAATGGGCAATTCTTGCACACCTTATCCACCAAAACACACTTGTCTAAGGGGTTCGATACTCTAATCATGAATTCAGTAGACTCAACAGGTAAAATCTTATTCAATACTAAATTCATACACACATAGGAATGAGTTGATCCTGTATCTATCAATGCAATGATATCAGTATCAAATAAAGTGAAAGTACCGGTGATGACGTCTGGAGATGATGCTTCCTCTCGTGCACGTATAGCATAGGCTCAAGCAGGAGCTCTCACCTCCGATCTCACAGCTGTATCATTTGTCCCTCTCTGGTTATCATTCATATTTCTGATGTTTCTGGGTGGTCTACTTCTAGTCGTCACATTACTCGGTCTTTCATTCTGAACATTTTCCTCTTCGACCATTTTCGGGCAATCTCGAATAAAATGATCTCGGGATCCACACTTATAACAAACTCTATTGTTGTACTTGCCCCAGTACTCTCCCACATGTCGTCTTCCACACTGTCTTCACTCAGGCTTGTTACTCTTAACACTGCCAACACTTGATTCATTCCGAGCTTGAATTCGTGAACCAGTACTCTGTCTCAAACGATCTCTACTTGGATGTCCAAATGAAGCATTGGAACGGTTACTTGCACCTTTGTATCTCTTAGTAGAAGGTTGAGAAAATTTATTCATTGATCTCTTTCTTTCATCATGAGCTTCTGAATCAGCTTTCTTCTTTTCCTTACTGAGCTCTTCAGCTTTGTACGCTCTTTCAACTAACACAACAAATTTATTTATATCGAGTATTCCAACCAATAACTTGATGTCTTCATTTAATCCCTCTATAAAACATTTACACATAGTAGCTTCGGTCGAGACACATTCTCTCGCATATTGACTCAATCTTACAAATTCTCTTTCATACTCAGTAACAGACAACCGGCCCTGTTTCAATTCTAGAAACTCTTTACGTTTCTGATCAAGGAAGCGTTGGCTGATATACTTCTTTCTGAACTCATCTTAAAATAAATCTAAGGTGATTCTCTCTCTCGGAACCACATATATCAATGTTTTCCACCAGTTATAAGCCGTGTCTCTCAACAGGGAAATTGCACACTTAATACACTCATTAGGGTCCAACGACATCTCATCAAATACTCTGATTGTATTCTCAAGCCAAAACTCAGCCCGTTCAGCATCGTCATTTGATGTGGCCCTAAACTCTTCGGCTCCGTACTTACGAATTTTATCCACAGGAGGCTTACTCAATCTGATCGGATCTACAACTTGAGGCACAACAGGTACTTGCGGGGGTGAAGGTTGTGGAGCAGCTAGATTTGTTCAAACGAACTCCGTAAACCACTCACTCATCATTCGAAAGAAGGCTTGTTTAGCCTCTCCTTCCTCACCACTATCACTCGGCCTAGATGTGGACGGCACTGTCCCTTGAGCGGGAGCAGGCGCATTACTTTCTACATCGTCAGCAACTACTCGATCGAGATCCATTACTATATAAAAAACACATTTTCAAATGTCAGATTTCATCACACTATCACAATTTCAAATATGACATGTATAGCTAGACTCATACACACTACGTTAGTCCGAGAATCGACTAAACCGTAGCTCTGATACCAATAAAATTGTAACACCCCTAACCCGAGACCATCGCCGAAATAGGGTTAAGAGGTATTACCGATCAAATAGAACATCCAACATCTAGAATTTTACGATACAAAGTCAATCATTTTCATTCGCATTCATTTACAATCATGTCGTCCATTAATAAGGTCTACGAGACCTAACTCACAAGTTTAAGAGGGGTCGAGACTAACTGAAATACATACAACATTTCATGAAAATTTAAAACTTTTCTAAAATTTAAGGGAGACACGGCCGTAGGAGGAGACCGTGTGCCCTTCACGGCTTCTAGATACCCCCGTGTGTCCATCCGTGTCTATATACTGACTATATTAACACGGTCACTAGGCACACCCGTGTGCCTTGGCCGTGTGCTACTAGGCCATATACTGACTTCCCTACCATGGCCACCAAGCACGTCTGTGTGCCATGGCCGTGTGCTCTTAGTTAGCTACTGACTTGTACACCACGGCCAGCTAACACCCCCGTGTCGAGGCCGTATACTACTAAGCTGCATCTGCCAATTTACCTATGGCCTTTAGGCACACCCGTGCTCCTAGACCGTGTGACATTATAGGCCATTTTGCAAGGCCAAAATGCCACCCACTTAGGGTCAAACCTATAAGCAATACATACCAAAACATATCATATAATATTCACACAGAAAATAATATTAAAATATTTTTACGACCTCGGGTTTGTGGTCTCAAACTACTATTCTGACTAGGGTCTAAATCGGGATGTTACACATGTAGAACCGGACAACATGTATTGGAAAGGCTTATGGGCGTTATTCAGCTTTCATGGGAATGTTGTGGATGCTTTTATTCCAGTCAAGCGAAACAAGAAAGGAAAAAGGTTCGGTTTTGTAAGATTTGATAAGGTGGAGGATGCGCAAAGGGCAATAGTTAGGCTAGATGGTTTTGTGTTGCTAGGAAAGAATATATGGGTGAAGATGGCCAGGTTTAGTGGTAATAGAAAAGTATGGAAAAAGTAAACGCAAATGAATCTTCACACTATAGATAGGTGATAAACCGTAATAGTAACATATTTTAATCCCACATTTAGCATGCTTTTGGATGATTTAAGCCTTGAAATGTGTAATTTGGTGCTCTTAATCCTTTGTTGTCATGTTTTATACCCATGAGAGCACCAGAGGATGAAAAGAACGAGAAACGGGCCCAAAACAGAGTAAATGGGCCATATCACGAAATCGACACGACCTGGGCCCAAGACCACACGGCCGTGCCTCATTAACAGACTTGAACACGGCCTGGCCACGATTCACACGGGCGTGTGCAATGGGCGTGTCCCTGCCGCGGCCAAGAGGAGTTTTACTCGGAATAGGATGCTTGGAGGCAAAGAAACACATTCCAAAGCCTATTTAAACACCCTAGGAGGAATTCTACTTGAATTAGGATACTTAGGGGCCAAGTAAGGCATCTCAAAGCTTATATAAACACCCTAGGGGGCAACTTAAGCGGGAGAGTTTGGCAGAAGTCTTCTGCCAGGGCTTTAATCAGGGGTCGTCCAACTAGGCCAAAGAGGGCAGATTTGTGGGAATCTACTCGAAGATTGCCAGTTGGTTCATCTCAAGAAGCTGGAATCAGACTCAAGACGGATGATCTCTCCTTCAATTCCTCTAGGGAGTTTTAGGGATTTCTTATGTTTTGTTTTATCTTTTCATCTGAGATGTTTTCTTTTATTATTATGAACTAAACCCTCAGATACCTGAGGGGGATGAAACCTCAGATGAATCTTGTTATCGTTTGCTGAGCTATATGATAAATATTTGACTTGTTCTTAATTATGTGTTCTTAATTCTTGTGTTGATATTTCTGGGATATTAATTCAAGTGTGATGTGCTTAGGTGGAGGAGCAAAAATCTCTGCCTAAGAGTAGATCTAGCATAATTAAGCGGAACTGATCGCACGCCTAGAGATAGGGTGACGAGATTTTACCGGATTAGGGTGAAACCTAATATGAGAGTCCATAGATCGAGTTAATGCAATTCTAGGGGTTTTAATTAGAAATAGATTTTAATCAATCAACCTAGGGTTAGACATTAGTCGCCTCGGATCAAGTCAAGTGAATAAATCATCTGGTTCAGAGTTAGATAACAAGTGAAGTCTAGGTGGATTCTTTCTTGGGTATCGTTTTAATCAACTGGTTTTTCCTAAAGTTATTTTCTCAATTTCATTCTTCTTCGTCTTAGATTCTTTAGATTAGTTGTTAGTTAATTTTAGATTGGATAAATAATTCCCTTAATTTTTAGGCTAGATAATAAAAAGAGAGTTAGTATTAGTACTTTTAGTTCCTTTGAGTTCGACAATCCGGTCTTGCCTTAACTATACTAATGTTCGATAAGTGCACTTACCTCAAATCATTGTCATAGTTAGTTTCCAGGTTCGATCATTCCTTATATAAATTTAAGACTTTGACATCGCATAAAACAACGATCAATAGGAGAGTCAGCCGAGAGTGATGGAGTTTTAGCGGGAGGATTGGGGTATAGTGGAAGACAAAGTGTTGAGCAATAAAAAAGTTGTAGTTGGTCACGTTGAAAACGAACAACTATAGAAGCTGCAACATTGCTTGATAGGGGAAACGACGACTTTTTGCAATCTCAATAGTTTAACTGAAAGAATTACGAGCATGGGCCTTGGAGAATTAATTATTAAAAGAATTCAGGATAAATATTTTCTGATAAAGGTTCTGGATGAAGAGCTAATGGAGATTCTAAGACAAAGAGAGTGGGCATATCTTAAAGAGTTTTTCATTAATGTCGAGCCCTGGACAGAAAAATTTCTAGTTTCGGAGAGAGCAGTGATACGATCTTTGAGAGCACAAAAAATATCCTATTCCCTATAAAATAATAAAAAGAACAGTAAAGGGAAAGTAGGGTCGAATCCTCAGGGACCGGATTGCACGAATGCTTGTTTCTCGAAATCCTAGGCAGAATCGTGCCCAAGAAAACTTGCGTTCCTGAAAAAATAAAAAATAAAAAATAAAAAATTAAAGTTTAGATCTGGGAATAAAATAAAAACGAAATTAAAAGTAAAAGTAAAGTTGAGAAAAAGATTTCTTATGGTGATTTTCCAGCCTCCGGTTGTCTCGATTTGCCTTGAGTTCAATCCTTAGCTTTTAAGGGATCCTTCTCAAGTAGAAAAAACCAGTTATAGTGGAAGAGGACGCCTACGACCACCAGCTCCAAGAATTTAGACTTAAGATTTAGCGGAACCTGACTCTAGCCAATAATCTGCTAGATCATCACTTCCCAACGGTGAATACCACGTCATTTTGTCTCTTGGACTCGCCAACCTCAGACGCAGAAAGTCAACAAACTAACTGTGCAACCTTCCCAAAACGTACAAAGCGGTCGTTTCTTGCACAAGTTGAAAAGATTACCTATTAAGGGACATGGACGGAAGCGTCAGCCCCGTAATGCGAAGAAGCGATGAATACCCTGTTGAAAAGGCTAAGTGCAGTAAGCCTCATGAGCCTTTTTCGAGAATTTCGACAACTTTCGGCTAGATAGATTTAGTGGCTCATGATTTTTGGAAAAGAAACAAATATAATGGAAATAAAATTTTTATTGGAAAAAATATGGAAAAAACAAAAGGCTAAACTTTATGAGGGGGAGAGTGTTACAGCCAAAGATCGATCTCATTTTGTGTCACTTCATCCCCTATTTATAGTACTCAGAAACCTAGTCTATTCCTAATTAAATTTTAAAGATAAATACAAATAAAGATAATTAAAGATAAATGAAGATAAATTCTAAAATTAAATCTAAATAATAATCCTTAATAATTATCCTAATATAATTAAATATTAAATAGAGTCTTGTGCTATAAAATCTCTTCTTTTGCATTTTTGTCCTTATGTCTTCCATACTTACATTTTTTGGCAACAATTTTTTTCTATGTCGCATATTAGCCCACTTTATCTCCAAATTCACGCTTTTCTTCCTTAAATTTACTTTTGTCGTCAATTTAGTCTCTAAAAGATAAAAGAGCATAAATAGCCCAAATTAGTAGGAATATACTCAAAATAAACATATAATTAATATATAAAAATATGTCGTTCTAGAGTATTATCAAGCAGTGTGGATAGAAATTATAGAAATTCCCCTTCATTGCTGGAACTATCAAATGACCAAGAGAGTGGTTGATATATGGGGAGAGATTATTGCAATGGGAGAAAATTTTACAATGATGAACAACTTCGAGAAGATGGACGTATTGATAATAACGAAGCAGGTTAAAAGGATTGACGAGGTAATAACAATGGAGGTTGGAAGTGAAAATTCCAGATCTGTATTACTGAAAGAGATATGGTGGGAAATTTGAAGGAAAATCACAAAAGGGTTGGAGATCTAAGGGTGAGAGAAGAGGAAGTATCATCGAAAAAAGAATCCATATAGGAAGCATCACCGGAAGGAAGTCTAAGAGATGGAATTGAAGAAGTTATTGCTACAGACCTCGAAAAGAAAGGGGTAGTGGGGTGCAGGTTTTGTCAGACGAGAGATTTATTGAGGATCCCATTTCACAATGCAACGTGTTGAGTATTATTGGTGTAGGGGAGACAAATGCAACATTACCTGTCAACATAATTTCAAATTTAAATAACATGGGCCTGGGATTGGATATAGAGCAGATTAATGGATTGGAGACCTAATACGAGGATGGTTATGGAATGGTCTTGGAATCAAATGAAGAGGTAGAGATCCAAGGTTCGGGGGCCAATGCAGAAGGGCAAAATGCAATTCAATTAAGGTGCGCTGCTATGGATGGAAGCCCAAAGTCAAAACAAAATCAGAATCTTTTATCTGATTCAGAAAGCCAGAGGGGAAGGATTTTTTTCATCGGAGATTGAAGGGGAAATTATTCAAATTAGGCCAAGCAAAAGAAAGAAGAAAGCTATAAACAAAAAAAATAAAATAAAATATATGTGTGAGATTCAATACACTACACTTATATCGAAAGAGAAACAAAAGAGGGACAGAGGGCTAAGAAAACAGAAAAGAAAGGGGATTTTGAGAACAACGACAGTGTTGTAAATTTATCACTCTCGGACTCCGATATCAGCAATAGACGAAGAGTTCTTTTAAGGGAAGCGAAAAAGACGTGAAAGGTAGGAAAAAATTGGGTTTCAGTGTGCAAGGTGACAAGGAGCTAATCATTGGAGAAATTATGAAGATCGATGGGAAATAGTAGGGAATTCTAAAGACTGGGGATCGAGGGACTTTGGGATACTGGTATGTGGTTGCTTTCGTGTTGTTATCTATTAATTATATGATATTGTTAGGTGTATAAGAATTATTACGTGGAACATTAGAGGGTTGGGCTCGACTCCCAAAATTGAAGTGGTTAATAGAGTTGTGAGAATGAATAGGGCTGATGTGTGTTTAATTTAAGAAACGAAATTGGAATCGGTGTCAGTGGAGCTGGTTAGGAAAATATGGGGTGATGATTGTTTCGATTTTAAATATGCCACTGCTGTAGAAAGGTCAGGGGCTTATTATTTGGGATAAGGGTAGTATTCTGGCAGAAGTCAATTTGTGTGAGAGGAAGATCATTGTAGTAGCTGAAAAATGGGTGGCCGAAGAGAAGGGGGTGACTTTGGTTAATGTTTATGCCCCAAACAAAGTAGCAGAACAAAAAACATCGTGGGAAGAAATTTATGGATTGAGAAATCTATTTTGTAAAGCTTGGATTAGAGGTGGGGATTTTAACATGGTGAGAAATCGCAGTGAACGAATAAACTGCTCGAGCACAGAGAAAGGACCAATGGAATTTGACGAGTTCATAGATAGATGTAAGCTGGTCGACTTACCTTTAATTGGTAAAAAATTCACATGGTTTGGTCCGAATGGTAAATGCAGTAGGTTGGACAGATTTTTAATTGAAGAAGATTGGGTGGTTCAACTTAAGGATTTTCAACTGGGTCTGATGAAGTATGGCCTCCCATGCCAGGTCCATGCTTCTTGTCAGTATGAGTTGTGCCGTCCCATGCTTTTTGACAAGTATGGGTTGTCTCTAATTTTTAATTTAAGCATGCTTGTTTTTTTTTAAATAAAATCAGCCTATCAACCTAAAAGCATGGTCACTTTATAAAAAGCTTAGGTATGGGCATGAGCATGCTGCACTTTTTTATTCATTTTTTGTTTTGTTTTGTTTGTTCACGCTTCTCTCACATGCGTGTATCAACAAGCTGGCAGTACAAGTACTGCCAAGTGATAGGCCATATATTATTGCCGTGTAATTCAGTTTAAGATTATTGACTCCATTGTTTATGCTGCTGAAAAAATTCCATTTACTCCCTTCTTGCAAAAGCTTGTTCAGCTTATTGAACACCAACACTTCTCCATTTTTTCCTTTGCTTTTCAATTCTGTTTATTTGCTTAAAAACCTTCAGACTTGAATCTTAAGATTTCTTCATACTTTTTCCAAGTTAATTACTTGGTCAAAACCCCAACAATTGGTATCTAGAGCTTCATTCGTGGAGGACCTGTTGCTGTTAAATTCAGATTGGAATGGCTTCATCAAGCTTCTCACCTGCTGTACCTTCGATCTTCAATGGAGAAGGCTTTCATATATGGCAAGTTAAAATGAAAACTTACCTGCAAGCTCTTGATCTATGGGAGGTTGTGAACACTGATGCTGAACCAGAACCTCTTCGAGCCAACCCAACTGTGGCTCAAATAAAATAGCATGCTGAGGAAAAGACCAAGAAACACAAGGCTTTGTCGTGCATCCAAAATTGTGTCTCGAATGTCATCTTTACAAGGATTATGGCCTGTAAGACTCCAAAGCAGGCCTGGGACAAGCTTAAGGAGGAGTTTCAAGGTACATGAAGAACCAGGCAGCAGCAGCTTTTGAATTTGAGGAGAGACTTCGAAAATCTGAAGATGAAAGAAGAAGATACTGTAAAACAGTACTCAGACAGGATAATGGCTGTTGTAAACAGCATAGGGCTCCTTGGTGAGCAGTTTAATGAAGCAAGGATAGTGGAGAAGGTGCTGTCAACCTTACCTGAAAGGTATGAAGCAAAAATATCCTCCCTCGAGGACTCCAGGGACCTCTCAAGCATCACTTTGATCGAGCTGATCAATGCCCTTTATGCTCAAGAGCAAAGAAGGGCAAGCAGGAATGAGCAGCACCAAGAAGGTGCTTTCCAAGCTAAAGCCAGGACTTCCTCATCCAACACTGCCTATAAAGGCAAGAAAACCTGGAAAAACAGGCCCAAGCCTGATGCTGCACGGAAAAATGACTACCTTTGCAGATTTTGCAAGAAGCCAGGCCATCCAGAAGACAAAGTTGGTTTAGGCCTGATGCAGTATGCCAATATTGCAAGAAAAAAGGGCATGTTGAAAAGGTCTGTAAGAATAAAGGCAGACCGAGGCAGGCTTAACAACAATCAAAGACTGAGGCTCGAGTGGCTGAAGGTGGAAGTGATCAAGAAGAACAGGTTTTTGTTGTGTCATGCTCAAGTGACCAGAAGAGAGGCTCTAAAGCTTGGCTCCAAGACAGTGGATGTACAAATCACATGTCACCTAATGCAGCTATTTTTAAAACCTTGGACAGGAGTGTTCAAACCAAGGTCAAGGTTGCAAATGGTCAGTTCATCAATGCTGTAGGCAAAGGTGATGTTCTGATATCAACTCCAAAAGGCAACTAGATGATTTCTAATGTGTTACTTGTACCCGATATTGACAAAAACTTGCTAAGCATACCTCAACTCCTTGACAAAGGATACTCACTTGTGTTCAAAGACAAAGTGTGTCAAATAACTGATCCAAGTGGATCATGCTTCATGACAGTCACTATGACTGATAAGTCCTTTGAGGTTAACTGGTCAGAAGGCTTGAATGCAGCCTACACTGCCTCAGAGAGTGACTCAAAGATATGGCACAAAAGGCTCGGTCATACAAACTTTAAAGCAATGGCTAGAATGATCCATGAAGAACTGATCGAGAATTTCACTAACTCAGCATGCAATAATGAAGTTTGTGAAGTGTGCCAACTTGGAAAACAAGCCAGGCTACCCTTTCCCTCGAACCAAGCCTGGAGAGCGTCAGAGAAACTTCAACTTGTTCACACAGATGTTTGTGGCCCTATGAAGATAGAATCAGTTAGTGGAAACAGGTAATTCATTCTCTTTATTGATGATTACTCAAGATTCTATTGGATTTCTTTTTTAAAACACAAGTCTGAAGTTCCACAAGTGTACATGAAGTTTAAAGTTCAAGCAGAAATTGAGACAGGTTGCAAGCTGAAGACCATCAGGTCAGATAATGGGGCTGAATACATTTCAGCTCAATTCCAAGCGATTTGCAGTAAAGCAGGCATCAAACACCAACTAACTAACGTGTATATACCTCAGCAAAATGGGGTTAGTGAAAGGAAGAATCGAAGCATTATGAATATGGCAAGATGCTTGCTGTTCGAGAAGAATGTGCCAAAGTTTATGTGGGCTGAAGCTGTCAACACAGCTGTCTACCTTCAGAATAGGCTTTCAACAAAGGCCTTGGCTCGAAAGACACCCTTTGAAGCTTGGTATGGCTTAAAACCTTCATTGGCTCATTTAAAAGTCTTTGGATGTCTATGTTATGTTCAGATTCCATCAGTAAAGAGGGACAAACTATCAAAGAGAGCAGCTCCTGGTGTTTTAGTAGGATATAGCTCAGCCAAAAAGGGCTATAGGATTATAGACCCAACCACAAAAAAAGTTCAAGTGAGTAGGGATGTGGTCTTTGATGAAAATACCTACTGGAACTGGGATAACAATCAACCAATGGAGACTTCAGAAGAGCTTGTAGTAGGGCAGATAGAACCTGAACAAGCTGGTCCAGAAATAGACATCGATGATGTTCTAGTTAGAGGGACCAGATCATTGACAGATGTTTATGAAAGGGCTGAAGTTGCTATCATGGAGCCAACAAGTTTCGAAGAGGCTGAAACACACCAGGGCTGGAAGGCTGCAATGGTTGAAGAAATGAAAATGATCGAGAAGAACCAAACCTGGGATCTAGTCGATAGGCCACAAGACAGAAAGGTCATAGGTGTTAAGTGGGTCTATCGTGCCAAGCATAATGCTGATGGGACATTAAACAAGCTAAAGGCAAGGCTGGTTGTCAAGGGCTTTAGTCAGAAATATGGCCTGGACTACATGGAAACCTTTGCTCCAGTAGCCAGGCTCGACACCATCAGATTGTTGATTGCATTGGCAGCACAAAAGCAATGGTCCATACACCAACTCGATGTCAAGTCAGCATTCCTAAATGGACTTCTTGAAGAGGAGATATACATTGACCAACCTCAAGGCTTTGAAGTGCCAGGCAAAGAACACATGGTTTATAAGCTCAAGAAGGCCCTTTATGGCCTAAAACAAGCTCCTAGAGCTTGGTATGCTCGAATTGATAATCATCTATTGAATTTGGGATTTGAAAGGAGTGCAAGTGAACCAACATTGTATGTAATGAAGAATGAAGGCAAAACACAGCTCATAGTGTCCCTTTATGTAGATGATCTCTTGGTTACAGGAGGAGACAATAATGTCTTGAGTGACTTCAAGGGCAAAATGAAGAAAGTGTTCGAGATGTCAGACTTGGGCCACATGACCTATTTCCTTGGAATGGAGGTGAGTCAAATTGAAGGAAAGATCTTCTTGAGCCAACAAACTTTTGCTAAGAAGATCTTAAGCAAATTCTCCATGGAGAATAGCAAGCAACAAGCACACCAATGGCTGTTGGAATGAAGTTGTCAAGCCAAGGGGCTTATGAGCAAGTTGATGAGTCTTCTTATAGGAGTTTGGTTGGTTGCTTATTGTACTTAATTGCCACTAGGCCTGACATTATGTTTGCTGTTAGTATGTTGTCAAGGTTTATGCACTGCTGCAATGAGCAACACCTACAAGCTGCAAAAAGAGTGCTCAGGTACATCAAAGGGACCCTGAGTTATGGTTTAAAATTTTGCAAAGTTAAAGACATAAAGCTAGTAGGCTATACAGACAGTGACTGGACTGGATCAATAGATGATATGAAGAGTACCTCGGGTTATGGTTTCACACTTGGTTCAACAATGTTTTGCTGGTGCTCGAAGAAGCAAAATCTAGTGGCTCAATCAACAGCAGAAGCCGAATATGTTGCCACTGCAGCTGCTGTAAATCAAGCCATATGGCTTAGGAAGCTACTTGCTGATTTAAACTTACAACAAGAGGGAGCAACAGAGATCCTATGTGACAACAAATCGGCTGTTGCAATTGCAAAGAACCCTGTATTTCATGGTCGAACCAAACACTTTAGCATAAAGCTCCATGTGGTAAGGGAGATGGAAAAAGCTCGAAAGGTGGAGCTGATTCATTGCAATTCTGAAGATCAGATTTCTGATATCTTCACAAAGGCTCTAAATCCTACAAGGTTTATCGAGCTGAGAAAAAAGCTAGGAGTATGCAGCATGGAGACCAAGGAGGAGTGATGAAGTATGGCCTCCCATTCCAGGTCCATGCTTCTTGTCAGTATGAGTTGTGCCGTCCCATGCTTTTTGACAAGTATGGGTTGTCTCTAATTTTTAATTTAAGCATGCTTTTTTTTTAAAAAAATAAAATCAGCCTATCAAGTGCTGATAATGAGTCAAACGGCAAAGAAAAGTGGGAGCAATTTGGCCAACCTAAAAGCATGGTCACTTTATAAAAAGCTTAGGTATGGGCATGAGCATGCTGCACTTTTTTATTCATTTTTTGTTTTGTTTTGTTTGTTCACGCTTCTCTCACATGCGTGTATCAACAAGCTGGCAGTACAAGTACTGCCAAGTGATAGGCCATATATTATTGCCGTGTAATTCAGTTTAAGATTATTGACTATATTGTTTATGTTGCTGAAAAAATTCCATTTACTCCCTTCTTGCAAAAGCTTGTTCAGCTTATTGAACACCAACACTTCTCCATTTTTTCCTTTGCTTTTCAATTCTGTTTATTTGCTTAAAAACCTCCAGACTTGAATCTTAAGATTTCTTCATACTTTTTCCAAGTTAATTACTTGGTCAAAACCCCAACAGGGTCTCAGCCGATCAGTATGAGATCACATTCCAGTGATGTTGGTGAATGAATCTGTAGACTGGGTTCCTCGAACTTTTAAGTTTGTCAACGCTTGGTTGAAAAAGGAGGAATGTTTGAAGTTCATTGAAAAGGAATGGTCGAGAATGGAGGGTATAAGAGGTAAAACGGCTGCCAAATTGAGAAAATTGAAGGGAGTTATTAAAAAGTGGAATGTTGAATATGGAAATACTTTGGAAAGAAGAATTGTTGAAAGCGAGGCTAGGATTAAGGCGATTGGTGATATAAGTGCAAAAAAGAAGCTGACCGAGTTGGAGATTGAGGAGTTAAAACAATTGAACATTGAGGTTTGGGAAGCAATTAAATTCAAATAATCAATTTGGCGTCAAAAATCGAGGAAGACTTGGCTAAAGGAAGGGGATGCGAATAGTGTTTTTTTCACAGGGCGGTGAAAATTCAAGCCAAAAGAAAAATGGTTTTTAGCCTAAAAATAGGTAGTCGAAATATTAAGGACCCTAAGGAAATGAAAGAGGGACTTTTCAATTATTTTAAAAAATATTTTAACTACTCTACAAGAAGGTGGAAAATGGGTTTAGATTTGAATTTCAGATTGCTTAACGAGGAAAGTGCGAGAAAATTGGAGGAGCACTTTTTTATGGAAGAAATTAAAGAAGCAGTGTGGAGTTGTGATGAATCGAAAGCGCCTAGGTCAGACGGGTTCAATTTGTGCTTCTATAGAAAGTGTTAGGAGATCGTGAAACTTGATTTACTAGAGGTAATGTTTGATTTTTTCATATCTGGGAAACTTGAGAAGAGTATCAACTCTTCATTTATCACTCTTATACCAAAGGTGGAAAATCCTACTGAGATTTCAGAATTTAGACCAATTTGCTTAGTGAGCTCCCTTTACAAGATTGTATCTAAGGTTTTGTCACGAAGACTAATGGAGGTTGTAGGAGAAATGGTTAGTGAGACTCAATGTGCCTTCATTAAGGGTAGGCAGATTTTTTATGGGATTTTATGTAACAGTCCGAATTTGACCCTAATCGGAACGGTGGTTTCGGGACCACGAATCCAAGTCAGAAAAATATTTTTTTATATTATTTTATGTGTTAATTATATATGATTGAGCATGTGTGGAAGTTACATAAGATAATTTGCTTGTTTGTGTGATTAATTTAAGGAAAAAGGACTAAAGTGCATGAGTGGTAAAATTTGTTATTTGCTTGATTGGGGGAATTAAAATAAAGTGTCTTTTTAATTAAGGGGATTTGCATTGCAATTATTCCTATTATTACTATAGTGGACGGCATGGTAATGTGAAATGTGTAAATATATTATATAATATTATAGTTAGTGGTATATGTTAATATAATTATAGTTAATTATGTATAATGGAATAAAAACCACAAAAGAATTAAGGAAGCCATTGCATGCTCATCTTTTGAGTTTCCTTGGCCGAATGTAGCAAAGAAAAAGAATAAAAAAAAAAAACTCCTTAGAGATTCGGCATTCATCAACTAAAATTGGTAAGCTTAAGTCTTGGATTTTTTGATAATTTTTGCATTTTTGTGATTGTTGATCAATTTCCTATCAAGCCCATGTGATAATTTTGTGTATTGCTCATGTATGTTGATTCGGCTATTGATGAAAACTCATGTTTTATGATGGTTGATGGTTATAAATAAAATGTATGTGCTAGATTACTACATTTTGTGTTGGAGATTTTGATTAGGTTGAGCATTTAGGATTAAATTAAAAAAAATAAATTTAAGGGCAAAAAGGCAAAATCAATGAAATATATGGATTAGTATGAGTATAAGGAAGATTCGGCCTAACTATGATGTGGTGAGATTTTGTGTATTTTGTATTTTGTGCAATTAGGACTAATTTGTAAAAGTATGAAATATCAGGGGTAAAATAGTAATTTTCCTATCTATGTGCTGTTGGATTAAATTGAATGAAATTGTGTTTAAATGGGGTTAATTTGAAATTATATAGATCAAGAATAAAAGAAATCAGACTTGGATCGGGGAAAAACGAAAGTTGTCGACTAGTCGTCCCGTTCCGTTTTATATCATCCGAGGTAAGTTTGTAGGCAAATAAACGTGTTTAATTGTAGATAAATGTCAAATATATATGCTGGTATGAAAAATATGAATTTATACGTGCTGATGCCGAATATGAATAAGCTTAGTAACCATGTTTGAATAGCCGATTTATAACGTTCATCGATATCCGAGGTAAGTCCTTAAGCGTTTAAACATTGTAAATTGTGTATATAATTTAATAATATGCTGATTTGGAATTTGTATTGAGATAGCCGAAAATGAATAAATCTAGATTTAATACGTTTAAGTTTAGTTCGATTGAGTTATAATATTTGAAAGTTCGTATGAAGTTTATGGAGTACATGAAAGTTTTGTTACATGATATGTGCATGAGACAGCTATTAAGTACGGTTATTCGGGCCTTCGGCCTAGCAAGCTTTGAGCTGGTGAACTTAAATCGGGCTTCGTGCCTAGCAGGCTTATTGCCAGTGAGTAAATATCAGACCTCGGGTCTAGCAGGCCTAGTGCCGGTGTGTGATTCAGGCTTATGCCTAGCAGGTTTTATACCGGTGATTTATTTTCAAGTCTATGTCTATAAGACTTCTCATTTATGTGGAAAGTGAGCAAGTAAGTTGATCTAAATGAGCTTGTATATTCGACCACATAGGTATGTGCATATGCGATGATGTATTGAACTTGTATATTTGGCCACATGTGATGTTATATTAAACTTAAATAATTGAGTAGCAAGTACATATGTGAATGTGAAAAAGGTATTCGGCCTTGTAATAAAAAAATAATATGAACAGTATTGAAATTATTTTTGAATATATGCAATTGGTGGTATATTCGGCCATGGATATAAATATTTTTATAATTGTTATACTTTGATTTACGAGTGTATGCATATAAGTGTATGTGTATTTAGTATGATAAAAATGTTTTGGCTTGGTCATTGAATGATAGTAGTTAATGTATAAAAGTGTTCTTTCAGCCATTACTGTGCTTATGCATAAGAAGTTGTACTTTGATTCATGAGTATAAGTATATGTGTCCACATAATGATATTTAGCTTTGAAATTGAAGGATATTTATATATATGTCCATTCGGCCATGAATAATATACAAGTGTAAGTACTTATAAAATACATGAAATTGTAAGTTTAAAGATGTAAAGTAACTATGATAAAAAAAAAACAAAAAAACAAATGGTTTAGTTTATATGATTTGATTATGTAGCTAAGTTCTTTATTTGCTTATGACTTACTAAGCTATTTAAGCTTACTCTGTGTGTGTTCATGTTTACCTCTGCTTTATAGATTTTGAATTCAAGTTTCGAGCTCGGGAATCGTCAGAGAAACTTATCACACTATCGACTGTCATCGGTATTTTATAAGCTGAATTTTTGAACCTATGGCATGTATAGGCTAGATTGAAATTTGAAATGTTGGATTTTGGTTTTATATATATATAGCCATGCGAAAATGGCTTAATTATGATGTTAATGGTTGTGTATTAGGTTTTGTCTTAAGTTAAATTTGGAAGTATGTTTTATGGTAAATATGTTTGTAATGTGGTTATATGATTTTGCAATGAGACAGTTTTTGATTAGCAGCAGTGACGTGATTTTGAAAAATCATTAAAAATAGGAGAAATGGAATTAGAAAGTGAATAGGATATAGACTTAAAGCTTATTATGTCTATTTTTATATGAAAGAATTAGAGTAGGCAAATGAATTTTATATTATGAGATATTTAAATTTTAGTGAGACTGGTTCTGAATGACTTCGTGATCCCCTGTTCTGTATTGGAAAAATTGTTAAAAATTGTACAAAAATAATCATGGAGCATAGTTTACATGCTTATAATCCTTAATGAGTCTATTTTTGATTGGAATAAACAAGAACATTATTGAAAATCTGTACAATGAGATAACTGAGTTTTTGTAAAGATAGGTCAGAACCATCAAACAGTGAAATAGGGGAAACTTTGATGAATAAACTGTACTAATTGGCCATATGAAAAATTCTGGAAAAATTTTGATAAATATTTATATGAGTCTAGTTTCAAGGAAAATTTACGGATCTAAATTTTGAGTTTCGTAACTCGAGTTATGGTCAATTTAGTCAGCATGATGCAGTTTGACAGTTTTAATTTTTATGCCCCGAATTAGTAGTCAAGTCTAGTAATGCCTCGTACTCGAATCCGGCAACGGTCTCGGGCAAGGGGTGTTACATTTTAATTGCAAACGAATTAATCCATTTGGTTATGAAGAGAGGTGGATGTGGGGGAAAACTGATTTTCAAATTAGATTTTTCAAAAGCTTACAACTGCGTTAGATGGGATTTTTTGGAGTTAGTGTTAGCCAAAATGGGGTTCGGGAAAAAGTGGAGAAGTTGAATGTTGGAGTGTTTATCTACGACAAAAGCGACAGTTATTATTAATGGGTCATCATCCAACAAATTCAGATTTCGTAGAGGCCTTAGACAGGGAGACCCGCTGTCTCCATTTTTATTCATTTTAGTGACAGGCTCTCCATTTGGCGTTGGACAAAGCTACGGAGGAGGGGTTGATCGAAGGGTTTAATAATGTAATTCATGGGATGAAATTTTCTCATCTTCCATTCGCTGATGATACTATTCTTTTCCTAAAAGCTGATGATAAAGAGGTGACTAATGTGAAGTACATTCTAAGGGTGTTCGAGATTTTTTCGGGGCTGAGCATTAATTTTAACAAATCTTGCTTAGTGGGGTTTGAAATGGAAGAAGATTTATTGTATAGGATGGTTGCCATTTGCAAATGCAAAATTGATGCTCTACCTTTCAACTATTTGGGGATACCATTGGGTGCAATCCGAAAAGATTATCCACTTGGGAATCGATCATAGACAAAGTCAGGAAAAAGTTATCAGGATGGAAATGTCGCTCACTTTCATGGGCTGGCAGGGTAGTTCTTATTAACGCGGTGATGTCCTCGTTGCCGATATACTTCATGTCATTGTTCCAAGCTCCGGTGATTGTTATTGAAAAAATCGACAAGATCAGAAGGAATTTTCTTTGGGGGAACATGGATGAAAAAAAAAAGATGGCGAGAATAAGATGGGATATTGTCTGTAAACCAAAGGTTAAGGGTGGTGCTGGTATGGCAAATCTAGGTGTTAAAAATAAAGCTTTATTGGCTAAATGGAGCTGGAGATTCGCGGCAGAAAAAGAAGCGTTATGGCGAAAGGTTATTCTAGCTAAATACGGGTCAAATGTTCAAAGATGGTGTTTTAAGACGACGTACAAAAAAGACATGTCTGCTGTTTGGAGAGGCATTGTTGAAAATGCTAAAGATGAGAAAGTGTCCAAATGGGTAGGGACAGAAGCATTTTTTTGGAAAATAGGAAATAGAAAGTCGACTTTGTTTTGGTTGGACTTTTTCACCTTGCTAAAAATAAAGTATGTACAGTAGCTGATTCTTTAAGTTATTCAGGGAAAGGGTGCGTTAATTGGGAAGGCTAGTTTTTTAGACCTTTGATGGATAGGGAGAAGGAGAAGTGTAAAGATTTAGCTGATAAGGTGATTGGCACAGTGTTGATTTCGGAAGTAGAGGATCGATTGTGTTGGTCCAATGATAAAGTTAGGGTGTTCTCGGTTAAAAAATGTTCGGATTTATTGTTAATGGATGATGAGGCGGACGTTAATTTTGGTTGCGGTAAAGTTTGGAATATTAAGGTCCCTCCTAGAGTTCGTAGCTTTCTTTGGATGTTAGCTATCGACAGAATCCCGTCTATGGAATTTCTATCTAAAAAAGGTGTGCACATTCAAAATTCTTCGATTTTTTTCCCTTGGTACGAAAGAGAGCCGGAAAGCGCATATCACCTGTTTTTCAAGTGCAGATTTATTGAAGGTTTTTGGGCTAAAATCTTTAATTGGTGGGATGCTGTATGGAAAAGGGTCGATGGTTTTGTGGATTTCTTTGCCTTGTGTAATAATGTGAAATTGGCAGAGAGTAATAAAAGTTTATGGCTGATTTCAGTTGCTGCAACATGTTGGACAATATGGATAGCAAGAAATGGGCTAGTTTTTTATGGAAGGAGAGTGAATATGGCTAATTTGGTATTTCAATCTAAGATGAAGGCACTATTGTGGATTAGATCAACTCATAATGAATTCATGTTGCAGGAGAAGTTTTGGTGGTTAGCTCCACAAAGATGTCGAGTGGTGTCCCACAAATCTAATTCTGTTGCTTCTTTTTGGAGACCTCCTCCTAGTGGTTGGTTAAAATTCAATGTATGTGGTATAGCGAAAGAGGACAAAGCTGGATATGGAGGAATTTTGAGAGATTTGGAGGGGATTGCAAGAGGGATTTTCTCTGGTGCTGTTGGTACAAATGTTGCTGAGGAAGCTGAAATTGGAACGGTGAAGAATGCTCTCGAAATGTTTGCATCTATGAATTGGAAGTCTTCTAATTCTCTGGTTATCGAATTAGGTTCTTCGGTGGGGTTTTCTTGGTGCATCAATAAGGATTTGAGACCTTGGTCACTTTATGCAACTTTTTCAGATATTGAATCTGCTAAGTGCAATGTCAGATCTATTGTCTTCTCTTTGGCGGATATGAATGGAAATGACATGGCGTTCTCATTGGCGTTGGCTGGTGTGAATCGGTCACAAGTGTTTAAAGCATGGTGGTGATTTTTGCTTTGATTAGTGTTTTCTTGTTGCTGGAACTATGATTTTAGTTTATCTGCTGTAATTTTCTTGTTTGGATGCTGCTCTGTTTTGTTTTTGACAACAGAGTAGTTTGAATGAAGAAAAAAAAAATATTAGAATATATGTGTTCTTATTTTTTTTTTCTTATTATTTTGCGATTGTTCTACTACAATTATCGACATTTATTATAACAACTTAAACATTTAATCTTGTTATTATAATTTATAAAATAAATATTTATCTTCGTATTATTAATTATTTATGCTTATTTACTTTTATAATTAAAAAAAAATAGTTTACGATAATTAAATAAAAAAATTAACAATCTACTCAATTCAATTGTTATAACATTCTTTATGCCTACTTTATCTTGAGGAATGGTTCGTTTCCCACATTGTCTCCTAGTTTACTATTTGATCATAAAATCCAATGTTTACAATTAAATTTTTTGTTGGCCACCATCAAAATATATCTTTCTTGATTTGACAGAGACATAGATTCTAAGAAGGTGACAGCCACATGGCATCTATCAACCCATCTGTGTCTCTTACTCTGGCTCCTGGCCACCGATCTGTCATCCACATCGCTTTCAGCTTGATGACTTGCCAATTTCTATCTAATGCCTGAAATAGTCTCAAGTTTATAATTTATTCAATTTAGTACATTTCTAATTATGTAGGATAGGACTCAGGATTTTGGATTTTTGCTATATCTTTAGCTGAAACATTAAATAATCTCTTACTTAGAAGAATTTATAAATTCATACAATTTTTGGTATTATCTATAATTTTTTAAATCTTTAAATTGAGAGATAATACATACTTAAATATATTTGAACTTCATTTGGAAATTTCATATGCTTACTTAACCTTTAAATATTTTAATATATTAAAGTTTTTATTTTAAAATTAAAAAAACTATATATCAAATTAAAATTTTAAAAAAATATCTTAAAATTTAAAATATACATAACTGATTTCTTTTGAAATTTATCTTTTACTTATCTAAAATTTATACTATCAAATTTAAGTTTGAAAAAATATATATCTTAACAATGAACTTACATTAATTATTTTAAAATTACACTATTCATTTACATTTAGCTGAATATACCATTTATAAGTTTTAACTTTTTTTTAATTTTGAAATAATACTCATATTATTCATAAAATTTATATATAAATTATAAAATAATTTTTAAAGACTAATAAGATGATTTAGCATGTTTTAATTTATACATATAATCAACCTATGTATCATGTCAAGCTTTGCCCATGAACAAGTCAGCCAACCGATGAAACAAACCCCTCTTAATGTTGGCAAAGGCCCCAGATGGGGATAGAGGCCACTAAGAGTGTAGACAATGACTAACAAGGGCTTAAGAGGGCCTCCTCAAGTGTAGAAGGAGCAAGAATGGTGCATATGTAAGAATAATAAGTCCAGGGGTTCTTTGAATGTTTTGAAATGTTCTAGAATATGTGAGAACACTTTAGAAATTCTAGAAATTTGAAAATCCGGGGTAGAAGCCAAACTCTTGTAGACCCATGTAGAATGTTTCGGAAGGTCTAGAAGAGTCTAGCATTATAAATACTTGTATAGACTTATATAGATTGTCCATAGATAAATGATCTTAATTGTTCATTATATTCAATCTCAAACATTGGATCAAAGGGACTTGGCCTATATAAAGGAGACACCCTTCTCTCATTGTAACATAAGGTAGCTTAAGAGTAATAACACTTTCCGTATTTGAAATTACGGATGAAGAACTGATGGAGCTGTTAAGGCAAACTGAGTGGTCATATTTGAAAGATTTTTTCATTAAAATTGAGCCTTGGTCGGAGAAATTGAAGATAAAAGAGACGGTGTCTTGGATCGAAGTTTCAGGAATTCCATTGCATTGCTGGAACTATGAAACTTGCAAAAGAGTTGCTGGATTATTGGGAAAGCTGGTGTCAGTAGGCGAAAAATTAACTAAAGTCCACAATTTCGAAAAAATTGAGCTGCTGATCTCTATTACTCAATCAAATTTGATTGATGAAGTTGCTAGTTTGGAAGTTGGCGATGTTATTTTTCCGATCAGAGGAAGGGAACGGGGACTGTCGGAGCTGAAAGATGATTGCTTTATCAGTAAGGCTAGCTGGAAGAAAAAAGAAGAAGATAGCATTTTGGAAGCTGGTTCGGCGGTGAGTACAAGGCTGGAAATTCCGTCGGAAGGAATTGAAAACGTCAAGTCATGAGCATTAATGGTAGTTAATCTTGAAAATGAGAATAAGAGTAATGAATGTCAGAAAATGTTAGAGGTGGAAAATGAAGAGGTAGAGTTAGAGCATGTGTCCAAAGAAATTAATATGGGAATGGAATATGAAACGGATAATGGTTTGGGAAGGGCTTTGAAGGATGTAAAGGACATGGGCTTGTTGTAGTGGATGCTTTAGGAGTTTCAAATGTTGGAGGAATTAAAAATGGATCACGTGTGGGCTGTAGGAATGCTGGAGCTCCTATACCCGAAGTTTTAATAGGTCTAGAGGAAGGTAATTGAAAGGAGTCAGGTATACTAAGAACTAACACTATGTAAACTAAATTGTACTTTCTGTATATTGAAATGCTTAACCTTCTTTGTACATTGGTAGCACTGTATATATAGAACTCTAGGTAACTACTCATTAACAGATTGGTAGCTACTCATTAACAGATTGGTAGCTGTTACAATAGCTTCTGTTACTAATAGACTAACTGCTTATATCCTTAACATTCACCTATCTTCCCAACGGGTAAGACCCGGAAAAGATTCCTAAATCGAGTAAAGGAGGTCACTGAAAGCGGCTTGGTGAAAACATCAACCATTTGATCACACGCGGGGACTTCATCCACTAGATCAAACCCATCAGCAACTTTCTCGCGAACAAAAAATAGATCCAACTCGATGTGCTTAAACTTCGAGTGTAATACAGGATTAGCTGCAACTGCAACTGCACTAGAGTTATCACACTATACAGTAGGAGTATCATCAGACTTAACTTGTAATTCTTGAAACAATGACAATAACCAAGTAACTTCACTGGTAATTGCAGCAAGGCTTTTGTATTTCGCTTCAACCGTGGATCGAAAAACCACTTGTTATTTCTTAGAACACCAAGAGATGGGAGTGTGACCAAAGTAAACAATATCCAGAGGTCGACCGCCGATCGGTAAAATCTAACCCCCCAATTGGCGTCGACGTATCCAATCAAAGAGAGTCGAGCAGACAAACGAAAAAAACAACCCCAAACTCAAGAGTGCCACACAAATACCGCAAAATGCATTTTAATGCGATCATATGAGCAGTAGTAGGATTATGCATGAATTGACCGACCCTATTTACGACATACGCAATACCGAGCCGAGTAAGAACAACATACTGTAGTGTTCCAGCAAGACTCCTATACTTCATTGGGTCCTTCAAGCGCTCACCATCATCTTTAAACAGAGTAGACGAGCTAACCATCGGCATATGAACACTCTTCACATTGGTCAACGAACACCGATCAAGAATGTCATGTATATATTTCTTTTGACATAGATGTAGACACCCGGAGGACCGAGAACTTCTATCCCGAGGAAATAGTGAATATCGCCCATATCCTTAAGCGAAAATTCATCATTTAACAACCGAACAAACCAATCTATAGCGGTGGTCAGACTTCCAGTAATGATAATATCATCAACGTACATAAGCACATAGAGAGTAGACCTAGACATGGTCCGGACAAATAACGATGCATCAAATTTTGACCCAACAAAACCGATAGAGTTGAGAAATTGCTTGAGTTTCTCAAACCATGCACGTGGAGCCTGACGAAGACCATACAAAGTTTTTTTTAGACGACACATAAAAGGTGTACCACTGGAATCACACTTAACATACCACGGAAGTTGTTGCATAAATACTTCAGTGTCTAGATCACCATTTAAGAAGGCATTGTTTACATCGACCTGGCGAAGCTACTATCCTCTTGAAACGGCAATGGACAGAATAACCCAAATAGTAGCAGGTTTCACCACCAGACTAAAGTTTCCTTGAAATCACACCCAGAAACTTGAGAGCAACCTTTTGTGACTAACCGAGCCTTACGTCCATCAATTGTACCATCAGGATGCCTCTTGACTTTGAAAAGCCATTTACACCAGATAATTTTGCGATTCGATGGTAGCGGAACAATATCCCAAATAGAATTGCGAATGATGGCATCATATTCAACCTAAGCTGTAGCACGCCATTCTGAATGTGAAAACGCTTTCTCCATTATGGAAGGTTCCACAGCTTCAACAGACATAGCTTTGGGTTTGAAAACATCAGCCTTTGAACGAGTTACCATTGCATGAATATTGGTTACATGCAGCAGTGGTTCCTGATTATCAAGAGAGGGCTCAACACTAGCATGAGGCTTGTAACCAACAGTCTCACTAGACAGAGGAGAACTATGTGGCTTTCGATCTGATCCAACCTTAGGCTGAGCTTCAACCGATGTGAACCTTAATGAGGAATCGGCTTGTTGAGAACACGGAGTAGGAGATTGAGCAATAGGCGGCTCCATATGACGTAAACAATCGGTCCAAACAAGCGGAACATAGGTTGAAACAGGTTGAGTATGGTCTAGCACAGATCCCTTGAGAGTGGGTTCGGAGGACATAAACTTATTTTCATCAAAGACCACATGTCGTTAGATAACAATCTTACCAGTGGGTAGGAGACACTAGTATCCCTTGTGCTGAGCACTATAACCCAAGAAGACAGATGGTTGAGAACGAAAATCCAACTTATGTGCCAGAAATGGGCGTAGATAAGGAAAACAACACCCAAAAACCCTCAGGTGATCGTAGGTAGGTTTGTGTCCATAGAGATCCTTAAACGGAGTTCGTCCCTTCAAAACAGAAGTAGGAAGCCGATTGATGAGATGAATTGCACAGCAAAATGCATAGCCCCAGTATTCCATAGACAGACCGGTTTGAGCTAGAAGAGTGATGCCCATGTCAACAATGTGGCGATGTTTGCGCTCAACCATTCCATTTTGTTCAGATGTATGCGAACACAACAATCGATGAATAATCCTTTGAGAAGCTAGAATAGACGTGAAAGCTCGATACTCTCCTCCCTAATCACTCTAAAACTGTTTAATATTCTTCCCAAACTGAGTTTTAACAAGTTGTTGAAATTGAACAAAACATTGCTGATGCGTCGTTGAAAGCACAAAAAATATACTATTCCCTACAAAATAATAAAAAATAATAGTAAATGGGAAGTAGGGTCGAATCCTCAGGGACCGGATTACACGAATGCTTGTTTCTCGAAATCTTGGGCAGAATCGTGCCCAAGAAAACTTGCGTTCCTAGAAAAATAAAAATAACAGAATTAAAAGTTTTGATTTGGAAACAAAAATAAAATAAAAACAGAATTAAGAAGTCGAATTGGAATTGCGAAAATTAAAAATAGGAAATAGAGTTGAGATAAGGAAATTCTTATGGGGAGATTCCAGCCTCCAGTTGCCTCGATCCGCCTTGGGTTCAATCATTGGCTTTTAGATGATCCTTCTCAAACCGAATAAGCCAGTTATAGTGGAAGAGGATGCCTACGACCACCAGCTCCAAGGATTTAGACTTCGATTTGGTGAAACCTGACTCTAGCCAACAATCGCTCTTGTGGGATCATCTTATGCTAGATCAACGTTTCTCAATGGCGAATCCCACGCCATTTTGTCTTTTGGGCTCGCCAACCTCTGACGCAGTAAGCTAACGAACCGACTGTGCAACCTTCTCAAAATATACAAAGCGGTCGTTCCTTGCACACGTTGAAAAGATCATTTTTTAAGGGACATGGACGGAGGCGTCAGCCCCGTAATGCGGAGAAATGATGAATACCCTGTTGGGAAGACTAAGTACATATTCTAAACCTCAAGAACCCTTTTTGGGGATTTTCGGCATGGGTCAGGCCGTGTCGATTTTGTGTTAAGGCCCATTTACTCCTTTTTAGGCCCGTTTTGTGTTCTTTTCATCCTTGGGTGCTTTCCTGGGTATAAGACATGAAAAGAAAGGATTAAAAGCACCTTTTTAATAAAACAAGGGAAAAATCATCCAAAAGCATATTAAATGTGGGTCTAAAATATGTTACTTTTACGGTTTATCAGAAGGCCTTTTCTAGCAACTGCCAAGACAAAAATTGATGTTGCTACAGGTGAACTCATACTTCGTGTAGGAGATGAATCGATCAAACTTCAAGCTCTCAACTTAGCCAGGACAACAGTTGATAGAGGTAAGAAAGTCACTTCAATTGATAATCAAATTGTTCAATCTTCATCACAGGAAACACCACAAGACTTAAAGCCTGAGCCCCAAGACGAAAAAAAAAGAGTCACACAAGGAACAAAACCTTAGGGTCGACAATTTAAAAGAGCAGAAGACACAGGTCAAAGAAAAACCACACGAAGTAAAACCCGAGGAACTACCAGAAGAGCTCATGGGAACATCAAATAACTTCAAAATAGGAGATCAGGTACTGTTAGACAAAGTCGATCCGCATAATGTTTCAACAGGACCAAGGGTAAAGGGAGAAATAATTCTCAAGGTACACGATATTTTTCCACACAGAATAGTCGAAGTAAGCAATCCAATATTCGGCAATTTCAAGGTAAACGCTTCTCGACTTCAACTTTATTATGAAAATAAAGTTGTAGCCATGAGGGAAGATATTCAAACCTTTAAACCTCCCTAAAATTTTCAAGGATAGTCTAGCTTAAGACTATAAACGAGCGCTTCTCGGGAGGCAACCCGAGCACTAACCTTGTTCTTTTTCACAATTTTTTTATTTTTCTTTTCTTTTCCTTTTTCTTTTCCTTTTCTTTTCTCTTCTTTTAAAACTAACCAAAAGTGCAGAATTCCAGGCCACACGGCCTTACATACGGCCGTGTCCATGGCCCTGTGGACCACCTGAACTGCCACACTAACAGGGCAGAGGCCGTGCAAGTCAGTCCAACCACCTCCTTAACGTCACAAATCCAACCACCCTCCCCACAGACACCGACAGATAGGGCACAGTCGTTCCCTCAACCGTGTGAAGCTACTGACTTCCACACCACGGGCAGAACACGCTCGTGCCTACGAACCGTCTGAAGCTACTGACTTGACAAACATGGGCGTGCAGATCCGAAGCACGGGCATAGAGTGGCAACACACACACCACAACACGGCCGTGCGAGGTGGCCGTGTAAATCGACACACCCTAGGACCACGGCTGTGGGGGAGCACCAAATTTGAACATTTATTTAAACCCCTCACCTTTTCCCCTTCCCTCCATCTGATTGCTCTTTATTTTCTCTCCTTTTCACTCTTCTCTATCTCAGACTCTCCAAGACTTTAGATCCTTGAGCAAATCAACACTATGCCGAAGAAGCGAAAGAAGCTAAGCATAAACTCCTTAACAAAGAACGATCAACATGAGTTCATGCCGGCAGCTTCGTCTCAACACCAAGCCAAGGGTCCTTGAGACCAAATTATTTTTCCTTTTTGTTTCTCTTCTTCTTTATTTTCCTTATCTAAGCTTCTCAACTGCTCTTTTCACTTACTTTTCTTTTAGTTTCTTAGTGTCAGGTTCGCCAGGCTGTTAGGGAATCACGCCAACCATCAGAATGACTACACCACTCTCACCACCGCCACCACCTTCACAACCCTAGGAGTCATACCCACCTTGCGAACCATCCTCCAATAAAGACTCTCCGGTTCATTCTTCTTTTCTTTTGTTTTCGTTTTCCTTCTTGGTCTTCTTCCCTTTTTCTTTTTTGCTTTTAATATTATATTTAGTTTAATTTAACTATGTCTTAATAACCCCTGGCTAATCCTTCACGAGTTCTTCAATTTCTTCATCTAGCGCAGAGCTCGGGAACCAACACCACCACCATACCGACGCCTTCGTCGTCGGTACCTCATCCTCCACTAAACTCGCCCAAGAATACAGGGAGTAACTCTCACCCTCAGTTTTGATTTCTATAAAAATATCTATCTTTGTACATTGAGGGCAATGTACATCTTAAGTGTGGGGGGTAAATATACCTAACTTTTTGCATTATTCTCAAATCCCCGAGGGTAAAAGTGGAATAAAAGTGACAAACTTTTTTCATTATTCTCAAATCCCTGATTTAGTCTTGTTTTTATGCAAAGTTTTCATATTACTAATTAAGATGAAATTTCTGATGACTTGTGATGATTATTGACATGTTTTAGAAAAAGTCATAGTTAATTGTACATTGAAATTTAATTTGAGGAATACTATAGAATTAAGCATGATAAGTATATTTTTCAAGAAATAAAAATTTTGCTAGGTTGTTGACCTAAATTTAAATACTACCTTGAAACTTAAAATTCATAAGGACGATGTCAAAACACCCATAATTTTTGTGAGTATTTGAACCTTTTAGAGCATACATTCTTTTTCGTGCACATTTTTTTATTATGAGTGTGTCAACTATGAAATGTTATTCTAGAACTTGCCTAGTTTATACATGTTGAGACCACAGTTATGATTTGATATGCAGAGATGATAAAGGCACCTAAGATTTAACCCACTAACCCTACTAAATAGCCTACCTTTACAATTAACCCCTAATGAACCCCATTGATCCTAATAAACCCTATTTATTGACTCACCCACTAATATTAACCCAAAGCCTTTGAATTTGTTATCACCATTTTCTTTTGACTACCCCGTAATTGAGATTTGATTTGATCAAGTTGCCTAAGTATATTATTCTGATAGTTAAATTTATCATGTATTACTTAGTTTGTTCTTAAAAAAAATCCAAGTTATTAAATATTAGTAGTATGAAAAGAGAGCTTACACAATCAAAGACCGTTTACAAAAGAAAAGCTCGTATTAATAGGATGATTACTTTTCAGTTAATGAAATTTCGGAAAAGTTTTAGGTAGGTACTTGTCAAATTCAATCTCGATTCTAACCCTCTAATTTCAGCCTGTGACCACACCTTTTACCCTAGCCCCGTTACAACCCTAACAAGGACCTTTTGATCTATTTATCATCTCATATTACAGTGGTGGAGATTTGATTTTCAGACAAGCCTATGGGATTAACTTTTCAGGTTCGACTTATGAGCAATCTTTTCCTGAACCTTAAACACTTTAAAGTGATATGAGTGAATCCTTAGTGAGGACATCAATCCTTGTCGGTTTTGAATTGAAAAGGTAGTCATTTAAATAAAGGGAGACACCTATGTTTTCAAGGTACAAATTCATGGCTTATCTCGTTTAAATCTTTAGGACTATTTGAATTAAATTATCCATGTATAAATTATCTATGAATTATGACATAGCATTGTTGATAAGAATTGCAGATCATGAAAAATTCGTTTTAATTGTAAGATGAGAATTTTGCTTGAGGACAAGCAAAAGCTTAAGTGTGGAGGTATTTGATAAACCGTAGAAGTAACATATTTTAATCCCACATTTAGCTTACTTTTTGATGATTTATTCCTTGATTTGTATAAAAAGGTGCTTGTAATCCTTTCTTTTTATGTCTTAGACCCAGGAAAGCATCCGAGGATGAAAAGAACACAAATTGGGCCTAAAACAGAGAAAATAGGCTTTAGCATGAAATTGACACAGCCTGGCCCATAACCCGCACGACCGTGCCTCGATGAACACTTGGAGCACGGCCTCAACTCCTCCTCACACGGCCGTGCCTCACTTTAGAAGTCCGAACATGGTCTGGTCTCGATCCATACGGGCGTGTGACATGGTCGTGCCTCTGTCGCTGGAAAGAGCAATTTCAGTCGGAAAAGGATACTTAAGGAGAAAGAATCGCATTCCAAGAGCCTATATATATCCCCCAAGTACCACATTTGAAAGGCATCGAAAGCTAGGCCAAGGGGCCAAGCTAAGAAGGCCAGAATTAGGGAATAACACGAGGATAGCTAGTTGATCCATCCCAAGAAGTCAAAATTATACTCAAGATGACGGAATTCTCCTTCAATTCCTTCAGGGGGTTTTAGGAATTTCTTATGTTTTGTTTTATCTTTTCTCTTGCGATGTTTTCTTTATTCATTATGAACTAAACCCCTCAGATACCTGAAGGGGATGAAACCTAGACGAATCTTGTTATTTGGTTTTTAAGTTATATGATGAATTACTTAGTTTGTTCTTAATTATATTGCTTAATCCAAATCTAATGTGCTTAGGTGAAGGAGGAATAGACCCTGCCTAAAAGAAGATCTAACATAATTAAGCGGAGTTGATCGAACGCCTAGAGATAGGGTTATGAGATTTTTCCGGATTAGGGTAAAACCTAATATGGGAGTCCATTGATCAATTTACTGCTATCCTGGGGGGTTATTATAAGCGAACGAGAGTTCCACTAATTAACCTAGGGTTAGACGTTGTTCACCTCAAAGAGAGGGTTTAATATAGGTTAGGGAGTCTGACTGATCAAGCTAAGTAAAGAAATCATATAATTTGGGGGTTAGATAATAAAGTGAAGTCTAGGTGGATTCTTCCCGAAGGTATCGTCGCAATCAACTGAGTTTTTCTTTAAAGTTATTTTCCAACTCGTTCTTCTTATCTTTGTGTTCTTAGTTTTAGTCTTCGACAATATAGTTTAAAAGCAACCTTCACTTTAATATAGGCTAAATAATAAAAAGAAAGTTAGTATTAATACTTTTACTTCCTTTTGGGTTCGATAATCCGGTCTTGCCTAAGCTATACTACTGTTTGATAGGTACACTTGCCTTTAATCGTTGTCAAAGTTAGTCTCTAGGTTCGATCATTCTTTTATAAATTTTAAAGCTCTGATTGCAGCGATTAATAAGTCATTCATTTGTAATTCGAAAACGTAGGTGACTCCCCTTATCTGGATAATTACCTTTAATTCGAAATTGACAAGAGTTGACATCCTCACTAAAATATTCACTCAAATCACTCAAAGTGTTTAAGGTTCATAAAAAGAAGCACTCATACGTCGAACCTGAAAAGTTAATCCCATAGGCTTGCCTGAAAATCAAATCTCCACCACTGTAAATGAGATGATAAACAGATCACAAGGTCTTTATTAGGGTTATAACGGGGCTAGGGTTAAAGTGTGGATAAAGGTTGAAATTAGAAGGTTAAAATCGAGATTGAATTGACAAGTACCTACCTAAGAATACTGAAATATTTACGTTAACTGAAAATAATAATCCTAATAATACGAGCTTTTCTTTCTGAAAATAAGCTTTAACTGTATAAGCTCACCACTAATAATGAATATACTTCTTTTTTTTTTTAAGAACAAATAATTATAATAATAAGAAAACCTTTTACAACTGAAATATAGAACATAGTTAGGAAACTGTTCAAAATCAAATCTCGACAAAAAAGGTAGTTAAAAAGGAATGGTGATAACAAATACAAAGGGTTTTGGGTTAAAATTAGTGGGTGAGTCAACAGAAAGGGTTGTTACGATCAACGGGGTTCACTAGGGTTAATTTATGGAGGTAGGCTATTTAGTGGAGTGAGTGTGTTAAAACCTAGGTGCCTTTATCATCTCTGTATATCAAATCATGAATGTGGTCTCAACATGTATAAACGAGGCAAGTTCTAGAATAACAGTTCAAAGTTGACACACTCATAATCAAAAAGTGAGCACGAACAAGAATATATGCTCTATAAGGCTCAAAATCTCACAAAAATTATGGGTGTTTTGACATCAATCTCATAAATTTCAAATTTCAAAGCAATATTCAAATTTAGGTTAACAACCTAGCAAAAAAAAATTATTCTGAAAAATAGACTTATCATGCTTGATTCTCTAGTATCCTTCAAATTTAATCATCAATGCACAATTATCAATGACTTACTCCAAAACATATCAACAAAGATCATAAATCATAGGAAATTTCATTCTAATCATAATATGAGAGACTTTACTTTTGAACAAGGTATAATTCAAGAATTTTCAAATAATACTATAGTTAACCCCCCAACACTTAAGATGTACATTGCCCTCAATGTACAAAGATAGATAATAGCAAAATAATCATAAAAATCATAAGATGGGGAGAGAAGTGAAACTTCTTGAATTTTGGATGAAGTCAATGAAAAGAAATCGGATAGGATTGGAGATGAACGTGGGGAAGCGTCTCAAACCGTTTGAAATTAAATCCTCAAAGTAGTGTCCTGATTTTATTGTATCCTAAGCTAAATCTAAATGGTATGAAGAATAAGAAGAAAATAATAAAAAATGAAAATAAAAATAAAAATAAGAGTAAATACTGGAAAATGAAAGAAAAAAATCAATTGGAAAAAAGAAGAAAGGAAGAAGGGGGTTTAAATAGAGATGCAGCCCGTGTTTTGGGAAAAATTTTGTCCTGTTGCCACACGTCTATGGTCACGCCCTTTTACCTACTTATGGTGCCCACACGGCCACGGCCACGGTCGTGTGCAAGGCCGTGTGGGTATGGATACCTACGCCTAAATATGAAAAGAAATAAAACGAAACTAGTTAGTAGAGTTAGGGTGGAGAGTAGAAGAGAAGAATGGGGAAGGGTAGTTGGGTTTAAATAGAGGCTTGATTCTGGTACTTTCCCACGCCCGTGGGCCGAGGGTGTGTTGATTCACACGGCCGCCTCGCACGACCGTGTGTTTGAGCGTGTTGTTTCTCCATGCCCATTTTTCGGCCAGCCACGCTCGTGTCTGAGAAGTCAGTATGTTGGCAAGGTTTGAAGGCACGGCGTGTTATGCCCGTGGTTGGCAAGTCAGTAGCTTCACACGGCTATAAGGTACGGCTATAACACTTTCTCGGTGCCCGTAGGGGAGTGGTTGAGTCCGTGATTTCAAAAATCGATTGGGACTGATTCGTACGGCCTCTGCTATGTCAGTACGGGGATTCTTGTGGTCCACACGACCACGGCCACGGTCGTGTGGCCTAGAAATCTGCACTTTTGGTTAGGTTAAAACTAAATTTTAAAACTAAGAGAAGAAAAGGAAAGAACTGAAAATAAATGCGAAAGTAAATAGGGTTAGTGTTCGGGTTGCCTCCCGAGAAGCGCTCGTTTATAGTCTTAAGCTAGACTTTACCTGTTATTCGTATGGTCATGGTGGTTTGAGGAGGTGAAAATCCTTTCGCATGCGATCAATTCGGTTATGGATATATAGTTTAAGTCGAGTAATGTTTACCTCAAAAGTGTCGAATTTAGGATTGCTTAACTCGACTATGCCGTATAGGAAGACATTAAGTACCTCAAAAGTGATTTCGTCGTTTGTCTTGAGGTCTGAATTGGTGATTCGAGGGTCTTCCTTATTCAACAATACCTAATCCCCTAATTTGAAGTGATTCGTTGTTCCTATCAACTCATCTGGGGGCTCCTTCAGTTTCACTTCGTGCGATTCTTGTTCCTCTTTGATTTGTGTTTCATGCTCTTTTAGTTTGTCAACCCTAAGGCTTTGTTCCTTATGTATTTCTTCTTTGTTGGCACGAGGTCTAAGATTTAGCTCAGCTAAGTGATTTCGTGATGCTTCCTGTAAAGAAGGTTGAACCGAATGATTATCAACAGAATTAACATTCGTACCTTTATTACTCGATATCCTAGCTGAGTTAAGAGCTTGAAGAGTGATTATTTCGTTGTCTACACGAAGTGTGAGTTCACCAAATTCTTCCTCTGTGTGGTTTTTCTTTATTGCATCGGGATATGGCACACGAGGTTGGTACTCTGTAATTACCGGTTTTGGTAAATCATGGCACACCTCAACCTTACCTTCACTTACCACAGGTTCTTCCCTTGGGTTTGGTTCGTCTAACCCTTCACCATCATAAATGGCTTGATTTTGCTCTCTCGGGTTAGTTTCAGTATTGCTTGGCAAGCTTCCTTGTGGTAGTTCTGAGATCAGCTTAGCAAGTTGTCCAACTGACTCAGTAAGTTTCCCAACTTGGTTCTCGATCCCTTTGATCGATGCTTGTTGATTCTTAAGGGTGGTCTTAGTGTCTTGGAGACAGGTATCTGTGGCTGCCATGAATTTTGTCAGCATCTCCTCAAGGTGCGACTCCTCTTCCTGTTGGTGAGGTGGTTGTTGAAAGTTTGGAGAAAGTTCCGGTTTTTGGCTATTTTGATCATCCAACGAGAAATTGGGATGGTAACTCCAGCCTGCATTATAAGTGTCATTATAAAAATTATTTTGTGGTCTAGAATAGTTACCCGTATAGTGAGCTTGCTCGTTTTCCATGCCATATCCGTAGGGTGGGTACTCAGGATTCGCCACGCCTCCTAGATTCGAATCGTATTGCATTACTGGATGTACCTGCGAGAGATTATACAGATCATCAACATTTTTATTCATCATCTCTAGTTGGTTAGATAACCTGGTGACCACGTCGAGGTTGAAGACACTGGTGGCTTTTGTTCGCGTTGTCCTCAAAACTTGCCACTGATAGTTGTTTAATGCCATCTCCTCTATAAACTAAAATTACCTGTCGAAGCAAATAAAAGAAAAATTAGCAAAGTAAAAAGAAAATAAAACTAATAATAATAAAAAATTACAATAAAAAATGGCTAAAGTAATAAAAATAAAGCTTTGTTAATATTTTAGTTCCCCGGCAACGGCGTCAAAAACTTGATCGCTGAAATCAGAGCTTTAAAATTTATAAAATGAATGATCAAACCTAGAAACTAACTCTGACAAGGATTAAAGGCAAGTGTACCTATCGAACAGTAGTATAGCTTAGGCAAGACCGGATTGTCGAACCCAAAGGAACTAAAAGTACTAATACTAACTTTCTTTTTATTATTTAGCCTAAAGTAAAGTGAAGTTAACGACTACTAAGCTAAAGACGCAAAGACAAAAAGAACGAATTGGGAAATAACTTGAAGAAAAACTCAGTTGATCACGACGATACCTTCAGGAAGAATCCACCTAGACTTCACTTGTTATCTAACACTAAACCATATGATTTATTCGTTTAGTTTGATCCGTAGGACTCCCTAACGTATATTAAACCCTCTCTCGAGGCGAATAACGTCTAACCCTAAGTTAATTAGTGGAACTCTCGTTCTCTTATAATAACCCCCTAGAATAGCAGTAAATCGATCTATGGACTCCCATATTAGGTTTCACCCTAATCCGGCAAAATCTCGTCACCCTATCTCTAGGCGTGCGATCAACTCCGCTTAATTATGCTAGATCTACTCTTAGGCAGGGTCTATTCCTCCTCCACCTAACCACATCAAATTTGGATTAAGCACACATAATTAAGAACAAACTAAGTATTTATCATATAATTCAGAAAACAATAACAAGATTCATCTAGGTTTCATCCCTTTCAAGTATCTGAGGGGTTTAGTTCATAACAAATAAAGACAACATCTTAAGAGAAAAGATAAAACAAAACATAAGAAATCCCTAAAACTCCCTGAAGGAATTGAAGGAGAAATCTGCCGTCTTGAGTAGAATTCCGACTTCTTGGGATGGATCAACTGGCTAACTTCGAGTGATTCTCACAAATCTGACATTTTCGACTTGGCTCCTTGGCCTAGTTAACCGCCTTGTTCCGGCTTTTGCCGAACTCTTTTTTCAAAGCCTTACTTGGCCCTTAAGTATACTAATTTAAGTAGAATTCCTACTAGGGTGTTTGAATAGGCTTTGGAATGTGTTTCTTTGCTTCCAAGCATCCTTTCCCGAATAAAATTGCTCTTTCCAACGACAGGGACACGGCCATGGCACACGCCTGTGTGAATCGTGGCCAGGCCATGTTCGGACTTTTAATGAGGCACGACCGTGTGGTCTTTGGGCCAGGCCGTGTCGATTTCTCTCTTGGCCCAATTTGGTCCGTTTTAAGCCTGTTTCTCATTCTTTTCATCCTCGGGTGCTTTCCTGGGTATAAAACATGAAAACAAAGGATTAAGAGCACCTTTTTACATAAATCGAGGCTTGATTCATCCAAAAGCATACTAAATGTGGACTTAGAATATGTTACTTTTATGGTTTATCAATTTCCTTCAGCACACTATGCGTACGGCGCATAAGTAGGGTGACCAGTAGAGCACCTCGACGTCGGAGCGGGCCGATCGTCACTTCGCGGTGCCTAGTTCATCGTTGATATCGCGTCAAAATTGCGGTTGATGCGATAGTAACACCTTTGAGCAAGGTGCCCGAATCTACTACAAATCTGGCACTGAATGCATAGTCGAAACTCTCTCCCACGACCACCGGATGGAGGGCGACCACCACGGACGGAGCCCTCTGGTGAGTGCAACGAAGCGCCCTTCACGAGATTAGTATGCATGGCCACCTCTTGAACCGCTCGTAACTGACTGTTCTCACACTCAACCAAAGCGTCGACAAGCCTCTAAAATGGCACCGGCTCAGACGAAACAGACACAGAAGAGACGACGGCATCGAAGTCAGGAGGTAAGCCAACTAGCATCATTTCTGTCTTCTCTACCTCCAGAATTCGAGTGCCTGAAGCTTTCAATAGTGTACAAAGATTCTTTATACGAGCAATATAACCTTTGATCGAGAGCGTAACTTTTTTGAAGGAGTGAAGTTTATGACCGATCCGAGACTGTTTAGTACCAGTGTCGGTCGCGAACAGACTTGTGGCTGTAGTCCACACATCGCAAGCCATTCTAGCATCCGTGAAAGAGGACAACAAAGAGCCATTTATCGTGGAAAGCAACCACGAAGTGAGGAAGTGATCTTGTTGCGTAAAGATCATCGCGGACGGATTAGGAGCAAGAGAACCATCCGGTGACTGAATGAACCTTGCCGGCGGAGGTAAGGTCCCATCTAGAAATTCTATCAAATCATATCTACGTAATATTAAACATACCTGTTGTTGCCATTGGATGAAGGTTCCTCCATCGAGTTTCAGAACATCATGCCGAGAGAACGATTTTACAACTCTATCGCCAGTGAAAACAACACAACCACCGTCAATCGAGGCAGAATCAGCGGAATTCATGGTAACCATAACTCCGAGGATCACAAAGTGACTGATACCATGAAATGAGTCAGGTATACTAAGAACTAAGACTATGTAAACTAAATTGTACTTTCTGTATATTGAAATGCTTACCTTCTTTGTACATTGGTAGCACTGTATATATAGACCTCTAGGTAACTACTCATTAACAGATTGGTAGCTATTGCAACAACTTTTGTTACTAGCAGACTAACTGCTTATATCCTTAACAGTAACAATAGAGGTCAGGAAATTGAAAAAAATAGAGATGACTTTTTGGTGTCAAATTTGGATCTAGAAGAAGAATTGAACTGGATGATTCTTAGTAGAAAAAAAAAAGAAAAGCTTGAATAAGAAGATTCGATCTATGTATGAAATTCAAAGTAGTTTTTTAACGTCAAAAGAGAGGAAGAAAAGGGACAGAGCCAAGCTTAAGGAAAAAGAAAGTGAGCTTTGTAAGGAGGATGAGAGGATTGTTAATCTATTTCTTTCATATTCGAGCATAAGTAACAAAATGAGGGTGATTCTTAGGGGAGCTAATAATACTTGGGCACTCGGAAAGAAATTGGGGTTTAGTGTTCATGGAAATGAAGAAGAAGTAATTGAAGAAATAATGAGAGCGGAGATTCAGTAACTCAGTTTTCGAAATTAGTAGGAGAGAGGAGATCAGGTTTCTATGGTTAATATCGGGAGGTTGAAGTACTCGTTTAGTTTTTGTTGTTGGTAAGGGAAGGTGATTCTAAATATGTTTGGGTTTTTTGGAGTAATTAGGTGATTTAAGAATGCTAACTTTTAAGTAATGTTGATGGTGTGAAGGGAATTGTTGGAAGATGAAAGGGACGGTTGAACAACTTTTTGTAATGGCACAGAATCTTTGTGATGGGTTTTTGGGATCGAATTTTCTATGATGGTTTGGAAATTTAAGGGTGTGGTTATGTTTATTTGATGTTTGGTTTATTCATGATTTTTTGGTTGACTACAAGCGGTAAAGGATGTATATGATTACTATAGGGGTTTTGTGAAACTAGTGGAAGTCCTTTTAGTAAACTGGTTGCTATGATGTAGTATTGTCTGTTGGAGTTTTTTTTTTGGTGTTGTTGTCTGAATAAGAGTAGGATTTCTGACTATCATTTTGGTTGGTTTAATGCACATGATTGTTTTCTGTTCATTGTGTGTAGGTCTTACTTACAAGGTTTGAGTTGGAGTAAATGGAGTTTGTTTGGATGGTGTATTGTTGTGTGGGTGGAGGAGGTTTCGGAGTTTGTTTGAGATCATTCTTCGTTGGGTTGGGTTCAATTTAATGTAGCTGGGTTGTAAATTCATTTAAATGTAGCTGGGGTTGTTTTGATTGTGTTTATGTCTTGTAATGAGGTATTGGTTGCGGGTCGATTAGAGGGGTTTTATTTTTTGGTAGTTTTTTGGCTTTATTTTCTGGTTGTAATGCAGTGGAGGTCATGGAAAGGGAGGTCCTTATGACCATTATTGAGGTAGTAGTGATGGTTTATGTGTTGAGTTGGAAGGAGTAGGTTATTTTAATTATGGAATGCAATTCAATCAATGTATTGAATTGGTTGTAATATTGTCGCAGTCGGTCGTGGTCGTTTTGGGAAGCTGTTCGTGATTTTGGGAGGTAGTTTTTGGCATTGGCGGAGGTTCGAATTGAAATCACATGTCGAGGTTTGTATGGTGCAGCGGTTTATTTCAATTATAGCTGGTTTCTCGTTGTTTATCTTGTGTTGAGCATGTTGGTTTCCTTGTTGGGGGTTTTATTGTTGTGATCTTTTTTGTTTGGCATTGTTTCGCTATGTTGTTTACTTGTTGAACTGGTCGGGTTGGGTGATCCCAATGCCTTATCTTGTAATCAGTTGACTATGCAAAAAAAAAAAAAACACTTTCCGTATTCTCTCAACTCTCTTGTGTTATTTAGTGTGCTTGTTTAGACCTAAAGGCTTGTTAAGAAACTCTTTGAGTGATTTGAAGGTTATACTTAGGTATACATTAGCGTAAGACTTGAGTAAAGTGGTATCAGTTAGTTCCTTTCATCAACTTACCTATAAGTATTGTCAACTCAACTTACCTATCAATACAAACATTAAATATCAACTCAGATTTAACATGGAGTATTTTTTTTTAATGACAA
This sequence comes from Gossypium australe, assembly GCA_005393395.2. Classification (NCBI taxonomy): domain Eukaryota; kingdom Viridiplantae; phylum Streptophyta; class Magnoliopsida; order Malvales; family Malvaceae; genus Gossypium; species Gossypium australe. The sequence continues at coordinate 145,147,428 of CM016619.1, read as the reverse complement.
TTTAGATCCAAGCTCTTCTCATAATAAATATACATTGCCAATTTTAAACATGTTTCACATCATGTCCAAGTTAGCATATAACATCTGTATTGACGAGTTGCCTAAATTAACGAATAGAGCCACAAAAGAACCTATTTAATATAATTTTGATATTTAATAGAATATTCTAACTTATAAAGAATAATTTAAAACTCTACAAATTCAAATACTTATTCTAATTTAGAAAGTAAAAATAACTTAATTATACTCTTATACACTATTATAAAAATGAAAATTAAACAAATTTAGATGCTTCATCACTTTTCTTATTTCAACAAAATTATTTATTTATTTATGTAGATTTTAAGGTTTTGAGATATTCTCGGATCTGGGTGTTTCGAATTTAGTATTTTGTTGACTAAGACACAGTCTACAGCTTTTTAATATCTTTTTATCAATATTAAAGAAAAATAGTTTTCTTTTTTTTTTTCTTTTTAGTATCTTGAGAGAATCCTCTGGTTATTTTTGTTTTATTGATTAAAATTTGTTCAGCAATGGCTTCTTACTTCATATCACTCAACGCCAATGTCAATCCCTATAACCTTATCAAAGGTCGTAGTTATGGTGGTTCTGTTTTTTTGGGTGAGAGAATCAGTTGGTCTATTAAAAGTAGGGATTATGGAAGAGTTGTATGGAGGAGTTTGAGAATTGAAAATGATGTTAGAAAAGCAAAGTCTAGTGTTGTTCACTGTGTTCAAACCCCAACCAATGAAAATGATGATCCTACGGTAAGAGTTTTTGATTTTTCTGTTAAAATTTTTATTATTATTTTCAATGTGGGTATTTTGATCATCACTAAGTATTTGAATTTTAAGTTCCTAGATGTTTGAGAGTCCACAAGCAGATCCAAAGGAAGTGGCTTCTATCATATTGGGTGGTGGTGCTGGTACTCGCCTGTTTCCTCTTACTAGCATGAGAGCCAAGCCAGCCGTAAGGAATTCAATTTTTCTCTTTTATGAATAAAATTAGAATCCCAATGATTAGATTTAGAGGTTTTGATGGTTTTTTATTGGTTTGCAGGTTCCTATTGGTGGTTGTTACAGGCTGATCGATGTTCCAATGAGCAATTGTATCAACAGTGGCATCAAAAAGATCTTTATTTTAACTCAATTTAATTCTTTTTCGCTCAATCGTCACTTGGCTAGGACATACAATTTTGGTAATGGTGTAAATTTTGGAGATGGATTTATGGAGGTAAGCCAATTTTAATTTAACATTATAGCTTATTTTTGTAAAGCTTTTGATGAGGCTATATTGGCTCTGTAACAGGTTCTTGCTGCCACTCAAACATCAGGAGAAGCAGGGAAGAAATGGTTTCAAGGAACAGCTGATGCCGTAAGGCAATTCATTTGGGTCTTTGAGGTTAGTTACTAAAGTTTTTATTCAAGCTGAAATCATTTGATGTTCACCGGCTATGATTTTATTTTCTAACAGGATGCCAAAGTTAAGGATGTCCAGCATGTACTGATATTGTCTGGTGATCATCTTTACCGCGCAGATTATATGGATTTTGTGCAGGTACCTAGTACAATTTCTAGGAGCCGTAGAGTAGCTCAGAAAATCATTATGGCTAACCCACAGTTATTCTTCTTGCAGAAGCATATTGATTCAAATGCTGATATCACAGTATCATGTCTACCAATGAATAATAGGTACTTAATCAATGTTATTTTGTTCTGATGAGTATAGTGGCTATAATAGTTATTAATATTGAGTTTTGTGTAGCCGTGCATCGGATTTCGGATTGATGAAGATAGATGAAACAGGAAGGATTATTCAATTTGCTGAGAAACCGAAGGGCAAGGATCTTAACGCTATGGTACATGCTTTTACTACTCCATTACTTCTTAATCCCATTAACATAATTCTGTATATATTTACATATACTATGGCTTGTTTCACATTTGTATGGCAGCAAGTTGATACCTCGATATTAGGGCTATCAACGGAAGATGCTGCAAAATATTCTTACATTGCATCAATGGGTGTGTATGTGTTCAAAAAGAATATCTTGTTAAAGCTTTTGACACAAAGCTATCCTTCATGCAATGACTTTGGCTCGGAGATTATTCCATCCGCGGTAAAGGAACATAACGTACAGGCAAGATAACTTTTACAAGGACTTTTTACCTATAGTTTTCTCTTTGGAATTTTCACTAGTAATCAAATGCTAATAAGTACTCGTTTGCAGGCATATTTATTCAATGATTATTGGGAAGACATTGGGACAATAAAGTCTTTCTTTGATGCTAATTTAGCCCTCACAGATCAGGTTTGCATATAGATATGTGAATTGTTTGCATTATTATGTTATTCGGTATGGGATATGGTATTCGTTCCCTGAAAACTGATCTCTTTGTATGCTCTATGCAGCCACCAAAGTTCGAATTTTATGATCCAAAGACACCATTTTATACATCTCCGAGATTCTTGCCTCCTAGCAAAATTGATCAATGCAGGGTATTTACTTCAAGCCTTTTGTTTATATCATGATTAATAAATCCGGTCGTCATATCTCACGGTAAATTGATTGTTGCAGATTGTTAATGCCATAATTTCACACGGTTGTTTCTTGAGGAACTGTAGTGTAAAACGCTCTGTAGTTGGGGTGCGGTCGCGTTTGGAGTCCGGTGTTGAGCTTGAGGTGATCCACAACATCTAAATGCTCTGCAAATTCCAATACCACATATTTATTCATCATTTATGTTCCTTTCTTTGTAGGATACCATGATGATGGGAGCAGACTTCTACCAAACGGAGATGGAAATAATGTCTCTCCTGAAAGAAGGAAAGGTTCCGATCGGTGTCGGACAAAATACTAAGATCAAGTAAGATTTAGATTGAAAAACCAAATGTAAGATTTAGATGGAAATTATTGTTTTGAAAAATATTTCCTTACTGTTGCAACTTGTGTGTTTTGGAAGGAATTGCATAATAGACAAGAATGCCAAGATAGGAAAAAATGTGATCATATCAAATAGTGATGTAAGTATTGCTTTCCTTTCATGAATGGTTAGTATAATTAGATTTTTTTTTTTTTAAAAATAATTTTCATTTACGTTGGTCATTCAGGGTGTTGAAGAAGCTGAGAGACCAGAACAAGGCTTTTACATTAGGTCCCGAATTACAGTCATAATGAAGAATGCAACAATTAAAGATGGATCCGTAATATGAAATTTCAAGTTGATTTCAAGTGGTTTAGAGGTTGTCATATTCAATCGAGCACGTCATCGAAAAGCTTAGAGCCCTAGTTTGCTAGGTTTTGCTCGGCTATTTTTGCAGCGAAAAATATATAGCAGTAATGCTTTGTACATGTAAAGTACAAGTTCCTCTGCGGATTTTACAAAGGAAATTTAATTGCCATTTTGTAGTGGCTTGTGCTTAAATTTAATAATTTGGTTAAGGGTGTTTTTTTAAAAAAGGTCAATCAAATGCTTAAGAGTAATTTTAAAATTTTCACATTACCAACAGTAAGATCCAAAATATCTATGCACTAGGTTTAAACGTAATTACAATTCAATCTACATGTTTTAAATATGCATATATCATATTTGAGCATACTTTTAACTCGTAAGCTAACGGTGGTTAGGTTGATTGTAACACCCAAAACTCGGCCTAGAAGTTTAGACCAAATTCCGGATGTCACATTGGTTACCGAAGTAACCGTAGTTAAATTTTACAAAATAAGTTCTCAAGTTAAATCGGAATATTTGACCGTTTAAAGCCCAGTATGTAAAGTTACAATTAAGGAAATATATAACCCAGATTAAAAAAAAAAACTAATAAGAATCAAAACGGAGATTGTACCAAAGATTTTATAAATCTTACCTTCCAAAAATCGTTTAACCAAATATAAATTGAAAATATAAACAGATAATCATTTATTATTCACCGAGACTGTCCAAGACCTCCGCATATAGAGTCCAGCGTCAGAATTCAGAAAGGGTACATAAAAAGAAACACTAAGAGGGGGTGAGCTACTCGAGCTCAGTGTGAGTCCGAAACAAATTTAAAACAGAGATACAGAATTCAAAGCAGTAGCACACTTGTAGTTACTCACGGAGTCAGAACGCACACTTGGGACAAATGTCCCAACAGAACTTAACAAACATAGCACATCAAATTCACACAAAACTCAGCACAGGTGTCGTGCAGACAACAGAATACAGATAACAAATCTGACAGTCAGAACCCACAGACAGATGCAGATGAAATGCAGTCAAATAAATATAACCCACCCATCCAGCCAACACACCTCTCCGTCCCCCGATCACACCTCGTAAGAGCTGTTAAAGCTCTTCTAACCAATCACACCAATTAGAATCTCGGAAGGCCCATCCAACCCTACACTCCTCATATGTGGGCTAAGCCACTCAGATAATAATACGCAGCAGGGCTAGCGTATATGCTGTACTGTGCAATGCGGTAAATCGCGATACAGGCCAGATCAGATAATGGTACGCAGCAAAGCTGGTGTACATACAGTACAGTGTAATGCGGTAATCCACTGTACAGTCAGGTTGCAGTTAAACTGCCAGATCAGATAATAGTGCAAGCAAAGCTGACGCACGTACGGTACAGTGAGATAAATTGCTATACGTATAAGTTGCAGTAGAACTGCCAAATCTGAACAGATATAGTCTTCCTTCTCTTCACAACCCAACCCAAAACAATTTATGCAAATGCATGAATGCATTCAAGCTAACAGAACAGAGACACATTAACAGACAGTCAGTCAGAATAGTTATGTAGCACACTCTTCAGACCAGATTCAAAGTCATACACCACACACAAGCATCATATATATCGAGTCCTGAACGCCCTCACTAAACTTAGTTAAGGGTTAGAGCACACACAAACACATATTTAATTCAGAAATGCATACAGAGCCAATATAAGTGTCTTAAGACCAAACGCCCGTGTGAGGAAGGGTACACGGCCGTGTGACAAAGGTACACGCCCGTGTGAAGAGAGGCACACTGCCGTGTGACTAAGACACACGCTCGGGTGGACCAGGGCATGGCCGTGGGAACAGGCCATGTAACTCTCTGTCCATTTGCACTAAGTTTGAGTACAGGGCTGACACGGTCGTGTGTCCATAACACACGCTCGTGTGAAATCCCTAATTCCTAAATTAGCCACACAGCCATGTGGCCAGGTCGTGTGACACCAAATCACTCAAACCCTAATCCTCAAACTCACAAGGCCGTTGTGCACAAGGGACATGGCCGTGTGAAAAACGATAAAATCCCCAAGTCGACCACATGGTTGTATGGCCAGACCATGTGGCAGCAAATCTTGTCGAAAAACCCTAATCCCTAATTCCACACGGCCGTGTGATCCAACACACGTCCGTGTGGCCTTGAAAACACCCCCAAACAGCCTAAAAGTCAAGCTTTTTTGGTAACTAAATCGACCCTCAATTAGTCAAACTTAGTAGCACAGCAACCTAAGCGGATTTCCACGCCATTTAACAGTAGTACCGTACTTTAACAACCTATTCCGAGATCCACCAAAGTTGTCACATTCTATCAAAAACAATCTAGCAATTCACAAAATAAAATAGGATAGTTCTGAAACCCACACCTGTTTCGTGCTCTAAGTCGTTCAGACTCTGACTTGTCGACAAGGAACGAAGCTCTCCAAATACCACATACAAAAACCATTTCCGTAAAAAGAAAAAAAAAACAAAAAGAAAAGCAAAAAGAGAGGGAGAGGAAGAACGTGTAAATCCCAAAAACAAAAATAAAAAATAAAAAATAATACATAATAAATAATTTAAGAAAATATTAACTTAAATAAAGCAAAATAAATTGTCTCTCCAAATTGTTCACAAAAAGACTAGAACCTTAAACCTTCAGATTCATTAACAATCTCTCAACCACCAGACCAACAAACCCATTCTAATGTTTAAACGCGCCACTAAACTCAATAGCACCGCCAACTCACTGACCCTAATCACAAAACCCAAAACTTCTAGCCCCTAAAATTCGGGGCGTTACATTGATGGAAAGACATTATTGATACAATATTGATATGTTGAAGACTCAATTAGAATGTTCTAATGTTTGAGGATGTCTAGTGCAATTAACCAACAAGTGTTGCGTGTAATGATAAGACACATCATACTCTCAAAAAAAGAACTCGAGTTTGAATCTTAGAGACAATAGTGTAGAAAGATGCAACCACAAATCTTGAAAGGATTATTTTATATTAGATTTTAAAACGAACATGAAAGATACTTTCATCTTATCAGTAAGTTTACGTTCTGATCACTCAACTTTAAAAAGTTACATAATGGTTATTGAACTATTCGAAAGTTTTCATTTAAGTCACTGAACTATTCAGAAGTTTTTATTTAAGTCACTAGGCTATTATAGTTTTTTTTTTTTTTAAGTTCGGCTAGCGAACTCCAAGCGATGATTCAATGTTTAATAGGGTGGATACGCACCCATCGACGAATAGAAGAATATACCTTAGATCCAAGCCGATTTGATAGTCAGTGCTGAAGAACAAAAAATAAAACTGTTTAGACTATGGTTCGTAGTTTCGTGAAATTCAAAGATGTTTCATGAAAAAATTGAGTTGTGGAAGAGAAGAAGAAAGAGAGCTTTCAATTGGTGCAGGTGATACAAATAGAGAAGGCCATACAATAGCAATTTTAACAACCTAGTGACTTAAATGATAACTTTTGAATAGTTTAATTACCATTTTGTAACTTTTTAACATTAAATGACCAAAACGTAAATTTACTAATAGTTTAGTGATCTTGGGTGTAATTTACCCATAAAAAGTCTTTAGTGTTTACCAACCTGTTGATGATTAGTAGACCACGTGATTGTTAGATGGGAAATTAGACATCAATAAATAGAAATGGCGTTTTCGTAAGTAAACCATTCTTATGTAAGTATCTTCTTACCTTTGCTAGTTTTATAATCGTCTTCCATTTTTAAAAGTATTTTTTTTATCTCTCCAAATTATATTTTCCGTCCTTTTAATTTTCTATTTTTTATCCTTTAAATTTCTTTTTTACTGTACCAAGTCCTAATATCTCACCTCAAAGACAATTATGGCATGTTTGGGTAACCATTATAATTAATGAATCCCATTGAACTGGGTGTAATTGAAGCACCCCGATTATACTTTCCAATTCTTAAGGGACAAGATGAAACTCAAACAGGGGCGAAGCTAGAACAAATTTTTAGGTGGGCGAATGAAAATTTAATTTTTATAGTCTATATCTTTATAATTTTTAAAGAATTAAATTGAATTTCTATAATTTTAGGGGGGCCAAAGTAAAATTTTACTTTTACTAATTTAAAATTTTAAAAAAATTTTAAGGACCTAAATATAAATTTTCTATTTTAGGGGGGGGCAGGGCCACTGCCTGTCCCCCTTGTATCCGCCCCTGGACTCAAATTCAATTTTTTTTAAAAATTAGGATAACTATGACAAAAAATTTCTTCTATTATAAATCGTAAAATATATTATTTAAAGATATTATTCAATATAATTTATTTGTATATCAAACGTTTTTACAGTACATGCCTTTGAAGATATAAGTTGACAATTATTGAGTTGTATTATAAAGTAGAAAAATTATTTAATAATATTGAGTTGTATTACTAATAACAAAATTTAATAAATTATTTAATATATTTCTTTTATTTAACAAATTTATTTGTATAAAAAGTATATGCAGAATGATTGAGATGCCAAAGATGAAAATGATGGAGATCTCATATATTTTCGAAATTTAGCTTAATGATTATCACTGAGAGTAAAAAATACATTGTTATACTTCTCCATAAAGTATGAATTTAAAGTATGAGATAACACTTATGAAATTGTGTTGGAAAGTAAAGATTTATCATATTTCAAGAATTCATAATGAAGTTGTCGACCATATGACTAAATGTTATATTCTCGAAATTTAGCTTAATGATCGTAACTGAGAGTAAAAGGCTCATTGTTATACTTCTACATTAAGGATGGATTTGCATGGACGGTGCATTTATTTGCTGTTAGTGTAAAAACAACTGTGGCAGTAATATTAGAAATTGTAACAATACTATAATATGAAATAAAAAGTAAGATAAACGCACTACATCTCACCGTCCAATTAAACTCACCCTAAGTATGAATTTAAAGTATGAGATAAGACTGTTGCATGTTGAATTTTGTTTTCTCCTTATATTGGACTTGTTCCATTTCCATTTCTAAATTCAAAGCTTTAATGGAAAGTTTACAACCCCTAGTAAAGAAAAAGAAAATTGCTATGGACTTGGTAGCTGATATTCGTTGTACTTTTTTTATCAATATACAGATTATCAATCTATATATAGATTATCAATCTTTCAATACTTTTAAGTAGGTTTCTCTAATTTGGTAACAATTTTTCTTTTCTTTTCTTTTCAAGCTTTACTATTAATCTCTAAAAAAATTTAAGATTGTGACTTTACTTGTGATAGATTAGGATTTTCATGTAAAATTAAGTTTTTATCAACGGGATGCTTTTGGGATATTGATTTTGTATGAGATTACTAATGTCTTGATTGCTTTATAATTTTTAGAGAAAATTAATATCAATCCGTGAAGAAATTAGAATTGATTGTCTTTGAAATGTTGCATTTCTTGAATATAGATTAAAAATGGTTGCTGGTGTGACTTGCATCTTGAGTTTATGTTCATCTTATGTTTTAGATATTGCAATCTCATGACATCAAAAAATACTTAGGTCACTTTTATTATTGTGAAATATTTTATCTCGTAACTATCGACGAGAACTACGAAATGAAATTTCCTCTCAATTCAAGTGATATATATATATATATATATATATATAATCTTATTTATCCCTATTGATTAGAAGACTTCACTTACTTCACTTGTATAAATTACTATTGATCTAATACTATTAATATAGTTGACTTTATGATTTTTTTTTTTTGTGTGTTTAGAACTTGATGAAATGTGGACCATTAATTTAAAGTGTCTGTCACTAATTTGGAGATCTGGCATAATGATATCCATGCACAGATGCACCATTAAATAAATTAAAGGACAAACCCTTGCTAGCTATCAGCAATGGCTTTCATTCCAAGCCCTATAATCTACAACATCTTCAGTAAACTACCAGTAAAATCTCTAGCCAGATTCAAGTCCTTAAACAAGCTTTATTGCTCTTTCATCAATGATCCACATTTCATCAATGCCCATTTCAAGAACCATAGTGTTGTTCATGGTGATCTTTGCTTAATCCTTTCATGCATAGAGCATCAAAATCTCAACAATACCACCAAGATTCACTTCTTCACCGTCAAAGACAACGAGCATGCAACGATTGAATACTCAATACCCGTAAGTTTCGACACTTACCATATCTTACCATCTTGTAATGGTTTAATTTGCTTTTATGGTCTTCACGGTAGTGTTCATGTATGCAACCCCACCACTAAAACCATCGTCAATTTGCCAAATATTGATGATGATCTTCAAAGCTTTCAATCATGTGGATTTGGGTTTGATGGAATCAATGGTACATATAAAGTGATTAAATTTTTCGACCCTCATAAGATTGAAATATTCACAGTTGTGAATGGTTCTTGGAACAAAATAAGGTACACTTACTCACCTTGTTTTGGTTTTCAACACCATCAACCACCAGTGTTTGCTAATGGGTTTTTTTATTGGTTTTCAATTTCTTCCTCCATTGTTTCATTTGATATTGGGAAAGAAACCTTTGAAACCATTTCTTTACCACAAAGTGTTTTAAACAAGGACAAGTTCAAGCTTTACTTGGTGGAATTGAAAGGGGAACTATGCATGGTGGATATGGACTTTGAAGATAAGAAAAGAGTTGATATTTGGATGTTCAAATGCAACGAAGAGCATTGGGTGAAGCTTGGAACCATTGTTCATAGATCAGAACCTATTGATACTACTCGTGTAGTGGGGATTAAAGCTAATAATCAAGAGATTTTACTGCATGGATTTATCAAAGGATTGGGGCATTTGAGCTGCTATAATATGGAAACTGGTGGGTTTAGGCCAATTAATATCAAAGGCTTTACTTCACACTATTTTCATGTAAGCCAACATGTGGAAACCCTTTTCCAAGTTGGTCATTAAACAAACGTAAAATCATGGATTTTATCCCCAAAAGTTGTAATTTTGAGAATTAATTTATGTTTGAAAGTTATGAGAATTCAATTATTGACCGAATTGATTAAATTATTAATTTCAACACCATCAATTTAACCTAGGATTCAATCGTTTTCTGAAGTAATAAATCTATTTTTAAATATTACATATGTTTCCTTTCTAGACCTTGAATTGGGTAAATTTCTTATCTTAGTCTTGAAATTTGACAAATTTTTTTAATTTAAACTCTAAATTTTAATTTTTGATTTCATTAAGATATGATGATATGATATATTGATATTGTTCTACATTTCCACTTAAATTCTTTTTTCAAAAATTTAATTTTTCTTTTAATTTTTTGCATTTTTTTTAGATTTATTTGGCAGTTTTTTCACCATGGTACTTGAATCTCAGAATTTGGCAGCTTTTTTCAATCTAATCACTCAACTTGATTCCATGATATAATGATAACATGCAACAACCCGTCATTTTTCAACACTAAATTTAAATTTTATCAAATCGGTCCCTAAAACTTCAAATATTCAATAATAGTAGCATTTTCAATCTTTAACAGTACCCTAAAACTTCAACTATTCAATAATAGTAGCATTTTCAATCTTTTAACAGTACCGAAAAATACTCTATATGAGTCAATTAACTTAAGCTCTCGAAATTTTGAAAACATAAAAATTTAAAAAAAAAACTAAATTATTTTAGAATTGAATTAAAATTTCTAAGGACCGAACGTTCTCCTTTCTCCCCTCTTCTCTCGGCTTGCATGCTCCTAAAAGAAAGATATGTTTGTTTTTTTATATTTTAAGTTATTTTAATCATAACCTTTTTTTTATTACAATTTTATAACCTTTTCTTCAATTAAAACTTGACACCGTCCATATTAGTGTAGTAGTGGGATAATTGCCTTCTAAGTCCCATATGCTAGATCTAATTAAATATTCTTTAACCATTAAACTTTTACCACTTTTACAATTTAGTCTCTGTACCTTAATTAAACACTAATTCATAAAATTGTTCGACTGATATTCAATTCAATTCTAATATAACACCATAAATATTTAATAAAAATATTTATGATTTCGGTTTACAAAAACGAGGTCTCAATACCTCAATTTTCCAAAATCATTGACTTTAGAACTTATACACTTACACCTTGTCTAACTTTCCAAATAACCAAAATTATTAGACAACTTCAGTATAATTATGTAATACCCTCGTAAATATTAATAAATGATATCCACTGACTCTATCATCGAAAAATACAATTCTGAAACCATCGTTTTAGACTCCACTAACTTTCGGGTCGTTCCAGCGGCACCCTAGGGAATCCGAGCAAAAATTCAATAATCTAAAATTATACAAGTGAGGGGAATCAAACTCAAAGGAAGAAAGAAAGCTTTTAACCATTGAGCTAAACTTATTACATAACATAGTTCTACAAATTTAAAACCAAAAAATTGAGATATTACAAAGTATTGTACACATCATCACCTAACATCACCTAATTTGTTGAAAATTATTTATTTTTGTATTTTTAAACTATATATATATATATATATATATATATATATATTTAATAATTCAAGTATTGATATACGCAAGGGCGAATCTAGGGGGCTGGCATGGGCCCCGGCCCCCCTAAAATGTAAAATTACATTTAGGCCCTTATAATTTTTTTAAAAATTTTAAATTAATAAAGGTAAAATTGCACTTTGGTCCCCCCTAAAATTATAAGAATTCAATTTAATCCTTTGCAAATTATAAAGATATAAACTATAAAAAATTAAAATTTCATCCGCCCCTAAAAAATTTTCCTAGCTTCGCCCCTGGATATACGATAAACCGAAAATGTCATATCATCACGCTTTAACATAGGCCAAATTCATAGACGAAACTAAAAAAAAATTGCTGTCCAAATTAAATTCATGGGACAAACTAAAATGGTTGCCAAGTCAAATATTTGTTTGCAAGCTGGTTTGGATTTTAGTTGAAGGAACCATGTGATGTGTTGGGTTGAAGGAATGTAGAACGTTAGATTGAAGCATATTCACAAGAGTGTGCTCACATTTGATTCTGTTTTGAGCATCTTTTGAGTTTATAGAAGCTCATGTTATCTCATTTTAGGTAACCTTGTGGTCAGTTTTTAACCCTTTGAGTTCTAATAATGCTTTTACACTGGCTGAGAAGAAAAAAAATCAAATTCTTCTCCATGTATTGCCAAAATACCAAGGGAATCTTTTTTGTTTGTTGTTCATCTATTCACACAAGTTTGAAGTCTTTATCAAAGGAAGTTTCTCATACTCTTTATCCACGATTGTGACATGTGACATTTTTTTTTTACTTAGAAATGTTTTAAAATATTTTAAAATTATAAAAATTGAGAAAAAAAATAATTTTTACACAAAGAATTGAAATATTATCAGTAAGGAAAATGAAAGAAACAAGAGGCGGACTAAACTAAATCCCAAGCCGATGCTTACCCAAGACACATGTTCCTATTGCCATCTTCTCCATCAGTTTCAACAATACGAGTTTTCAAATTAATATTAATAGATAAACAATCAAGGACATAGGTTCACTCCACGTAATCCACATAAAATAAAATTATCATCGCCAAGCATAAAAGATGTCTTATTTTGAGATGGAAAAACCCTGGAGGGTCACTTTTTCTCTTAGTCAAACACTTTTTTATTAAATTTCAATAATTTTATCCGTAATAAAAGAATATACAGGCAAAAAGACAAACAAGTAGCCTTCAACATCAACCATCAAAACCAAGATCACCAATAAGTTTGACGGAAATTGTACCCTATGATGTTGATCTTAGGACCCGATAATTTAAAACAATGAAAAGGATACCATCATGAGACAAACTATATCCAACATTATTAAACTATTAATAAATTTACGTTTTAGTCATTAAATTTCAAAAAATTATAAATAGTTATGAAATATTCGAAAGTTTTCATATAAGTTTTTCGGATATTAAAATTGTTGTCGTATGACATTATTTGTTAGCACCACCTGCACCAATTGAAAGCTCTCTTCCTTCTCTTCTATAGTTTGGTTTTTCATTAAACAACTTTGAATGTCATGGATCTACGAACCAAACAACTTTCTTCTCCAATCTCTTACACTGACCGTCAAATCGATTTGAATTTAAGGTATGTTCTTCTACTCGTCGATGGGTACTGATCCACTATACCGATCATCAAATCATCGCTTGGACCTCAGTAGCCGAATTTTTTTAAAAAACTTAACAGCCCAGTGACTTAAATAATTCTTTCGAATAGTTTAGTGACTTAAATGAAAACTTTTAAATAGTTTAATGACCATTTTATAACTTTTAAAATTGAGTGACTAAAATGTATACTTAATAATAATTTAGTGACCTTTACTATATTTTATCCTAATTTAAAAGAAAGAAAAGGATGCCATTAATAAGTTTGGTGGAAATTGTATTTTAGTATGTTGATCTAGGATCCCAATAATTTAAAAGAATGGAAAGCATACAATGAAAATGTTTGGTGGAAATTGTACTCAAGTTAAATTAATGGAAACCATTCAATGAATAAATTTGGTGGAAATTATACAGAAGTATGTTGGCCTTACGTTTACGACTTCAATAATTTAAAGGGTAAATTACATCTAAGGTTATTAAACTATTATTTATTTTATGATTTGGTTACTAAATTTTAAAAAGTTACAAAATGGTTATTAATCTATTCGAAAGTTTTCATTTAAGTCACCGGGTTGTTAAAATCGTTGTCGTATAACATCCTTTGTTTGCACCACTTACATCAATTGAAAGCCCTCCTCCTCCTTTTCTTCTACATTTCAGTTTTTTCATAAAACAACTTTGAATGTCACGAACTTGTAAACCAAAGTTCAAGCAGTTTTCTTTTTCGATCTCCGACACTGACTGTCAAATCGATTTGAATTTAAGGTATGTTATTCTACTCGTTGAGGGGTACTGATCCACTATACCGATCGCCGATCGTCAAATCGTCACTTGGACCTCGCTAGATAATTTTTTTTTAAAATGAGCTTAACAGCCGAGTGACGTAAATAAAAAAATTTTGAATAATTCAGTGACTATTTTATAGCTTTTTGAAGTTGACTAACCAAAACATAAACTTAATAATAGTTTGGTGACATTGAATGTAGTTTACCCTATTTTAAAAGAAAGAAAAGGATATAATCAATAAGTTTGGTGGGAATTGTATTTTAGTATGTTGATCTTAGGATCCCAATAATATTGTTTTCCTACACTCATCGGTAATAAAACTAATGGTTTCCTATCATGTTTCACGTTTGGATAATTATGCTATGGAGTTAAATTATAAAGTAAAAATTTAAAGGTTAAAATATGTTTTAAGTTCTTATATTTTTCGTAAATTTAAAATTTAGTTCACATACTTTTATTTTAATAAATTTAGTCAATCTACTCTTTAGATTTAAAAAATTGAGTCTAGTTGTTAACATAGTTAAAATTCTATTAAATTTCCCAGTATGACATTTTGGAATTTAAAAAAAAATACTCAATAACCATATAATAAAAAATAACATTATAATGGACTTGAATCAACTATAAAATCAGATTAACCGGTTATTATATGTTTTTTTAATCTAAAAATCTTAAAGTTGGAAGATCATAAAAGGACTAAAATCATAATTAAGGTTTTCTTTGGATACCATGGAATAAAAAAAGAAGTATGTTCCTTTTAAATGATATTATGCGTTATTTGGATTACCACGATGACTTGCAGGTGAGTGATTGAATCGTATTTAACCTTTTGATTTAACTAGAATTTTTATTTTGGCGACAAGGAAAAATAAGTAGATTAACTACATAAACTAAACCATTCCCCCTAACGGGGATACCTCGAACAATCTCAATCCGTGACTTAATTCCTCATGCACTCTATATATTGGTGAGAGTAAAGTCACTCGAGTAAAAGGATTATTTTACAAATATATATATATATATAACTACTTATCACATTTATTAATTTCATAAATATTAAATAAACTATAACTTTTAACCTATATTTATAAATTTTAAAATAATGTCCTTAATGATTGCTATACCTCCACCCATATTAGGATACGTGACAAGTCTAGAGGACATCTGAACAATAAACTTGCCACCAACAAGCTAGGGAATCACCTATGAAATCATCCTCCCAAGAAGACTACCACTCAAACAACGAATGGTCTAGCCTGTTGGAAAGTTTGGACATCACATATATAATAAGGATAATTACATGTTATTATTTATTATCATGATAGGTTAGCCCAAATTAAAAGTGATCTAATTTGGTTAGAATTTTATTGGGCTTTTAATTATTAAATAAAGTATGGGTCAAATATGTGTAGATACTCTTCTAATCAAATTCTAATTAATGATAGGCTAATTAGAATTTGATTAGAACTAATATGCCAATGTTATATACATTAGGGTTATGGTCCCCAAATTATACACAAGATATCTTTTCTAATATCCCATCATTAGGAAAGAGAGAGCAAATATTCTCTGAATTTCTTGTGTGCTAATTTGGAAGATCAAACCCCAAAATCCGGGCCCAAAATGGGCCCAAAAAGGTGCTCTTAATCCTTTCTTTTCATGTCTTATACCCAGGAAAGCACCCGAGGATGAAAAGAACATAAAACGGGCCCAAAACGGAGTAAATGGGCCATATCACGAAATCCACACGGCCTGGACGTAAGCCCACACGGCCGTGTCACATTGACCATCTAGAACACGGCCTTACCCCGATTAACACGGCTGTGCCTCATTAAAGAAGTCCGAACACGGCTTGAAGACTAGTCACACGGGCGTGTGATATGGCCGTGTCCCTGTCGTGGCAAAGAGCAATTTCATTCAGATTTGGATACTTTGGGGCGAAGAAACACATTCCAAGAGCCTATATAAACCCCCTAAGTGTTACCTGAAAAGGGGGCGGTTAGCTAGGCCAAGGAGCCAAGCCGAAAAGGTCAGAGTTGTGGGAATCACTCGAAGATAGCCAGTTGATCCATCTCAAGAAGCCAGAATTCTACTCAAAACGGCAGATCTCTCCTTCAATACCTTCAGGGATTTTTAGGAATTTTTAGGGATTTCTTATGTTTTGTTTTATCTTTTCTTCTGAGATATTTTCTTTATTTGTTATGAACTAAACCCTTCAGATACCTGAAGGGGATGAAACCTAGATGAATCTTATTATTGTTTTCTGAACTATAAGATAAATACTTGATTTGTTCTTAATTATGTGCGCTTAATTCTTATGTTAATGTTTTTGGGATATTGATTCAAGTCCGATGTTCTTAGGTGGAGGAGCAAAAGTCCCTGCTTAGGAATAGATCTAGCATAATTAAAGCGGAGTCGTTCGCGCGCCTAGAGATAGGGTGACGAAATTTTGCCGGATTAGGGTGAAACCTAATATGGGAGTCCATAGATTGATTTACTACTATTCTAGGGGGTTATTAATGAGAAAGAGATTTCAATTAATTAACCTAGGGTTAGACGTTATTCGCCGAGAGAGAGGGTTTAATATAAATCAGGGAATCCTACGGATCAAGTCAAGTGAATAAATCGTACGGTTCAGGGTTAAATAACAAGTGAAGTCTAGGTGGATTCTTCCTAAGGGTATCGTCTTGATCAACTGAGTTTTTCCTCAAGTTATTTCCCAACTCATTCTTTTTGTCTTTGCGTCTTTAGCTTAGTAGTAGTTAATTTTATATTTAAAGCAACTTCACTTTATTTTAGGCTAGATAATAAAAAGAAAGTTAGTATTAGTACTTTTAGTTCCTTTGGGTTCGACAATCCGATCTTGCCTAAGCTATACTACTGTTCGATAAGTACACTTGCATTTAATTGTTGTCAGAGTTAGTTTCCAGGTTCGATCATTCTTCATTATAAATTTAAAACTCTGATTCCAGCGATCAAGGAGTCATACTTAACAGATACTAAGCCTACTCTCTCTCGATACTTCTCCAACCCTCAGTCTTCAAACTCTCTCCACCTCCATTCTCCATAACTTCCAGCTCTCCGTCCCGGCTGGGTGAACTTACCTTCTCAGCAACTGTTGTACTTTCCCCTTGTAGAACACTGTATCAACAATGATCATTTTTCCTTCTCACTAAAATTCACTTCATTATCATCACTATAATTGAATTCAAATATACATTTCTTACAATTAATTTTAATCTCATTAGTATAATATCAAATACTATCGCTACAATAACCAAATTTTATTCATAGCCATATAGATGCATTCTGTGTCCAACACTGTCACAGAACCAAGTTTCATCTCAAGTCGTGAAATAAACACTAAAGAAAATTAGCTTCCTAGTACTTGTAAGTTGGGATCCACATCTAACATCTTTACGTATTTTCAACTTTTCAAAGATTGCAAATTATTTTCAATTAAATTACGAGTAAAATAATAAAGAGAGTTACATTATTCAAATATTTAATTAAGCACTGATCTCTTATTTGATATTAGACCTCCACTGCCTACTTTTTTATATTTAAAAAAATTGGGTATGACTACCCAACTTTCATACTATCAAGGTCAATGGATTTTCAGTCAATTTAAAATATAGTAACAAAATTAAATATTTTAAATATCAATAAAATATTAATGTCCGAGTGAAACATGAAGTTGTAACTCACATAGATTATATTAAAGATATATCGAATATTAGACATACTTCATCTAGATTTCGTGAAAAAGATTCATGCTGTTTCACGAACTACAACCCTTATGTTGATGACGTAACATTTGGTCCCATCCTCTCTAAACAACGTAGTAGGAGTAATATTGTTGAATTGGTGTTGGTGGTGAATCATATATATATACATAAAAAAGCTACCACTCAACTTTCTTACTATCAAGTTTAATGGGTTTTGAATATTTGTTGAAGAAATAGTAAAATATTTAAATGGTAGTTGATTAAGGGGTTTACTATAGTTTCCACCCTCCAAATTATAGTTAATTTAGTATACCAAAGACCATGGTCTACAAAGAGTGGGGTCTACAAAGGGTGGCTGCCTACCTATAATTATTACCAAACATTCAAAGATACAGTGATAGCACTAAAATCTTATAAAAAAGAAGAATCTAAGTTTTCCATTGGATAAAAACAAAAAAAAAAAAAAGGTACCTTTGTATTGAATCGAAAAATAGTAAGGTCTTTTCATGTAATTAAAGCATTTTTTTTGTTGAAATTATAGTCAACATGTAATTTCCTTTATATTGAAATTATAGTTAACTTGCCTTTATATAGTCAACAATAGGTGTCTACTTTTCCAATAACTTGAGTTTATATTTATTATACATATATCTCACGAGTCAACACCTTTAATTAAGAAGGATTATTTTACAAACTGAAACATTTACAAACCTAAACTATTGGTACCACGTACTTGACTTGGATATAGGACATCTATCGCATACGCATCACGTATATTCAATTCTCATACATGACAACCCAAACATTAAAAAATAATCATCAAGAGCAAAGCCAAAAAATTGTTTTAAGAGAGGCCAGAGATGAATCGTATATTTTGATTATGACAACACGCAATTTTTTTATTTTTTTATTTTTGCTTCATTCAAACTATTCTGTTTAAAAATAACAGAACGGTAGTTCTAGTTAAACAATACAATTGTCACAAAAACTATTATAACATGAAAATCAGGCATTCCAATCACCAATCTAACATTTATCACCATGCCTTGAACATAACCCTGTGACTAATACCTGTTGTCGCTAATGTTTCTGCCATTTCATTGCCATGCTGCTCTGCTTTTGAAAATGCTACCTCACCCACACAGGCTAGTCTCCTTTCCATATCTGCGAATGTAGTTTGTTGCTACCAAGGTCTCCTGTCTTTGTTCAATAATCAGTTATACGCCACCAGTGACCTGATTTCAACAATAATCAAACTAGATCCCCTCCACCTTATCTCAATTATTACATCCAACGCTATAATTATTGCTCCCAATTCAGTTGAATCTGCATCAATGGCATCACAAGGTCTCGAGAATAAAGCTCTTACAGTTCCTTACTCGTCTCTAAGAACACCTTCACAGCCCATAGCTTCCTCAGTTGCTATTCCGCTTAATATAAACTTTAGCAAATTTATCATTATATTAATTTCTAATTTTAAATTTTGAAGGGGTTATAAAACAATATTAGCAATTTTGGAGGACCACCGCTTACCCCTCATCTATTCCCAGACAACCTGCCAAGGTAAGTCATCATCAATAAATCGATTAACTTAGTACCTCAGGAAAGTATATATCAAAGATAAAAAGGTGAGCAAAATTCGAATTTATTCGAAAAAATTAAAAAAAGTTCAAATTTTGGATTTCGAGTTTAAGTCAAGTTGAATTTTTATAATTCGAATAACTTGAATAATTCGAATAACATATAGTATAAATATCATTTTGGTCCCTTTTAATTTTAAAAATAAGTAAATTGGTCTCTCTTAACAAAAAATTACAAAAAAAAAATCAAAGTAATTTTTAAATTTTAAAAATAATTTTTAAAATTCAAAAATATTTATAGAAATTCTAAAATTTATATTTTAAAAAAATTATAATTTTTTTAAAAATCTAAAAATATATTTAAAAAATTAAATAAAATAATAATTTCGGAATCTAAATAAGTGATTAATGATTCAAGTTTATCAAACTAAAATATATATTGTTTCAAATTTTTGTGTTCTAACATAGAAATAGTTATATTGTACAAGACTTTAATTTAACATTATTAATTTTTCTAATTTAACTCAAATGGTTTCACTCGATTCAATCGAACACTCACCCTAATTTGAGTTATCCAAAAATCCAAATAAAAAAAAAGACAAAACTACGTCGATTTGAGAAATGTTTACATTTTCTAAAGTTAAAAGTCAAAACTATTAAGTTAAAAGGCAAAACTACGTTGTTTTAATAAATGTTTACCATTAGTCTTACTTTCCTTCCCGAATTGCCCCACCCTCTTTTTTTTCTTTACTCAAAATTAGTCTAAAAGCTTGTAGTTCGTCTACTAGTAAAATAATCGGTCCATGTAAACGGAACATTGAGTATAAATAATAAGATTCGTTAATTTGACTCGACTCGATTCGAAAAAATTTAAATTGAGTTTGGTTGCTAAAATAGAATTTATTATCTCGACTAACTCGATATTTTTTAACTCGATTCGACTGAACTAGATCGAATATTCACTTGTATCAAGAGAACCCCATAAAGACTATCCCAAAGCTACCCCCCTTACGGCGTGACCTACCAACCAAGCACGTGAAGATCGGTAAGTTGACCACGTGCGTTTAACCAAATTGTTGGGAGTTAATTGTTAGATAAAGAAAGAAAAAAAAACATCATCAATAACTAGATATTGAATCACTGACATTTAAGGTCCCTTTTTATTACAAGCAGATACCCACTCACCCCCCAAATCTTTATATATACAAGTTTCCAACACACTTTTATCACACAAGATAAAATAGTACTTTGTTTTTGAACCCCAAAACTGAAAAAACTCTCCAATTTGTATCAAATCTTCTAGACAACGATGGGATCTGAATCTCAAGTCGTTTGTGTTACTGGTGCCTCTGGGTTCATTGGTTCATGGCTGGTCATGAGGCTACTCGAACACGGTTACACTGTCCGCGCCACAGTCCGTGACCCCGGTTCGTTTCCCTTTTCTTTTTCTCTAGATATTTTAGACCCTGTTTAGCGTTGCTTTTTGTTTGATGGCGTAGTTTTTGAGGTCACAACAAGCTATTTCCATTGTAAAAATAATGATCAGTTTTTGTTATTAAAATCATGGTTTCAATATGGTCAGGAGTTCAATCTCTAGTTGATACTTTAACTTCGATAAAAAAAAATCATGGTTTCGACAAACTATACTTCAAACCCTAAAAAAATAATGCTTCTGGCTTTTAAAGATATTTATTTTTATATTTCGATTTCTTATCAGTTATGTGTTTTTTTTTTTTTAAGTGATGTTAAACTAACTGCAAATTCAGTGAAATTAATTTCTTTTTTCATATAAATAGATAATCAAAAGAAGGTAAAGCACTTGCTTGATCTACCAGAAGCCAACACCCATTTGACATTGTGGAAAGCTGATTTATCTGAAGAAGGAAGCTTTGATGCAGCCATTAATGGCTGTTGTGGTGTCTTCCATGTTGCCACTCCAATGGATTTTGAGTCCAAGGACCCTGAGGTTGGTTTTCCTTTTACACTGATGTCTTTGCATGTCTGTTGTATATAATATATTATATATTATATATAGCATTTTTAAATAAAATATATATTATACATATACATACAACTTTAATAATATATATTTTTAAAATACTTTATACAATATATTAGATATTATTATATATAATATATAACAATCTCTTTCTACGATTAATATTTTCACATTCAATCGTTATATTTTATATTTCATTCGTATAAATTCAACAACTAGATCGTTAAAATATTACACCGATATAAACAAATCTCTGTTGCAATGGATGGAATTCATTATGATAAGACTAAAAATATATGTTACACCGATATAAACAAATATATGTTACTAGTTTTTATATATTACCATATGTTATATATGATAGTAACTAATGGATGGAAGTCATTATGATAAGACTAAAAATGGGTAACTTTTTTGGCCCTTTGATAATCAAAACATTATATTGTAAAAAGGGGTGTGTCTGCAAATAGCAACCCTATTTTGGTAGATTTTTTTTTTTTTTTACTTTTTTACTGCTGAGTTGATTTTTTCTCTTTTTCTGGCAGAATGAAGTGATAAAGCCAACAATAAATGGAGTATTGGATATAATGAAAGCATGCGTCAAAGCAAAGACTGTAAAAAAATTGATTTTCACATCATCAGCTGGAACTGTCAATGTTGAAGAACACCAAAGAACAGTTTATGATGAAAGTAATTGGAGTGATTTGGAATTTGTCTATGCCAAGAAAATGACTGGATGGGTTAGTTTCTCTCTTTTTTTCCTTAAATAATTATTATTCGGTAATCGAATGTTTAAATGTTAGAACTAAATTAAACCGGTTGAATCGTGAACTGATATGAATCAATCGAATTGACTAAAAATCGATTGAACCAACAATTAAATTAAATTTTTTATTTGTTATATTTTTTAATCAAACCGACCAGATTGATAATACGATGAGTTCGCTAATCTTGTCGATTCAATCATTTATCCGGTTCTAAAAATATTTATTTGGGAAAGACAAGGTGGGTGGCAGGCAGTAACCCCCAAATAAATTTCTAACTATTTTGCAGGTGTAGCATTTACTAGGAAACAAAAAAAGAAAGTTTTTTGTTTGATACTTCAAATTTTCAAGTTGTGTGGCAGCTTTGAGCATCCATAATAAGAAAAAGGATTATTTATGTGTTTGGGACCCTTATTTTTTAAATTTTCTTTAAATACTATATTCCTTTTAGAATAAGGTAAAATTGTATTTAATCGTTCTAAATTATAATTAATTAAAGGTCATATTTTAAAAGTCGAATCATATTTATAGATGAAATTCCGATTAATGAATTTATTAATCTCAACAATTTTTATTTTACCATCTCGACTCTTTCTATATTACATTTCTGGTTTCGCCCCTACAAATACGAATTTTGTTTAATTAAAATTGGTTTTTTTAACTGAAATTCATTTTCAGATGTATTTTGTCTCCAAGACATTGGCTGAGCAAGCTGCCTGGAAGTTTGCAAAGGAGAATAACTTGGATCTCATCACTATAATTCCAACTCTTGTCATTGGTCCATTTCTTATGCCTTCAATGCCACCTAGTCTAATTACTGGCCTTTCACCCCTTACTGGTAAGTAGATCTTAAACATTAAGTTTTGAGGGATTTAATTAATAATTTTTAAAAAGGTTTTTTTAGGGATTTAATATATTTTTAAAAAAAAATTAGTTGGTCTAATTAAAACTTTAAAAAATTTTGAAGGTTTAAAGTAGCACAATTAAAACTTTTAAAATTATGAATGTTTATTAAGAATTTTTCAAAAATTTTGAAGTGCCAAGACCTCTTTACCGGTGTTCATGGGTCGGACTCAGCACATCCAAATCCATCCAAAAAGCCCATTCACTATTTAAAAATAATAAAAACTTGTTTATATTTAAGTTTAATTATAAAATATGTAAATATTAATATAAATTATTTTTATATTTTGTATTATTTATAAACAGTAAACTTGTTTGGGTCGGTTGAAAATTTTAAACCCAAGCCCGGAAAAAAGCAGGCTAGGCCAAGTGGACCACTTGGTCCATGAATACCTCTAGCTCCCTACTCATATTCACCGTCAGCCCCTATTCTTTAAGGATATATTTCAGGACAAAGGAAAGGGGGGGCAAGGGCCTTGACCCCCCTAAAATGAAAAATTATGCTTTTAGCTCTTGAAAATTTATAAAATTTTAAGTAAATAAATGGTAAACTTATAGTTTGGCCTCCTCAAAAATGATAAAATTTTAATTTAGTCCTTCTAAAAGCTATATATATATATCAATACTATGATAAAATTATATTTTAACTCTCATAAAAATATATAACTCGACCTTGACCCTAAGAAAAAGGTTCCGGCAATATATAATATATATATTGATTTATGCATGATTTTATGTAATAATGCAGGGAATGAAGCTCATTATGGTATCATTAGGCAAGGGCAGTTTGTGCACTTGGATGATCTCTGCATGTCTCACATATTCTTGTTTGAAAACCCTAAAGCTGAAGGCAGATACATTTGCTCCTCCCATGAGGCCACCATTGTTGAGCTTGCCAAAATGCTAAGAGAAAAATACCCAGACTACAATATTCCTACTGAGTAAGCCCATTTTTTTAAATAAAATTCTTAATTTTCGTTGCTTTTTTGGAATAGCCAAATTCTAATCCAAACTCAAAAACTTGATACGATTAATCAAAGTTCAAATCCGATGCAATTTGATTCAATAATAAAAACTCCACAACCCAAACCAGACATTATCAAATCATAATGACAATGGTGGAATGTGTCATTAAGTTTTGAGGGCTTAATTAAAATTTTCAAAAACTTTAAGGTTTATTAAATTTTAAAAAATGGGGTTTAATGACATTTTTCAAAAAACTAAGGGGTCTGGTTAAATTTTTTTTAAAAAAAATTGAGAAAATTAATGAGAATTTTCAAAAATTTTAGAGGATTTAATCAAAATTTTTGAAACTTTTGTAGAGCTTAATTGGAATTTTTAGAAATTTTGGGAGTCGAAGTGAAATTTTCAAAATTTTGTGGGTCTTATTAAAATTTTAAAAACTTTTGAGGTTTAATCAGATTTTTCAAAAAAATTAAGGGGACTAATTAAATTTTTTATTTTCAAAATTTTTTAAAGTTTAATTAAAATTTTTAGAAATTTTTCAAGTCTAAGTAAAATTTTCCAAAATTTTGAACAACTTAATGATAATTTTCTAAATTTTTGAGGGGCCCCACTGTAGTTCCCTTCATTCCACTCTTAATAATGACCTAACTTAGAATGGTCGAGACTCAAGATAACTCGAACTCGAGTGTCAAATCAAAATAACTCAAATCCTAAATTGACCGTAACTTAAAATGAACTAAAAATTTAAAGCCCGGTTTAACCAATCCACCCAATTATAACCTGTCTAATTGCTTATATGAATGTTTTTGTTACATGATCAGGTTCAAAGATGCAGATGAAAACTTGGGAAATGTGGTCTTCAATTCCAAGAAGCTGTTGGATTTAGGGTTTCAATTTAAGTACAGCTTGGAAGACATGTTTGTAGGAGCTGTGGAGACATGTCAAGAAAAAGGGTTAATTGCACCCCCAACAAAGATTGAGAATGCAATAAATGGTGATACCATTGCTTCTATTGAGACACCAACCAGTGTTAAATGTTAGAACAATATCTATCTATACCATGGATGTATCACCTTTGTCATGTTAAGGGCTTTGGTGTTTTTTTTTTCGAATTAAAATAAAGATTATCGTTTGGATCTTCTAGGGTTTGTTTCTAAGAATTAGGTTGTATGATTATAATTTTATATATAATTGGTCAATATATTTTTATGCACCGACAACATAACGGAACTTACCATTGAAATTTGAAAGGTCTAACTAAAAATTTAAAAAAAAACGAGAACTTATTGTGTGATTAGTTTCGTCAGTGTCAAAAAAATAGAATTTGAGTAGGCAAGAGAAGATTGAATCAAAATAATTCATTTTTTTAAAGTAAAGTTCTATTTCTATCGGAGGGCAATATGTATGATATATCATGTTTCATCAACACACTAAAACGGGTTATACGATATCTCTGATGTGGAAGTAGACCAACATTTCTATTGGCAAATAGCAAGTTTCCAAGTCCATGCCCAAGTACTTATTACTTCTTGGGTTGTAATTGCTCATGGAATACGATTCACTTTTAAGATGCCTTGGTGGTGAAATGGCAAACACATGAGACTCAAAATCTAGTGCTAAAGAACGTGGAGGTTTGAGTCCTCTTCAAGGCATAATATTGAGAATGCTTATTGAATTGGAATAAGTTCGGCAACGGATCACGAGATCTTGGTGATCTTCTCTATCTAATGAATGGGGAGTCCGCTTTGAAATCGCTCGCCTTGCACCCACCCCAAGTATATGCTTCAAAAGGAATCACGCACACAAGAGTAGGTTGATACAATATAAACCTCCGGTAAAAGCCCCCCCACCCCACGATAAGCCAATGAATAAAGTACATTACATAACCCGTTTTAGGGATTGGCGACTTACCCATTCCGTGACTTTGGCACTAGACATTCCAAAAAAGAATACTAACAGATCGGGTGAATTCAATAATAGACGTCTGGTGGCATTTCAGCTTTCCTTCTCTTTTCAGGACCTATCTGAAAGAGAATTCAGCACTTCTCGATCATGAAAAATTTTTCAAAAAAATGCCATAACGTACAAAATCAAATTTAACAATAAAAATGAAAAAAGAAATTTTAAAAGATCTATACAAAGATTAATTTGCCCATTTCTTAAGATCAAAATGCAATTCATCTTCTAATATAAAAATTGAAAAAAAATTGAGTTAATCGAGTTAAAATTTTATCATCCCACTCGATTTAAAATTTTTTTGAATAAAATTGAATTAAAATTTTTTTGAATAAAATTGAATGAAATAAAACTTGAGTTGAATCGAATCGAGTAAAATAATTCAAATTAAATTAAAAAATTAAATATGTCAAATTAAAATATCATTATCGTATAACTAATTCCACATTAGAGTATATAAATTTGAAACAATATATATTTGAAAACCTTTTCAAAACAAAATAAATAAAAAATACTTTAATATGATAAATATATTCATTAATTAACTTATTTAAATTCCAAAATTATTATTTTAGAAAATTTTAAAATTTCAATTTTCTTTATATATATTTTTAAAATTAAAACTTATATAATTTAAAAAATTGAATTTTTTATAAATATTTTAAATTTTAGATATTATATTAAATTTTTAAATACAATTTTAAATTTATTTGTATTTTTTATTATGAGACAATTTGCTCATTTTTAAAATTGACGGGAACAAAAAGGAATATTTACACAAATTTATTATTCGAATTATTCAAATTATTCGAGTTATTTGAATTGTAAAATTCAACTCGAACTCAAATTATTCGAGTTAACTCAAATAACTCAATTCAATTAACTCAAAGTTCAAAACTTTTTTTGACTTTTTTTAATCAAATCGAGTTTTATTCACCCTATTCATAGATGAATACTTTTATTGTGTAAAAGGCATTGAAGCTTTTTAAATTCAAAAAATATATTAGAGTTTCATGTGAAAATGATATATAATATAATCCAATTTTCAAATGATGTAAATTGAAGCCTTTTTTTTCCTTTTCCATTTCAATAGGGCACTAAAACATTAACTAATATATATGACAGCACCCTCCAGGGAAACCCAATCTCTACCTTTCTTCTGCACTAAATCGGTTCCAAGCCTCCTGTAGATTTCACATATAAAATAGCATACATACACATAAAATTAGATACTTGGGATGAACTAGGAATGTAACAACTCAATTTTTGTTTTCTTTTATTGTAGGTTAAACTATGATTTTGGTCGGATTTAGTCTATCTACTTTAACCTTACATAGTTTTATAGATAAATGTATTTGGCATTGGCAGATCCCTTTATTACAAGGACCAAATCAAATTAGTCCTATTTAATAATAGGTTAATTTAGTCCTTATGCTATTTAAAAAACCAAACAAATCCAGATTTTAAAGTTTAAAAAATGGCATTTATTGTTAAGAGAGTAAATATTTTGAATGCTTTTTATGGTTCTAGAGTTGAATTGCAAATGAAAAAAAATAATATTTTGAAACCCTATTTGATTATTTTTTATAGTATAGTAACTAAATTGATACATTTAATGGTATATAGTCCCTATAATAGAGGGACTTGGAAGGTACTTTCACCTAGTTTTATCCCTACTATGCTTAATGTTATACTTTAGTCCAAATCACTAACACCATTAAAAATTCAGTGAAACCGATATAGAACTTTTTTTATAAAAAGTCCAAATCATTATGTTGGGCTGGAAATTTTCTTTTAAATGAAAAATTAGCCGAAAATATTTATAATCATAATTTCACTATTGAAAAGATATAGGGAATTTTAGGTTTCTGAGGTTTTTCTAAATTACACCAACTAACAGTTTTTTTAACCATGTTAGTGATATGGACCAAGGCATAGTAGTAGAATCGAATTATGTCAAATTAAAGTACAAGGACAAATCTTATAATTTAACCTTTTGTTGTCTTGTTTCCCTAACTCAATATAAGAAATAAATAAGAATAAATCAATGAAAGCTTTGGTTAAAGAAGGAAAGCAACAAACCTTGAGAAGATCAAAAACTTTCTCGCAAATGTACTTTTGTTGTATGGTAGCACCTCGTTGCTGCAACTTATCAGGATGAACACACAGTGTAGCTTTTCTATATGCTTTCTTTACAGCTGCAGCGGCTAGAATATCCGTAAGAGGTATTGGCTGCCAACCGCTATCAGGGCCAAGGATCTGCCAGCAATGCAAAAATTCAGTTAAACTAGGGCGTCCTAAGCAGTATATAGCCAAATATCTCCAACCCCATGGCCACAGGCCAGAGTGTAAATGTCAAAAGATTTAATCCTACCATTGTATGATGTATTTATGAACAAAAATAGAAAAGCTGTTACATACATATTGTAATGTCGATAACAGTGCACGTAAATTTCCTTGCTTCCCACTTGACCACCTTTTGACTTCGGCATCCAGAGTTTCTGCTAACCTCTGCAATGTAAATTACGATCCAAAATTGTTAGACAAGAACAGAAACCGGCCTCATTGCGAAAAGATTTATCATTTCATTTGAATGTATAAGTTACATTTCTTTCAGCTTGTTCTTTCTGAGCAAGAAGATCACGCTCGTTCTTCTCTGCAAGTGCTTTGGCCTGGAAACAAAGAAAGTGAGATTCTCAATACTAGTCGCAAAATCCGTACCAGATAAGTGACAAAGATAGTAGAAGGCATACCGCTCGTTCTGCTGTCCTTTGATGCCTTTCCAACCTAGCTTTACACCTTTGAGCTGATTCACCAACAGCTCCATCTGACTCCTCAGAATATTTTGAAGCTTCATGAAGCAAATAAAGATGATTCAGAATTTAAGGGTTTTCTTTTCTTTTGCCCAAACAAGTAATTTAATCATCACAGATAAAAAAGTGCCGTTTCTTTTTTCTGTTTTGCCAAGTCCATGCAGTATATCTTTAAATACCAGTTTACCACATACCACTCTGGTTTGAAGAATTAGGATATCTGGAAGTTGCAGGAGGACATGAGCCTTTGTATCGGGAATCCTGCAAAATATTCCAGTAATCATTTCTTTGCCCTTTTGTGCCATTTCAGCAAAGAGGAAAAATTGATGACAAAAGAAGACACTCACATAAGATTGGTAGCTCTGCTTTGAATCAGAGAACTTTTCAGACTGGTTCCTGGCTCCAAGGGAAGCCTTTTCGGACAAAGCTTTCTCCAAGGCACGCTGCCGAGCCTCTGCAGTTGCTCTCTCTACTGCAGCACGCTCAGCTTTAAGTTTCGCCTCCATAAATGTCTTATCATTGGTATCAGCAGAATGCTTGACTGACTCTCCTTGGGATGTTTCAGCCTTTACCTTACGCTGTGCTTCTATATTCGTTCTTCCAGCAGCAGCCCTCTCCCGGGCTTCAGCAAAGGCCCTTTCACGAGCTTCACGAATAGCTCTTTCAACAGCTACTCTCTCCTTTTCTTTTTCTTTTACCTTTTCCTTTTTCCTTTCTCTCTCTTTTGCTTCATCTACTCTTTTTTGTTCTTCCTTAACTAGCTTAACTTCTTCCTCAGAAGCATTTTCGGTTTCCCTCTCTTCCTTCATCAGGATTTTAGGAGAATTTTCCTCTTCGTATTCTGTACTTTGGCCTGCTTCAATCTCATGACCTATTTGTGTGGCTTCATTTTTATCGCCAAACTTGCAATGTAACTGGGAATCAACGAATCTTACCTCATCAGTGTGTTCAAAGCTATACTTGTTCTCTTCCTGTTTCAAACAAACAACAGCCTCCCTTACATCTTCTGATTTACAAGCCAGTTCTTCAACATGCTTCTCCATGGTGAAGGTTTTTTCAGACTTCTCAGAATGCTGCTCATACTGATCTTTCTCAAATGTTACGTCAGCTGGATCAACATCTATACTGCTTCTTTCGAAATTAGATGCATCTGCTGTATTTTCTGCTTGCCACTTAATCTCATCAGGTTTCATGTTGCTTTCAGCCAAGTCAGACTTATCAAATTCCAGGTTTTCTTCCAAGTTAGTAGCCATTTCGTCTGCTTCTGAATTTATTTCAGTTTCTTTCCACTCACTATAAGCTTTGCATCCTTCCACAATCCCTTCATTTTCTTCATTACAAAGGAACTCTGGAGTCATTTCAAAGCTGTCTTCACTAATAGAGGGCTCCAAAGTTTCACCTAGATCGTTAAATTCATTGCTATTGGATGCATTATCAGCTACTTCAAGGTCTTCCCAATAGCAGTCTAGAGCATCTTCCCTTGCTTCAGTCGTCTCATCTGCTTCTTGATTGGTCTGGTTTTGCACCTCTTCAGTTCCCACACTCTCAGAAGCCATCATCTGTCCCTCATCCTTTGCTTCCATCTGATAAGCATCTTCAAGCAATTCTACATTCTCTTCAGCCTCCATAAATTCCTCATTCCCCAACGAATCACCATTTTCTTCAAGCTTCCACATTTCTTCCTCATGATCAAAAGCATTATCTCTAGGATCAATTATTACCCGTTCCTTCGTTTTGTCAGACATTTGTTCATTGTCTTCTCTATCACAAGCATCTTCTTCTTCATTGTTTTCTTCTGGTCTACAAGCCGCACTAACTTCCTCCTTCGGTTCTGATATCTCAAAAGTTTCTTCAGATATCTCCTCAAATTTTTCCTGTACAGAAACATCTTCTAACAGCATCTCATTCTCTTCCTTCTCGGAAACATTTTCTTCCTGTTCAATCTTATGCTGATGTTTCTCCTCCATATCCACCCCTTCCTTAGCAACTGTTAATCTCTCCAAATCGTCAGTATCCTTTACTTCTTCCATTTCAACCTTTTTCTCATCTTCTATTGGTCGCTCTGGATCTTCTGATTTCCTTTCACATGGTTCTAGTTCATTGCACACGTTCTCTTCAGCTTCCTCCCACTGTTCACCAAATCTTAGTTCAGTTTCATCTTCTTTCGTATCATGAAACTCTACATCAGGCACTGATTCATGCAGACATTCCTCATTATCACAAAACTCTCTCGATTCATCTATTTTCTTCTTCAGCTCAGTAGCTTCCTCAACAACTTCTGATTCCTCGTTATATTCTTCTGGTTTGTCGATGGTTGTCCTCTCTTCTCCCTCATGTTCATTCAGATCCTGGGTTACATCCTTTTCCCTTTCTCCGTCTTTTGCGGCTTCCCTTTTCTCCACTTCATCTTGTCTACAATCAGCCTGCAGAGATATGAAACCCTTTGCACATGTTTCTCCAGCAGCTTCTCTTGCAACGAAACCTCTCTTCTCGTCTTCTAATTCAGCAGCCACTTGGTGAACTTTGATCACATTTTGCATTTTTACTCCATCAGAAGTTTGCTGAGAAGCTACTATCTTTTCACTAGTCTCCTGAGCTTTATCTTCCCTGAAATTATTTTGTTTGACAGTATCTTTACTCTTCTTTCTCTCCTCACTAGTCGAACTACCATTAGATCGGGGTTTGACCCGTCCCATATAACCTTTTCTTCTTTCCATTATTTCTTTTGCAACTTTTAACCTAGCTTGAGCCTCCTCTATTGCTTTCTTCACTGCTGCTGCAGAAGTAGCAGCAACTGAATTCACATCCAATTCATCATCAAAGTAAGGGGGAGAAGAAACACCCATATCACAATCCAAAGATTGGCTCCTCGGAACCCCAAACTTCAAAGAATCACGATTATTAACACCATTGTTATACGACATGCTTGAAGCTCGCTTCACTTTTGAAGGAGGTGTTCCATGGCCAAAATCATAGGTCCCAAATAGTACATCATTACAATCAGACCCATTACTTTTAGGATTGCTATGGAACTGATCCACACCTTTCAAAGTCTCTTTACCAACACCACAAGCTTGAACATCAGACGCTGGTTTCTCACAATGTACACCATCACCCCCTTTCCCCCCACCTAACTTTTCAGTCCCATAAGGCTCGTTTACAGCAGAAGAAACCGGGTTCTCCCTCGGCGAAGCTATGTTTTCATCAACAACACAAGTGAAACCAGGAACAGCTACATGTATTGTTCCATTCGTCCCATTTTTGCTTCCGAGGCTACTTTTATTGTAAGACATTTTGAACTGCTTCACACCATTACTTGATCCATGGGAAGCCTCATCCTTCGACACAACTCGATTACTTGAAGGATACGAAAACGACCCCTCTGAATGCGATTTCGTCTTAGCTGGTCTCCTACAAAATTAATCTAATTTATGCTAGATCTTTCCTCATATTTAACGTGTTAAATTTAGCACTACCATTTTCTAATGAATTTAGCATTCAACGTTAAATGCAAAGATCAAAAGTTCAACACAACTATTCTCAAACCAAACAAGCTCTTAAAGATCAAGGTTTTACCTATACATGAAAACACAAACATATTTCAACATCCAAACACGCCCTAACACCATATTTACATATTTAAGTAACTAAATAGAAGATCAAAAGGAAAAATAAATAAAATGAACTTACTTTTTATCTCTAGTTGGCTTAGCGACGAATTCTTCGTGAGAAACAGCAAAATCAACATCCCCAAAACCACCAAAAATATTGGAATAATCAAGCTTCGAGCTAGAAACCTCGATGGAGAACTTTCTCTGGTTCAGTTCAGGGACATCGAGGAACGGAATCGAAGAACCGGAACCACCGCCGAATATCTCGGCGTAATCTTCAACGGCCGATCCAACTTTGGTTTGACCACCGAAAACGCCGTCGTACAAGCTTTTACCATTGAAACTATGGCCGTTACTAAGTTTCTTACTGAAAGATGTAGCAGCCGAAGCTCTTTGGTACTCCATTGAAATAACAAAAATAAAAATAAAAAAGAGATCTTTTAGGGTTTGTTTTTCATAGGATTTTTTTTCCCTCTGTTTCACTGCAGTGTACAAGACACGAAGAGAAGAAGAAGAGTCTGTGAGGAGACGAGAAAATGAAAAATAAAAAATATTTGAAACGAGAAATTGAACAGAAAAAAAAAAAGATATTAGTAAATGTGGGGTATATTTGTCAGTGTACGGTGAAGGTTAAAATTTGTCATAACTCCCTGTATTTTTTAAAAATTTATAATTTAGTCCTTATACTTTTATTTCCAAGAATTTAATCTTTTTACTTTTGAGATTTTAAAATTTAAGTCAAACAGTTAAATTTTTTTGTTAATTGCACTAGGCAACCCCAAACTATTACTTTCATTTTAAATTGGTCCTAAACTCCAAAACGTTCTAATTACGGAGGCAAACAGGCTGGCTTGGGCAGGCTCGGATTGGCCTTTCTTCATATTGGGATTTTTTTAGGCCCAAATTAGCTTGACTCTGATTTTTTGGGCTCGAAATTTTTCAAACTAGACTTTTTTGAGCTCAACTTTTTTCGAATTAGAGCTTAGATCCGAGCCGGCAAACTTTGATGGGTTCAAATAATTTTGAATTTTTTTAAGTTATAAATATTTTAATTTTTTAATGTAATAATTCATTTTACTTTTATAAGATAACAACACAGTTCAGATTTTCTCTGATTCTTATGGACTTAGGCTTTGTTGGGCTCAGGCTTGGATTTTCTCGAGCTTGAATCTGTTACAAGCTTGGGCTTTCTCGAACTTAAATTGTTATGGGGTCAAATCAGCATGGGTGAACTTTTGGGTTCGGGCCTATTTGCTAGCTTTAGTCTTAATTACATCTCCAAACTATCAATGTTATGTCAATTAGGTCCTTTCGTTATTAAAACTATTAATTTAATCATTAAATTAGACGTCAAATATTACATAGCTAAATTTAAAATAAAAAATTTGAAGAAATAAAACTTCGTCGCATAACTTTTAAAAGTAAAAAATTAAAATTAAAGTAAAACTGAAAAAAAAGTGAACAATAAAAATTCTGTAAAAATTTTAAAAACCTTAAAACTAATATTTTTAAAACATCTACTTTTATAATATTCATTTTTTAAAAAAATTCATTTAAAATTATGTTACATAAGATTTGGCGTGTCATTTATCATTTAAATTAATGATTTTAGTAACAAAAGAACCTAATTGATATATCCTCGATAATTCAGGGATGTAATTAAAATGATTTGAAGTTTAGATACCAATTTAAAACGAGGGTCATAGCTTTAGGGATGATTGATGCAATTAACTCTAACTTTTTTGCTGCGACATTTTAAAATAAAAATAAAAATCACTTGATAATCATGTAATTAAAAAATAATATCGTAATTACCATTAATTTTTAAAAAAATAATATTAACAGTTGGATCCAAGGTTGTTTGAACTGAACTTCACCAGCTGATTAGACTGGTTGGACACGAAATTGACAGAGGTATCAATATGAAGGACATTAAATTAGTTAACCTGAAAAGCGATACAAACTTGTTGAAACGTGCAATAAACCTGTTTTTAATGATTTATTTAATTGAACCAATTAGACCAATTGAATATCGATCCAAATAAGGATATTGAATCCATTATTCTGAGAATCGGTACGAACAAATAGAACCAAGTAGTTGAACCAAATCTTTAACATTTTTTTATGATTTATTTAATCAAATCAATTAGATTAATTGGACCGATAAACCGGTAGCCTGACCAGTTAGCTTCAGAAAACTTTGATTGAATCTAAATTTAAAAATCTGAAAAGTAAAAGAGATTAAATTATTAAAAATAAAAATAAAAAACTAAATTTAAAATTTTTAAAAAATAAAGAGATATCGGATATTTCAACTGTAAATTAAATTTTAAGAAATTATTAAAAAAATAAAAAGGAAAAAAGGGGCGAATGGAGGGAAAGATGAAAAGGAAGTGACCGGGAAAAGCCGGTGGAGAAAGTGGGTAATTGGGGGATCACATTTCTCGATGATCAAGTAAGCAGCTTTTCTTTTTAATAAGTTGTCGTTTTACGAGAACTAGAATGTCGTGTTTCCAGGCTCCAACCTGTCACCAACCAACCATTCCACGCCGACGCCGTGGTCAATGAAAGGGTAGTTTGAGGTCACGTTATTGCTCCTATTCTTTCTTTTTTCTTCAAATATTTGCATTTAATATTCTCTCCAGTTTTTTGATTTCATCGATAATGTTTCAAATAATTTTTTATTTAATTATATTTTTATATATGGTTTTTTATCATTCTTCTATTTTTTTTCGGATTTTGTTTTGAGCGTGGTTGAAGGCTAATTTGTTAAGGTTTTAAAAATTAAATCGGTAATTGAATTAATTAGATTATTAATTTTTGATTCATTGGTTTTATTTTCGATTGAATAAATTATTAAAATTTATAAATAAAAGTAAAAAAAATAATTCAAATGGTTCAATCGCCAATTCAACTAAGGTTATTTGAACTGGATCAGTTGATCGAACCAATTAGACCGAAAACTGATCAGGGTATCAGTCCAGACAAGGGCATTAAATTGCTTGACTCGAAAATCGGTACAGACTAATTGAACCGGCAAAAGATCGATTGAACTAGATTTTTAATATATTTTATTTTTATGAATTTTTAATGATTTATTTAATCAAATCGGATATACATGTTAGATCGACAAACCAATGGCCTGACCAATTCGACCACCAGTCCAATTCTGAAAACTTTGAGTTCAACTTATTTTTTTAACCCAATTCAACCAAATTGTATCAATTTGCGGATCAATCGATCTAACCCCTTATTCCAAATTAGTACACCGACTGGCCCGATCCAAATTTTGAGAACAATGCAAATCGTCATTTCGCTCTATTTTGGGGGTTAATAAGTAATGTTCCATTTAGAGTTTAAAGACAACTCAAGTTTACTCTCTCAAGTTATGGTCGAAGAGACAGTTTCATGACCCTCAAAGTGAAGTGATGGGAGCGTTTCTTTGTGTGATGTGGTGACATTATAGATCCAACACTTTGAATCTTTCTTTGTTGGAGTTTTGATCGGGTCATTACTTGATATATTATCCATATGGACTTTGAGGGTGAGAATACTCTCATATCTGGGTTTGTTTACTCTCCTATTCACGATTTTGTAATTAATAATACTTCAAATTATGAACGAATGAATGATTGACCTTAAAAAAGTTTCAAGTTTGTGATTATCATGCATCTATTGTCTAATACAATATTTAATCATAATCTTTAAAAAATAGGAGTCATCAACGCAATGAAACACATTAACTATTATAAAAGCTCGTTAAACCCATCAGTTAATGTTTCTAACAAATAGCAACTTAGACCTACTTGTAAAGTTTTTTAATTCAAGTTCAATATAACATTTAAGGGCATTTGATTCACAAAATGTAATATTACTTTCGATAATAGGATTATTGAATTTTAATATTACTTTAACACATTACTAAGTATGATATATTATCTTGTTTGGTAGAACGTAACGTTACCTAAAAGCACATTTCATAGTCATTGTTATAGAATTTATCTATTTTTAACATGTATAAATATATAAGTTAAAAACAATTTTATACATTATTAGGATGCCAATTATTTATTTCACCAACAATGAATATTTAAAAATTTATGATAATATTAACAAAATAGCATATATCACTCCAAATATATATATTTTTTTTTCTACCATATTCTTCGTGAGTAAAATTTTGATAATATAAGCTTGCAACTGATAAATTCAATACTTTTCTATCATGCTCCTAATGAGTAAAACGTTTAGATCCGAATAAATTGGTTGAACTAAAAATTAGTTAGGACGTGAGTTTGAAAAATAATATTGAATAAATTGAATCAGGAATTAATTAAAAATTTGATCGAATCATTTTTTTTATGAAAATTTTAATAATTTTGTAATTAAACTGGTCGGACCGACGAATCCATGACCTGACCAATATAATTAATCTTATTCTAAAAACATTGCTTAATAATGCAAAAAAAAGAGTTGCTTTACGTCGTGCCTAGAGGTGCTCATGGGTAGGGTTGGGCTGGGTTTGAGTTGGGTCTAAACATGATATTAATATATTTTATACATGTCCAAGCCCAGCCCAATCTAACATACGGGCCTAAAATTTTGTTCAATCCCGTCTATATTTACAAAAGACTAACTTAAACCCATTTTAGGCTCACCTATATTATTTTTTTTTTTAAAATATTTATTTATTTATATTTAACAATTATATATCTTTTTTATTTATTGAATTTTTTATATAGTCATCTTAATATTATTTTAATGTTTACATTAGAGTAGTATTATATACTTAGTATATATTTATTTATTTTACGTGTTATAAAGTACATAATATATAAAAATAGCATGATATAAAACATTATAAACTTAAAAACGGTCGGGACTCGGGCATTAAATGTTAAAGCTCGAGCCCAACTTATATTTTAAACGAACCTAATTTTCTTACTCTAACTCTTTTCAAACTTAATATTTTTAGACAGACCCTCTCAAATTTGAACAGATCCACGCCCGACAAACACCAGGATTAGGTGTTTTTGCCATCTCCAAGCTTACTTGTTGCTGATTTTTATTTTTGGACAACTTTTGTCATGAATTTTTGGGGATTCAATATCTCTCTTGTTCTTACATTTTACAAGAGTTTAATTAATGTTAAAATATGTTATCCATTTTTATTATTTTCATAAATTTAAAATTTGTTTTGTGTACTTTTATTTTTAAAAATTTAGTTTTTATATTTTTAAAATTTAAAATTCAAGTCCGAATTATTAACACTGTAATTATTTTTGTCAAATTTGTTGGCGTGAAATTTTGAAATTAAAAAAAAAAACTCACTTGGTAGAAAAATAACTAAAAAATCTGACATTGTAATGAACCTAATTTAACAATATAATTTTAACGGTGTTAACAATTAGACTTCAATTTTGAATTTTGAAAAGTAGAAAGACTAAATTCCTACAAATAAAAGTACATGGATTAAAATCCAAAATTAATAAGAGTACAAGGACTTATGACAGCTTTTTACCTTTAATTAATTGTGGTTTTAATCCGTTATATTGTTGATTTTTTTTAACTAATATAAAGTTTTGTTTTATGGCCTATGAAAATTAATTCTTACGTGGTTCATTGTTGTCCCTTCTAACAACGTCATCTTTAGGGTTTGAATCTCATCTCTTTATTTGAAACTGCAATGTGCCATACCACTTCAATAATAGATATTTGTAATTTAAACTCTTTATTTTAATTTAACATAATTTGATCCCTTTTATTTTATAATGTTATTAGTAGGTTCAAATTGATAACATTATTAATTATTGCATTTAAATTAAAAACATGGGTATTTTTTTTCTTAAAAATGGGCATAAACATTCAATTGAATCAAGGTTTTCAGAACTCTATTGGTAATCGAATTGATCAAACCACCAGTTCAATTGATTCGACCAATTTATCTGGTTTAATTAAGTAAATCATTAAAAATATAGAAAATTCGTTCAACTAATTTGCAAGTCAATCAATTTAACCCTTCTAATTGGACCAGTACGCAATTGATTCTTGGTCCATCCAATCAACATTGGTTGGTTATATAAATTTATTATTATTTAAATATTATTGACTAAATATTGTATGATTGAATAAAAATCAACCACATCAACATAATCATATTACCAATGATGATTGTACCTGATTTATCCCTCTATTATAGGGATTTGATCACATTAGTCTCTTTACTATTAAATGGATCAATTTAGTTTCCGTACTGTTAAAAATAATTAAATAAGGTCAAATTAAAATAGAATTAACATTTACTATTTAAATTACACCATTTATAGTTTAACAGAATTAATATTTTTAAAGTTTTTACAGGTTTTGTTTACAATTGAAAAATTAATTTTCAAGACATTCTTTATACAGTAAATGTTAACTCTGTCAAAATTTAGACTTATTTGATTGTTTTAATAGTATAAAGACTGAATTGATCTATTTAATAACAAATAGATTAATTTGATATGATCCCTATGATACAAGAATCTCTTGAATAATTTAATCTTATACAAATTTCAAACATAAACAATAAAATCATAGTTTCATCTTTTTTGTAATGATAAAATGATCCCCAACTTCCACATTGATTGATTTTTATCTCCAACAATAAGACTATGAATCCTATTAAAAGTATAGTTATCATTTCCAAGAAGATTATATAGTTGATGACCCCTCAACAAATGTCCCCACTTTACAAATTAAAAATTTCAAAGGCTAATTCTTTGGTTTGAATGTTTGAAATAGGAAGGAAAGGGACCTCACCTTAGTACCCAAATTATGATTAGCTTTTCACTATTTAACATCATCTTGGCATTTGAAAATTGGCCAATCACCCACCCATATGATGATGCTTCTTATCTCTTTTTCCTTTCACTGCTTGCATCTATACACTATCTTAAATATCCTAAATTTTGTGTCTTCATTAGAGTTGAGTTGAGTTAAGTTTTTTAAAATTAGGGTTTAGTTTTAGATTTTTTTATCTTTTTTTTTTGTGTTATTAAAATTTATTATGATAAAATGATTTTTGTTTTTTATGAATTTTTAATCTTATTTAGTAAGTCTCAATATATTTTAAACATTATGTCATCGTTAGGGTTGAGTTCAATTCAATTAAGTTCGATTTGATTTTTTTTTAAAACTTTTTAGAACCGTGAATGTTAATTTAGTTCAATTTAGTTTTTAATCTTTTTATATTAATTTGGGTTTTTTTTAAAAATTTATTTTGATAAAATAAATTTTGCTACGTAATTTTTTATATTATTTGTTAAAATTTCTAAGTTTCAAGTAAATAAAAAATAACCAATAACTTTTATATAACATCATAATATTTTGAGTTATTTTTCTCTATTTTAAATATAGAATCTTAATATTTATATTATAAAAAATAAAATTAATTATGAATTTAATGTATTTCTAGAGAGCTAATCCATTTTTTATATCATTATCTTTTTCTTGTTATGCCTAAAATTATCAAATTAGCTCTACAAATACAAGCATCACTAAAATGAGTTATCCATAACTCTTCCCAACCTTTAAAGAGGAGGATAATATTTTTCAACGCGCTTGAACTCACATCTTCTTACACTAAGAACAATACAGATACTAACCGAGCTAAAACTCAATCAGCAATAGAGAATAAATTGTATGAAACTGTTATTCCACATCATTTCTATCCATTTCGAATAGAAAAATGACAAATCAGATTTTTCCTCTTAATTTTTAACATTTTTAATTGTACTTAAATTTTTTTAGAAGAAAAAAAAAGTTAAAAATTAAGAGAGAAAAAATCTAATTTGTCATTTTTCAATTAAAAATAGATAGAAATCACGTAAAATCGCAGTTTCAGACAATTATTTCTCATCAACAATAATAGTTTATTTTTTAAAAGTAAAAGATGTAACAATCATTACTAACATAAATCTTTAGAAATACATCTAATAGAGCATTATTATAAATGATGGTGATGTGGAAAGCTTGCATAATTATCAGTATATTATGTATTATCCAAAGATGTAATAATTATTATACTAACAACAAAATCTTAGCAAAAAGCAACCACTATAATGGATCTAAACAGGCTGTTTTTCCTTTCCTAGAATCTAAGAAGGTGAAGCACTTTATCCAAAAAAAAAAAAATGTGCTATTAAGTCCTTATGTTGTTTAAAATTTTAGAATTTAATCTTTATACTTTTATTTTTAAAATTTTAGACTTTGTGCGACATTTTAAAATTTACACTTAATTGTCATATAATTGAAAAACTGATGTCATAATAAAAAAAAGTAATAGTGTTGACAATTTAACCTGAATTTTAAAACCTACGTACGGAGGCTTATAACATATTTTAATCATTTTTCTATTACTCGGAATTATGTTGGGTTTTGATAAAATTTAAAATCAAACCGAATCAAACCATTAAAAACAAAATAAAGATTTCACAATTTACTTCTTTCATCTATAAAATTAAAATCCGAAATCTTACTTAAAATACGTCGAATTTTTTATTTCTCGACTCGATAAAACTATATAATTTATAAATCATGATTGAATGAGAGTATTTTTTATGAAAGTAATGAAAGCCCTTTTGATCTAAATCTAACACAAAGTGAATCTCTCTGCCAGTATCAATAATATATCATAAAAGAAATCAGAATCCAAAGCATAAAAAAGCAGATTTCTGCTTTGCTTTTTTTTGTGCTTTTGGTCTGATCTACCCATTTCTCTCAATTCAGTGACTAACAGCTCAGCTCATCCATTTTGGCCTTTTAAGCCTTTAGCCTTCAAATACTACATTTTTTATCCATTATAATTGAATTGTTGTATTTTTTAAGGTAAATTATATTCAATGTGATTAAATTATTAGTAAGTTTATATTTTGGTTATTTGATTTAAAAAAGTTACAAAATGTAAACTGAAATATTCAAAAGTTTTCATTTAAGTTACTAGGCTGCAAATTCCTTTTCTTTTTTAAGTTTGGTTAGTGAACTTCAAGTGACAATTTGATAATTGATACAGTGGATCAATATCCATCGACGAGTAGAGGAAGATGCCTTAGATCCAATCTGGTCTGATGGTTAGTGTCAAAGATCAGAGAAGAAACTTGTTTGGGTTTTGGTTTGCGAATTCATAATGTTCAAAACTATTTCATGAAAAAATATTAAACTTTAGAAGAAAAAAGAAATGAGATATATGACAAGCACTATGGCTTTCTCAAAGTTGATGGACGGCATAGGAAGCATTTAATATACATCCACCATATTATGTTTCCCAATTTGACCATGAAGTGACTAAATAATCAATGGGTTGAGATAAATAATTGAAAATTAATGAGTTAAAAAAAATTTGATGTAGGCACACTACATTTGGACGGCTTGCAATATAGATCATGGGAAATTTTAAATTTCTTAAAAAAATACATGAGCGGGGCGGCAATATAATATGGAAATTTGAATTTTAATCTTCTAAAAGAAGAACCACGAAAATAGAGGATAGAGAGCATGTAAATAAATAAAAATAAATAAATAAATAAGTAAGTTGATCTAATCTTTTAATCATGAAGGAAAAATTAATGGAATGCTTAAATTATTTGCTTATGGGATAATATGGAATGGACGACAAGCACCGTGTCCATACCCCCGTATTAGGCGGAAAAAATGGAATTATGAGATTCTATTCTATCTTTGAAGAGTCCAAAATTTCACCAAGGTTTTGATTTGATCCCGAGCTTCCCCAGAATCCCTATTTCTAGGGTGTTACAGTGAAGAAACTTGAAATGATTTGAATTGGAAACTGACTCAAATCCCAAATGATTAGAAAGCAAAATGACCCAAGTTGAAAACAACTTAAACTCGAATCTGGCCCGAACCCAAAATGACCCAAAACTAACCCGACCTACCCAATTAACAAGTTGAAGAGTCTAAAAGTGCTAGCATTAGTGCATCAAGTACAAGCTCAAATCCAAAATAATCAAAACTCTAAATAGTTCGTAGTCAAAAGAACTCAAACCTCAAATGATCTAAACTTGAAATTACATCAACCAAAAATTGTCCCAAACCCAAATCATCCAACAATTATAAGTTTAAATTCACCTGATTCAAATTAACCAGGCCCAAATATTAAAGGTTCATTTGGGTCAATTCCTTAGAGTGCAATCCAAAATCAGGCTAATAGCCCATTTACTCAATGTCAAGAAGCCTTATCAGTGACCCAACCTATGTACTGGGGCAGACTCAAACCATGAAAAGGCCCAATATTGTCTTTAGGTTAAAATATGATGTTAGTCCCTATACTTTGTCAAAATTTAAAAATTTAGTCCTATACTTAATTTTACTTTTCCAATTTAAAAATTTCAGTGCAATAAATAACGTCATTAGTATTTGGTTAAATATTCCACAAGTCCTTTTGCTTTTCATAAATTGGGAATTTGGTTTATATATTTTTATTTCTAGCAGTTTAGTCTCTCTACTTTTTAGATTTCAAAATTCAAATCCAACGGTTAACAGTATTAAAATTATTTTATTAAATTTATGTTCATTACAATATCAGTTTTTTAGTTACAATGCTACCAAGTGAGTATTTTATTATTTTAAAATGTAACACCATCCAATTTAACCCAAAAAAAAAAACTGTGTTAACAATTAATCTTGAAATTTGAAATATGAAAAGTAGAGGACTAAATATCAAAATTTTGTAAAAGTAAAAGTACTATAAAAAAATTTAACCCTTTTACTATGGGTGTTTTCTCTCTCTTTGTCTTGAAGAAGAAGAAAAGAAGAAAAAAAACCTCTTAAATTACAGTCCAGAGACGAAGAAACAAGGGGAAAAATCAAGTTTTTTGTTTTTTTCTTTTGTAGAATCAAATAGATAATGTTCAGGAACCAATACGATACCGACGTCACTACATGGAGCCCGGCGGGCCGGTTGTTCCAAGTGGAGTACGCGATGGAGGCCGTGAAACAAGGCTCCGCGGCGATCGGACTCCGATCTAAGACCCATGTTGTTTTGGGTTGCGTTAACAAGGCTAATTC
The DNA here is from genome assembly GCA_005393395.2 of Gossypium australe. NCBI lineage: Eukaryota > Viridiplantae > Streptophyta > Magnoliopsida > Malvales > Malvaceae > Gossypium > Gossypium australe. The sequence goes on along the minus strand of CM016619.1, from coordinate 145,103,880 downwards.
CGAGTTGTCTTCTCACCAGAAGAAGATCTTCAAAGTCGACGACCATATCGGTGTCGCCATCGCCGGTCTCACCGCCGACGGACGCGTCCTTTCTCGGTATATGCGGAACGAGTGTATCAACTATAGCTTCACGTACGAGTCGCCGCTTCCCGTGGGCCGACTCGTTGTTCAACTCGCCGATAAAGCCCAGGTCTGTTTCAATTTTGTCTCAATTGAATCACTTGGTGATGTTGATTTAGGGTTCTTTTTATAGAATTGAAAAATTCTTTTTTTTTTTTTTTTTAGGGTTTGAACGTCAATTGGGTCTCTGCTGAAAAGTCTTCACAAGCATGAAATTTTCAAGTAATTGAAGCTCAAAAATAGTTATTGACTTAGCTAGATTACTGTTCTAAATTGAAAATTATACTACATAGAAGACTATATTATGTAGAAAAAGATTGAAAAGATCAAGTAATGTGGAAAACTTAAGTAAATAAGACTATCTAATTGCATTATTGTTGAAATGGTTGATGATTAACACCTAAAAGTACCATGGAGGCGCCTCTCCGAGGAGTTGGATAGTATTTTGCCCCTCTACTAAAAAAATAGGCAAATTAGTCCCTGTTTGTTAGTTCAGTTGGTGGAATAAGCAGAAAATACACTTGGCATCATGCTGACATAATTTTTAGCAAGGATCAGTTTACTTTTTGATTTAGCGGACAGGGATTAATTTGTCTATTTTTTAAGTAGAGGGCCAAAATGCAATCCAACTTTTTGTACAAGGGCCTCTATGGTATTTTTACTATGATTAACAATGTAAAATGATAACCGAATGTCCAATACATAATAGCAAATGGCAAATGGTTATAGCTGAGGGAATTTCGATCTTATGGTTTGTATATTCATTATTGAGTTAGCAATACTTGGATGTTGAGGATAAGATGTTGAATGTACCATAGCATCGAGTGATTAGGGCAAAAGCTTTATGGTATAAAATCAGGTTAGAGAAATTAAAAGAGTGTTGTTGTGAGTGCCTTCCATTGACTGTTAATTGAAGGTCATCCGTGTGCTGATGTTTAACCGTGCGGGTGTTATCTGATCAAGTAGCGTTTTTAAGATAACTTGTGATAAACCTAATACGGACCATGTACTTTTGTTGATGTAAGAGGTGAAGATTGTTGGTTCTACTGTGCATTAAATGATGTTAAGTATTTTAGGTTGGTTATAGTTAGTATGGATAAGTTCGTTGTATGATCTCTTTTTTGCTTATGCCACTTCGATAGTTGGTTTGTTGAAGCTTTCAAAGTTTCTCTTTTGTTTCTTTTCCTCACTATTCTCTGCTTATTCAGTTTGCTGCTCAAAGTTCTGTATATTTCTGGAATGTAACAGGAGTAGATTTTTGGTTCTATTACATTCTTGAAGGTCTAATATAATTTGTATATCTTCATTTGTATCGTTATCTAGCAAGCTTTTTGTTTTGCGGTGTTTAATTTGTAACCAGGTTAGAAACACTTTTTTTTTTTTTTTCTCGTGGAACACCGAACCTATTGGATTTCTCGAAAGCCAAACCATGTTATTTGTTTGTGCAATTGAGATGGAAAAATGCTTCTCTTTTCGGTGGCAGGTCTGCACCCAACGTTCTTGGAAACGACCTTATGGTGTTGGTTTGTTGGTGGCTGGCTTGGATGAATCCGGGGCTCATCTCTACTATAACTGCCCAAGTGGAAACTACTTTGAGTACCAAGCTTTTGCCATTGGATCACGCTCGCAAGCTGCAAAAACGTACTTGGAACGCAGGTTTGAGAGCTTTAGAGACGCATCACGGGATGATCTGGTCAAGGATGCTATTATGGCAATAAGGGAGACCCTGCAAGGAGAAACCTTAAAAAGCTCGGTATGTACGGTTGCCGTGGTAGGGGTCGGGGAGCCATTCCATATCTTGGATCAAGGAACCGTGCAACAAATGATTGATGCCTTCGAAATTGTGGCAGAGCAAGAAGGTCCTGCTGCTGAACCTGATGCTGATGCAGGACAGGAGGCTTCAGCCGAGCCCGAACCTGAACAGGGTGCTGCTGCTGGCGAAGGCGTGGCCCCTATGGATATTTGAGGACGAAAAAACCTGCTTCCTGGTCCTTCTAGATGAGTTTTTTTCGACAATGTGCTTGGAAATTCGGGTTAGTCACTATTTAGACATTATTGTGTTGGATATTTACTTGCCAGCCTGAGCTGAAACTTGAAACTACATTTACATTTATACTCAAGATTGTTACTGCCTCTTGAATTATGAAATTTGGTGCAATTCTCTTGGAAAGACCAATGTCAATGTGCATTGGGGTTGCTGATAGAGTCACTCTGTGTCCTCCAAACCAAACATAAACACTCTAAACCCAACATTGGACATGGTTTGGAGGACAACACACTTTGCAAACCTCCTAGACCCCTGCATTAAGAGCCAGAATGTTTTTTGTCCCCCTTTTAAAAAAAATAGGTAAATAAGTCCATTTACGTTAGGTCAAATAGTTGATCATTCTATTAAAAATTTCATTCAAATCTATTGTTAAAAATTAGTCCATGTACGTCAGGACGAGGTACATTTGACAGATCACATGTTACTATTTGTTTATTCTATTAATTATAAGTTTTTAATATTAAAAATGAATGAAATATTTAATAAAAAGGATCAATTTGTTTTTTGATATAATGTATAACAATTATTTGTCAATTTTTTTTAATGGAGGGGACAAAATGTAATTTGACAAAATCTTTATAATATATTTACCATCAAAATCCCTTTAATAATATACAAAAACACATCACCACAAAAATAATGTAATAAATAAACAAAGCATATATACTGTCTTAAGATGATCATGGATAATGAGAATTTGAATATTTTTGTAAGTATTCGATTTATTTTTGCAGATTTAAATATTGATCATTGCGAATAATGAATTTTGATTAGGATATTCATTAACAAACTCAAATTTTGACATATAAATTCATTAGTCTTTTTACTATTTTTAGATTTTTTTGAGTAATTTCTTTGTAGGGTTAAATATTTAATAAATATTTAATTAATTTGGATTAGGATAGTAGTAATCAAATTTGGATTTGATGTAAATAATTAACATTTTCAAAATTTAAAATAAATTTACAAATTAAAATATACTAGAATGGGATAATATAATTTTTGACTTTCGAAGTTGTTAATTAGGTTCATTTTGTTATTTATACATTTTTTTTTTTACTTTGGTCTTTAAACTTGGCAACTAAATTCATATTGGTTCATATACTAGAATTCTGTCAAGATTTGATAATGTGACCAATGTTATTGGAACGACGGATAGATGATTGATTGATATAATGATCTGAACAGATGAGTTGAACCAATTCACTCAGAAATACTTAAAATTGATAAAAATAAAAAAGGGGATAAAAATCAACAGTTGAACAAATTGGTTCAGTTTAATAATTTTAGATTTTTATAAAAAATTAATTAATTATTATTGGCCAGATGGTCGAACCAATTGAATTGATTGAATCAAGAGTCGGTGGTCTAACTTGTTCAATCACCGGTCCGATTATTAGAAAACTGAATATGATATTTGAGATTATATAACATCAAAATTATATAAAATTAATTTCAAAGTATCTTCAATTTTATATTTATGAAGTTGAGGGATGAAAGCACATAAAGAGAAGGCCCAATTTAGTGTTATGAACAAAACGTCGTCATGAAGGTGCGTTTGGATGCATTAGACACGGGCGAAATAACTGTAAACTACCTGCAAATTTGTCCTTTTTATTGTTTTCAAATGTTCTTACTATTTTCGTGAAATTCGGCATGAAAATCTTCATCTTCAATCAAAGGCAACCCGCAAATAAAAAATTTGTTTAAAAATTTTAATTAAAACTTATTTATATAAAATAATTTCTAAATTCATCATCCATATTTGATTATTGTTTTTTGTTTTTAGGGAGGTGTTTAAAAAATAAAATTAATTTTTTTAATGGACGGATCCGGTGACGACGTTGCCGCGGTGGTAGCGCCGATAGCGAAGTGGAAGAGCGATTTCTCACGGACGTTTCAGTACTTTTTGGATCGTTCAACGCCACACCTGATGGAAAGGTGGCTTGGAAGTCTCGCCATTGCGGCCGTTTACGTCCTTCGCGTTTACTTATTGCAAGGCTTTTATATCGTGTCTTATGGCATTGGGATTTATATCTTGAATCTATTGATTGGTTTTTTATCGCCTAAGGTTGATCCTGAACTTGAGCATTTGGATGGTGCTTCGTTGCCGACTAAAGGTTCTGATGAATTCAGACCTTTCATTCGCCGACTTCCAGAGTTTAAGTTTTGGTAAATTTAAATTTAAAACCCGTTTTTCGATTTGGGAATTACTTTTAACTTTTTTTTTTATTGTTATGATCAATAAATTTCATGAATTTTTTGCATTTAATGACTGGAACTTGAAATGCTGAAATCGGTAAGAATTTATGGAAATATTTACTCTATGAATAGCAAATTAGGATAATAAGCACTGTCTTAGTGATTTATAAGGTGCTAGGAAAAGAAATTGATTGCTTTATTGAAGTTTGTTGATACTAGGCTGAGATGATGGTAGTTGTAGACTGTTCATTTGGTGGGTAGAAAGCCATAGGACATATTATGAGTGTTCAAAGAGGAAGAAAGGTGGTTGAGGGATGAAAATAAATATAGAAGAGAGAGGCCGGAGAGAGAGATCTCAAAGCCTTGGCCATCTTATAAAAGGTGCTTATGGTTCTTCTTGAGGCGCCATGTCTCGGTTTCATGTTGATTTCGTATTCTTGAAGTTTAGCAGACCTATTGATATCACTTCTTCCTAAGGACAATGGGTAAATACGGTGTATGAATTTGTTATCGCAAGCGACCTTAGCTCACAAAACAACCTGCGAGGTTGGCGGATTGTGAGGGGACCTCATGAGGGGTAGGCATAACAAAGTTATCTTTAATTTCTTTTATTTTTCTCTTTCAGATATTATTGAACTCTCTAATTCTCAGTGTTTGAGTATTCAAAAACATACATGGACCATAACAAAATCATGCACATATTGACCAATAAAGAATTTGCATGTTTTGTTGATAAACTAGAACAAATCTAGAGTTTATTAAATATCTTTTATTTATAGACACATACAAGATCTCACAAGTATACATATTATGCTTCACCTCACTCATGCTAGCACCTTTTTTTGTGTGTGTGCCTTGAGCATGAGTCACTATGAGAATTGTAGTGCCTAGAGTGCCATGCGCCCTGTACAACACTGCCAACTATACTGGATCAAAAATGACTTGCTTTTATTTGGTATTATGGTTTCAGGTACTCAATAACAAAAGCTTTTTGCATAGGCTTCTTGATGACTTTCTTTTCAATATTTGATGTTCCTGTCTTTTGGCCCATATTACTCTTCTATTGGATTGCTCTCTTTGTTCTCACGATGAAGCGTCAAATAATGCATATGATCAAGTATAAATATGTTCCATTCAGCATTGGGAAACAGGTCATAGCTTAGATCTTACTTGTGGTAAAACTTGTATCATTGGAACACCTCATATAACATTTAACTTTTTTACCTTTTGGGTTTCAACAGAGGTATACAGGGAAGAAGACCTCTCCCACTGGCGCAGGTTTAGTGACGGATTGAAGGGGTTGTTTACATCCTTTTCTGGAAAAAAATCCAGAAAGTTGCAACCTTTTCTAAGTTCCAATTTTCATTGTTTTAGAATTTTAGAAGGAAGAGTTGTTAATCACATGTATGTATGTCGGGAATTCCGAGTTTTTATTTCGAACGATCGACATCAAAATTGGTTATTCTTCTTTCTCTATAACTTCTTCCTATGTATTAGACTATTAGTCAATATATATTCTTTTCATTGCTTCATTAAAGTTTGTTAATGATACAAGGCTGTGATGATGGTGGTTGTAGAAGATTCATTCTATGGGTGGGTAGAGAGTCGTAGGACGTATTATGAGTGCTCAAAGAAGAAGAAAGGTCGTTGAGGAATGAGAATAGTGATAAGAGAGAGAAAGAGATCAGGAAGCCTTGCCGCTAGGGGGATCTTATAAAGGGTCTCGCTGCTCTTTCTTGAGGTGCCACATTTCGGTCTCTTATTGGTTCCATATTCACGGAGCTCAGTCAATTTATTGACAGATTTCCTCCCAAGTATAAGTTGTCTTGTTAGGACAGCGGGTAAATAACGATGTACGTATATGTCACCTTTGCCAGATGTGTGTTCCCCGTGCTGTGGGTTTGCGAGGTAGAGAGTTCATTGGCCCTCGTCAGCAGGATTTTGTTCTTGCAGGAGATCTTAGCTCGTGGAACACTCCGCGTGGCTGGCGGGTTGTGAGGTGATCTTGTGAGGTGTAGGCATAACAAGGTTATCTTTAGAAGGAAGAGTCGTTAACCGTATGTACGTATTTATGTTGGGAATTCCGGGTTTTTGTTTCGAACGATCAACTATGTTCCACATCAAAATTGGTTAATCTTCTTTCTCTAAAGCTTCTTCCCATGTATTAGACTTAGTCAATATATATATATATTCTTTTCATTGCTTTAGGTTTTAGGCCCTTTTCCCCCATGTTTTTAGCTAGTAAGAAATAGCTCAAAAACTTATTTTGCTTGCATTGCTGTTTGTTGACCTGATATTGGTTTTTGTGGATGGTATGAAGAAAAGGGTAGCTGTCAAGCAGTCATCAAGGAGAGCTTCTTGGGAATCTTTTCAAGCCTTGATAACACAATATTTGAGGCTTTTAAAAATTATTTTAACTTGTGAATTATATGGTATTTTAATGGTGGTTGTATAAACTGAGTGCAGGGGAAATTCTTCAAGAAAATTGACTTTGAGGGATGAAGATATATAAAATGCCAGATGGATGCCTAATCATTACACACACGTCTTACAGAACAACTCTCCAACAACTGAGCCACAGTAATCCCCATGAGTTTCTTTTTTCTTTTTCTTTTTTTGTTTGTATTTGACTTTGATTACTTAAGGAAAAGAATATTACAATTTGAGTATTAAGTTTTATAATAGCATTGTTCATTAAACATGGCCAGCTAATTGTTGAAGGTTTTTTTGTGTCTGTCACTTCCCCCAGCTAGCCCTCTCAGAAAAAACCTTACATTAAAGCTCTCCAACAATATTCCGTAGGAAAAGAAAAATGGGTGATAGAACCTTTGTTGTGATATTCTTCTTTTGGGCATTTCTTACAATAATCACCCCAACCCTTGTTATCTGGTCAGAATCTTCCAAACCCTTGTTGGAAATGAATGGTAAGAGCTTAAAAAATCTTCACTTCTTTTAGTATTTCATGTCTGAATATTATGTTTGAATTGTTTTAGCATTCCTTTGCCTTTTGCAGGTCAGAAAAATGTGGGAATAAAAGATAGGAGAATGATTGGATATGGAGTGGAACAAGTAAGCAATGCAAGAATATCTTCAGCTCAAATGGAGGCAGCAACAACATCCACAACAACCGAACACCATAACTGGAGCTGGTTTCAAGAACTTGAAAGCTTAGCCAGCAAAGTCTTTCAAAAAGCAATGGGGTTGCTGATCAGTGTCAGCTAAATTCAATGATAAACCTTCAAAGAAACTGTATGTTTCAATTCCACCGTCCTCAGGTTTAAGTGGTAAAAGTAGCATGGTGGCCCTTGTACTAGAAGTCAAATTGCATTTTCCCCTCTACTAAAAAAATGGACAAATTAGTCTATGTAGGTTAGATTAAAGTATAAATTAGTTCTTCTGTTAAAAATTTCATTCATTTCTGTTGTTAAAAAATAATTCCTGTACACTAGAATAAGGTACATGTGGCGTGGCACGTGTAACTGTCTAGTTATTCCGTCAGTCATGCCAGTTTTTAATAGTAAAAATGGATGAAATTTTTAACAAAAGAAAATAGTTTGCTCTTTAATCTAACGTATATGGACTAATTTATTTATTTTTTAAGTAAAAAAGACAAAATGCAATTTGACTACTAGGAACATCATGGTACTCTTACCTGTTTAAATTTGTTACTGTCATTATTGTAAAATATAGTCAGAGAAAGCAAATATTTTCAGATATATTGACTCTGTATACAAAAAACACAAAATTATTGGGTAGAGTAGGTTAATGAAAAACAAAACCTTGAGTTTATTGAATGATTTGTTATGTTAGACTTTGGACTAGTTCACAAATTTTAGACTTTGGCTTGTTGTCTCTTGAAAATGACACAACTTATTTTATGATATTGAAAAACAAACTGTATGATTGCTGGTTTTTTTTTTTTTTTTTGAAAAGACCATATGTTTGACATTGACAGCTTCATATATAGGGGGCTGCCGAGCTTGATTTTTGTCCTAGTGTGAATTGTCTAAGTTTGGAAGAATAAGGTTAGTTGAGGATGCTAACAGATGATTTGTTAGTTCTAACTAATGATTCCAATCAAGTTTTCAATATATATATACACACACATGTGTGTATATGTATATTATTTATATAATATTATGTTGTTAATCAGAGACCATCCAGGCCATGGGCTTTGAACAACCAGGAATCTTCTTGTTGGAGCCCGAGGTGATAAGGGTTGAACTAAAATTGCTGCAAGTGCAAGGTTTGTCTTCTGTTCCATAGCATATAATTAAGGCTAGTTTATAAGTGTTGTTTTCTTTTTACAATGATAATTCAAACCAAGATTTCATGGAGTATATGAAGATGTCATAACTTGAGGTTGAAGCTAGTTTATTAGTTATTGCGTCAATAAAGTGATTATTTATGTATTTGTTGCACACCAATCAATTGGACGGGTAAGATGAATTTCGATCTGGTCAATTTAGAATTTAAAATTTTAGAATAATTTTTTTTTTTGGTCAATTTTAGATTTGGCTGATTTTAGTTTTGAGATGGGGAGATTTTAGGTTTGGGTTTGAGAAATGAGATTTTCAATTGGGTCATTGCGGGTTTGGATCATTTCAAGTTTGAGACTTAATTTTTTATTATGGATTTTAATCATTTTGAGTTATGGTTACTTTAAATTTGGCTCAATTCAAAATTTAAATTGATTTCAAAATTGAATCTATTCGAATTTGTGTTAATTTAGGTTAAGACTTTTTAATTTTCTTATTCTAAATAAGATCAAATTGAATTTTAACTCTAATTGATTCAACTCGGATAACATGGCTAAATTTTTAATAATATGATGGTATTGTTTTTAATAGCGAGGATAGTGCATCCTGTTGGGTGTTTTATTTGAAGATATTTTGATAATGCAACATTTACTCTTTAAATTTGGTATTTTTTGTTAATTTGATCTTTAATTTATTTTTAAAATTCAAGTGATAATGTGACACAAATATCATCACAACTTAATTGAAAGAACTATCAAGTTTCGAGACTAATATGAACAAAAGAATTCAAGACCAAAATGGAAAAAAATTATAAGTTAAGAGATTAAATGTTATTTTATCTCTAAAAATTACCTAGTCATTATTTTTCTTTTTGCAATATATGACAGAGTTAACGACATTAGTAGTCACCCAACTATACTTTTTTCACTTTTTTTAGTCATCTAATTATGAAAAGTTATAAAATGGTCATCTAACTAATAATAAATTTCTTTTTTGGTCACTCATTATGAAAATTTACAAAATGGTCATTCGACTATCCAATTTTATCTTTCCTGGTCACCCAAATTCATTGGATGTTTTAGTGTTTTCATTTTTATATTAGCCTGGTGATCAAAAAAGATAAAATTAAATAGTTGATTGATCATTTTATAACTTATTATGGTTGGGTGACCATAAAAGAAATTTACTAATAGTTAAATAATTATTTTATAATTTTTTATAATTAGATGACCAAAAACAAAAATAAAAACTATAATTGAGTCGCCTTTACTTATTTTACCCTATATAAAATTGGAATTAGGCTCCTATTTAGAACCTTGAAGACCAAATGATAGTAGACACTGATATGTTGCAGGCCCAAAAACAAATGTTTTAGATAGTTGAAATGTTCCGATACAGTGTTCATGTGTTGGGTCAAGATCTAAGTTTAAAAAGAAAATAAGTTTAAATTTAAATTTCGAACTGTTTTGAAAATAGTAAAAATATGTGACTAGTCTTTATTTCTATTCTTCTTAAATTTAAAATTTAATCTCTATACTTTTATATTTAAGAAATCGGTCCCTTACTTTTTAAATTTCAAAATTCAAATATTATTGTTAACGCTGTTAAAATTATTTTTGTTAAATTTAGGTTCATTACAACGTTATTTTTTTAGTTACATAGCTATTAACTGTTAACTATTTTTTTAATTTCAAAAATATAAGAATAAAAAGTTTAACAAAAAAATGTTAAATATTAACAATTAGGCTTGAATTTTTAAATTTAAAAATTAAAAAGATTAAATTCTTAAAAATAAAAGTAAAAGAAAAAAATTCAAGATTTTGAAAGAAGAACATACCGTATATTCTAACCAAAATTACTTTTTTATATTTATATTATTTCTTAATAGTAAAACGAGCCAAGGTTGAAAAATATAAATCCAAACTCAATTTAAAAAAATTAAATTTTCCGATCCATAAACAGGTCTAGACTTTAGCCTTAGTCCCAACAAAAAGGTTTCAAAGGGATAAAAAAAAAAGTAATGGAAATATTTAATTAAACAGTCCCCATCTACATTATTGATTATCCATAGGGGTAGAATACAAGCAACTCCTCACTTTGTTTTAATTTGGTTCTTTCTTGTAGCATAAACTTCTGCCTTTACTTTTTCACCCACTCTGTCTTAAAACAGTACCAATTCCCCCATTTTACATTATTTAGCCTCACTAAAAGCTATTGAAGCAACAACAAAATAGTACCAACCATTTGTTACAATATTCTATATGTATGTATGTGTGTGTATGTATGTATATTTTGCTCTTTCTTTTTTTCTCTTTTGTTCTTTAATTACCATCAAAGGAAAGCCAAAACAATGACCTTCATGAAATTTCTCCACATCGACAACACGAATACGGGTCGGTATTATTCTCTTTGAGTACCGCGCAGATTCTCTTGAAGTTTTATAACCACACAACTCTTGGTACCATTACGAGAAAAATATAATGATAAATTTAATTCTATGGGCGAATCTAGAAAATTTTTTAGGAAGGTTGAAATTGAATTATAAATTTTTGAGAGTCAAAATATAATTTTATCATATATTAGTTTATGATTTCCTCATTTTTAAAAAAGATTAAACATAGTTTTTTTTTTTTCATTTTGAGGCGTCAAAGTGCAATTTTACCATATATAAATTTATAATTTAATGATTTTAAGGGGTTGAAATGTAATTTTCCATTTTTAGGGGGAGTGCACCTGCTTGGCCCTTTGCATTCATGCTATTTAGCCTCTAACATTTTACTCTTAATTAACAACTTTTTTAAAAAAAATTATCCATGTCAAGAGTAAAATACATGTAGTTTGCCTCACAACAGCCACGTCAATAATATTAAAATTTTAATAGTGTAATCAACTTTTCCATCCAAAACAAAGAATTTTGACTAAACTTTGAAAGTTAAGGACCAAAGTGATCCCCCAAAAATTAAAACTTTAATGACAAAATGAATAAACATTAAAAAGTAAGGGAAATGGACTCCTATATGAAGAATTCATGAGTTTGAGTTTGAAGAGCTATGCTTTAACTTGGAAAAGACGATGAACATTCAAAAAAGACAATACTAATTTATGCTCGTGAAGTTGGCACAAACACTAATTTTGAAAATAAAAATAAGTGACTTTTGTAATCAAAACAAATTAGGTAAAGTGGGGACTATAATTTGGTTGACAAACCAAAAAATTTCATCATTAATTTGCATTTTTATTTGCAATGGGAGACTAATAGTTGCCCCTAACACCCAAATCTTATCCAAGTCTTATCAAGTTTATGTCCTTGTGGCCATCCCTACTTGTTTGGCAAATTCCAACTTGCAAAAAAAGATTATTTATTTTCATCCAAAATGGTAATGCCATACACTTCTTGCATGAAAAAAAGGGCTCCACATCTCACTTCATGATATATTTTTTAAAATATTATCTACTTTGTTTTGAATTTTTTAAAATAGGAACTAAATTAATAGTTTTATAAGTTGAGAGTTAAATTTATTAATTTTATTAGAATTAAAATTAAATTAATAAAATTTATAAATATTAAAAAATTAAATTTATTATTATCATTACCTTTTGCTTAATAATTCAACCAAAATGGCAATACCATACACATCATGCATGATGGGGTAAAAAAAGGTCCCATATTTCACTTCATGCCATTTTTTTTTAAATTTTAAATATTTTTTATTGAAAAATAAAATAAAAATATATTTTATGAATGTTTTAGAATAGGGATTGAATTGATAAGATATGTAAAATTGAGGCTTAAATTTATTGATTTTTTTAGAATTCGGATTAAATTGATAAAATTTGTAAACGTTAGATAGCTAACTTTGTTAGTATGCCAATAAATAAGGATACGTCAGCATTATGTTATTGATTTAACAAAGAAATAACCAAATTAATGCCGATAACATTAGTAAATCGAAAAATATTAGAGTTGAGTGACGAAAACAAAAACTTGTTAACAATTGAATGACTAAGTGTGTAATTTAACCCTTTTTTTTTTTTTTTTGCTTTGCTTTGCTTCTACTTGACCTCATTGTAAAGCTTGTCTGCATTTATATGTTCTTATAACCCAATACTAGAAAGTTCACAACTAAAGCAATCAGTTTCCTTTTCCTTTTTTCCTTATTTTACAATACAAACAGATAGACACAGAAGTTAGCACTTTAATTAGCTTGAAGTTGTCCCCACCCAAACTTCAACATTCGATTCGATTAATTTAAACGAAAATTCACTTATCTTGATTTGATCATAAAAGAATCAATAGTTCAAACTCATTGAATTTTGATTCGACCAGAAAATTTAATTCTCAAATTTAAATAATTTAGACTTGAAACATACGACCTTTTAACTTCGGAAGATCATAAAATTTTAAAATTCAATTCGACTTAATTTAAATTAACCTAATCTAAACCTAACGTAATAGGAGTTAGTGGGAGCCTTGTGCCCTCAATTCCCCAATTTAGAAAATTTTCATCAAGTCCTTGAAAAGTTGTCAATTAAAACTTTTCAATTTAAAAAAAAAAATGCTACTTAATCCTCACAATTCTTTTTGAAAATTTTAAAGCCATGTGCCGACAGTCACTAACTAAATTCATTCAAACTAGATAAAAGTATTATGGAGGTTTTTAGATTGAGAATCGGATTACATTTTTTTACTAAAAAATGAGTAAATTAGTCCGTATACGTTAAATTAAAGAGTAAATCTGTCCTTTCTATTACAAATTTCTTCCATTTTTACTGTTAAAAACTGGCGTGACTAACGGAATAATCAAATAGCTACACTTAGCGTGCCACATGTACCTTGTATTGATGTACATAGACCGATTTTTAAATGGATGAAATTTTTAACAGAAAGATCAATTCACTCTTTGATTTAACGTACAAAGATTAATTTACTAATTTTTTAAATAAATGGAGCAAAATATAATCTAATTTCTAATGTAAAAAGTAAGAACTCGATGATAGTTTAGGTGGGGGAATTATTTTGGTGGCCATGGAAGACCACTTTGAGTTTCATATTCCATCAAATTATATGCAGAATCCAGTTTGTAGCTAGCATTCACCACAATCTAAACCCCACATTAAACTTTTGAAATCTTTTTCTTGCCCCCCCCCCCCAACTTTATAAATTCATTTTATTAAGCCCATAAATTCATATTAAAATAAAAAAAAGTCCTATGAATAATGCTACTATTTTAAAGCACTACCAGCAGTTTTCGGCTGTCAGGTCAAGGGTCTCCTCTAGGTTTCGCCGGTTGGTGAGTGGACCCCCTAATGTTGGGATCCTCACATTAATCCCTACATGATTTAATTTCATCTCATCATAAAAAAAAATCAACAATTTCAATTGAATTAATCGAAACTCAAAAATGATTCGAACTTAAAATGATTCAAATTTAAAATGACATAAATTGAATTTCGATGTTAAGTCTGAATTACAAGACTTGAACCTGAAATAATTCGAATTCGAATTTTTAACTTGAATGATAAAACATAAAATAACATATTAGAATGATCCGGATCCAAAATGATTTGAACAAAGAGGGTTTTTTACTAAACTAGGACAGAAAAAAAAATGTTCCAAAATGGGATGCCATACCAATTATTTACGAAAATGGGTTAAATGGCTGGTGCCGCCTCTGCCACCAGCGGCACCTCTGACACTGCCACCTTTGGGTGCCGCCTGTGGCAGACCAATTTTGGTTTTTTATTTTCAGCAGTTTCTTGAGGGACCAATTAAGCAATTTTTCCAATTTTTAGAAAAGGAGGAAAAGGTGCGGCTGCCACAGCCAACTTTAAATTTGAATAATTGCCTTCTAAGCCCTCCCTATTTATTATTTTCTTTTTATTCCCCTTCAACTCAGTATATTGTGTTTAAACAAATAATTAATCTATTTTTAAACACCTATTTGTTTTTTTTAAACAACTAATATTTTATAAATTTATCTCAATCCCACGACATACAATTTTCGACTTCATCTATGCAAGAAAAAAAATATAATAATAGTTGTAGTATAAGATATTCAACGTTAAAAACAAATAAAGCTTTAAATTATAAAAGAAAAAAAAAGAAATGATACTTATCATTTTGAAAAAATGTTGTAAAAAAGTGTAATATGTTAATTTCAAGTGTTTAATATTATTATCGTAAAATTACGGTTGAAAGTTAAAATATCTATTTTAAAAATAATGATGGGAAGTAAAAACAGTAAATAATTTAATATAATGATATATGACATATAAATTTTAAATATCTAAATTATTTGTAATATTTAATTTAAATATATAAATAGATATTATTAATAATATAATATCAATTACTCTTAGTAATATAATAATAACTATTAAATCTATGCATATATGAAATTTGAAGAATGCAAAAATGAATATCATAATGTTTACGATTTTCAAATATGTGCCCTAAGAGTAAAGTATTGTTAATTGTGTAAAGTAAAGTTAAAATAAAGCTATTTAAAAAATATAAACTAATTTACATCTTATATTGTTGTAAATTTGATGAGAATAATTTATTAAATAAAAAATATATATTTAATTTAATCAACAAGTTTTTAAATTTTATAAGTAAAAACCATAAGTAAGGGGTTTATTTAACTATAAAAATAGATTAATTGTTTGTTTAAACACAATATACTGAGTTGAAGGGGAATAAAAAAAATAATAAATAGGGAGGGCTTAAAAGGCAATTATTCAAATTTAAAGTTGGCTGTGGCAGCCGCACCTTTCCCTCCCTTTTCTAAAAATTGGAAAAATTGCTTAATTGGTCCCTCAAGAAACTGCTGAAAACAAAAAACCAAAATTGGGGGGTTGATGGTCTGCCACAGGCGGCACCCAAAGGTGGCAGTGTCAGAGGTGCCGCCGGTGGCAGAGGCGGCACCAGCCATTTAACCCATTTTCGTAAATAATTGGTATGGCATCCTATTTTGGAACATTTTTTATTTTTCTGTCCTAGTTTAGTAAAAAACCCGAACAAAGATGACTTGAAAATCTCAAAACTCAAATTAATTAACTTAAATTGATTGGACATGGAATCAACTTAACCCGCAAAATGCATAAAAATTGTATCGTTGTTTTCGACCGAAAAAGGAATATCTATTCAATTAATTAAATAGATTAAATAAGATTAGCATCAAATTATTTAATAAATTAAATATATTGTCAACTATATAAAAGTGAAAAAAAATGATGGCATTCCTTGCTATAATTCAAAGCATGCATGACTAAATAGTTTTCCTATACATTAGAGTTCCTTTTGGAAACATATTACTTAAGGTAAATGCTTTTCTTATGTATATAAAATAATTATTTACTACATCAATGTATAATCTTTTTAGTTTTATAAATGGATTGTTGATTGAGTCTTAGTTCAAGTGGTATGTGCATTGTTGTTAGTATAAGAGGATGTGGGTTTGAATGTATTGAAAGACATTATTTTCCTATTTAAGGGTTCAATTGATATGTGCAAAACGATCACTTAATTATTTGAAAGTTTTTATTTAAGTCATTGGGTTGTTAAGTTTTTTTTTTAAATGTTTGGCTAATGAGCTTCAAACGATGAATTGATGATTGATACGGCGGATCAGTACCCATCGACAAGTAGAAGAACATGCCTTAGATCCAAGTCGATCTAAAGTTTAGTGTCGGAGATTAAAGAAAAAAGTTATATAGATTTTGGTTCACTGATTCATGACGTCCAAAGCTATTTCATGAAAATAATTGAATTGTAGGAGAGAAAGGGTATGAGAGTTTTTAATTTGTGCAGACGATGCAAACATAAAAGGTCATGCGGTTGCGGTTTTAATAGTTTCATGATTTAAATAAAAATTTTTAAATTAATTTAGTGACCATTTTATAACTTTTTAAAGTTAAATGATTAAAACATAAACTTATTATTAATCAACTAATATTGAGATTAGTTTAAAAAAACTAACACTTTGGTGAATTTCAATTAACCTGAATTAATATTAAATAATAAAAATAATTTTAAATTTAATTATAAAATACATAAGTATTAATATAAATTATATTTTAAACATTTAATAATATATATATTTCAAACAGTTAACCAACACATAAAAAGCCCGCCAATTAAAATTAACGGAAAATTAACAATAAAACAAAAAAAACCCGGTTTTGCTTAAATTATAATCAAAGAGAAACTGAAAGAGAAAAGCAAAAAAGCAGAACCTTCATTATGTGGTAATCCTCACAATCGCAGAGCAACTACGGCGGCGGTAACGACGGAGACGGCGAAGATGGAGAGAGGTGGAGCTAGAGAAAAGAATAAAAGAAAACAACGAACAACCAAACCACTGTTCTAATCGTTTCAAAAAACAGTAAAATTATTAGATTGAGATTCTCTCTTTCATGTGATTGTAAATTGTGTTACATCTCATTTTCAATCTCGTCGTTTCGAGTTTTCCGATGAATTTGTCTCTCCGTTTTGTAAATTTTTATATATTTTTCCCTTTTTTCGAAGAATTTTTTGTTTCTGTATCGAAGGTTTCTCTCTTTTCTTTCTTTTTTTTGACAATTTAGGACCCTATTATTTCAATTTAGCTTTGAAAATGTCATTTACAAGCTTTGTATGGGAGATTGGGAATATATCAAATAAAAGGTCAAGGAAGAGACATAGGCTTCGTCGAGGTCAAGCTCATATTACTCCAGAAGCTTCTTTCTCTTCTTCACCTGGCTCACCTGGTTCTGCAACTGTACAAATCGAACAACGGCAATGGGCAAATTTGCCTCCGGAATTACTCTTAGATATAATTGAAAGAGTAGAACAAAGGGAACAATGTTGGCCTGGAAGGAGAGATGTGGTTGCTTGTGCTTCAGTTTGCCGTTCATGGAGGGAAATTACTAAAGACATTGTTAAAACACCTGAGCTTTGTGGCTTCTTAACTTTCCCAATATCTTTAAAGCAGGTAAAATTTGATATATTTTTACCTTCTTTTTTTTTTGCTATCTATGATTGAAAAAATCGGGTGTCTTTTTTTTAAAGCCTGGACCAAGAGATACGCCGATTCAATGCTTTATTAGAAGGGAGAGAGCAACTTCAACATTTCGATTGTATATGGGTCTCGGTCCTGGTAATTTTTCTATTTTTTTGGGTGAAAATGTATGTTCTGATTCTTGTTGAGGGGGAAACTCCTTAGGGAGAAGTCTTGACTGTTGGGAGAAGTCTTGACTGTTGGCTACTAAGCAGTGGGTTGAACCCCAACAATGTCAAGGTATTGTCCCGTGTCGGGATTTTGTCTCCCACCTCTGTCGAGAGCTGTGTACGTTCATGGAGGGAGAGCACCTCGGTGTAGATACGACTTGCAATGCTCAGAGGAGAGATGTTGGTATAGCGCATAACAATAATTATGGAAACCACCTACGTTTGGGGGACTCGATCCATCAACCTAAAGCTTATAATCCACATGCTTGCAAGTACGGTACCACTTGAGCGACCTTGACATTGTTGAGGTTCTAATTGGCTGCTTGACAGATGATACTTAGAAGACTTCTCCTAAAAGAGTTGGCTTACCTCAACAATTCTTAAAACTGTGTTTCAGCTTAGTATTATGTTCATATAACTGATATTTATTAGTATGTTATGAATTTAAAGCTTTGTCAGGTGAGTTGAGTAAATTGTTACTAGCAGCAAAAAGGGTCAGAAGGGCCACTGGTACTGATTTTGTTATATCTTTAGTTGGGGATGATTTCTCTAGATCAAGCAACAAGTATGTTGGAAAACTCAGGTAAGCTTTTAGATATGTTGAACTGTTACTTTCTGAAGGATTGGTTGGTTCCTTCTTTTGTGGAATTTAAGTGTGAAGCTTTACCAGGTCTAATTTCCTGGGGACCAAGTTCAACATTTTCGACAGTCAACCTTCAAGAGATTCTACGGTCTGCTCCAGTTGCGAATCGTGTCAAAAAACTCATCCAGGGAAGGTGGCTCCAAGGGTAACTACGAGTAACTATAACACTGCCAAAATATCTTATGACCTCAATATTCTTCGCACTAGAGGTCCAAGGAGAATGCAGTGTATCATGAACTCGATCCCTGTCTCCGCCATTGAAGGAGGAACTGCTTCTACACCTACGGCATTTACAAATTGCCTTGATGACCATTCTTCTCCCTTGTTAGATTCAGCAGGAAGAAGGCCACAAGTTGGGTCCACTTCGAGATCAATGCAAAATGTACCCTTAGTCTTGAAAAATAAAGCTCCTAGATGGCATGAGCAGTTGCAGTGTTGGTGCTTAAATTTTAAAGGACGAGTTACAGTGGCTTCCGTAAAGAATTTCCAGTTGGTGGCTGCTGTGGAGCCTAGTGAAAATGTTACAATAACTGAACAAGAAAACGTGATTCTGCAATTTGGGAAGATTGGCAAGGACATTTTCACCATGGATTATTGTTATCCACTCTCTGCCTTCCAAGCATTTGCAATCTGCTTAAGCAGCTTTGATACAAAACCAGTATGTGAATAACAATTCTCTTGTTCCCTCTACTGGCATGATTATGCTAGGTTTCATTATATTTTGGTTGTAATTTGTAAATATTTTCCTTGGATGTACGTTAGGCTAGCCATTTCACCGGCAACTGCCTTCATTACTCTGCAATCTACATGCTTCTGTAATGCCAAGTTTAGTATCTATATATATATATATATTTGGAAGGCACTTACCAGACTCCCCCTATTACCACATACTTTATCACATGCTGCAGCTTTTATATTTACTGTCATGAAAAATATCTGAGGAAATTTTCTCCCTCTTGGTATTTTTCTTGCAGATTGCAGTACAAAATGCATTTTGCTTTACATAACAATATATCATGAAATTACAAAAGGTTATGGATCTGGAGCTTGGCTGTGGACAATATGGCATCATTATTATCAATGTATAGTTATCATTCTCTATATCTTGTTTGCATATGCTGTCTGCAAACTGGCAGGTAATTCTTACAAAGTTGCGATTTATATGGTCAGAGATCCTCCATCTCCTTTTGTTTGTTCTTCCCCCCACAGTTGAAGCGACAACCATGTCGTCGAGGCTTTTCGGGATTACCAGGGTCCGAGTCACTTGATTCTGCAAAAAGCCCTCTGAGGCATCTTCTTCGTACCGTAGGTTCATATGTACGCTTCTCTGCTGGTGTGATATTAAATCTAGTCTTGCATGGCTCGGTATGCTCTTCCTTTGCTTTAGACTTGGTTGATTCTGCTAAATTGTGTATAAGTTCCAGATAAACACCTGGATTTCTTGCATTCACAGAACTTTCACACACAATTGAATTATTAATACTTTGTATGTTATTATTGGCATATGCTGTTGATGCTGGATTTTCTTTGGTTACTGAATCCTTAGGCTTCCTTCCCCTGGAGCTTTCTTCTCCATCAGTGGTAGCATCAGGGCTGTCATCCGGGTTGATCTTATAACCCCGGTGAATATGAACTAATCCCTCCTTTTTGCTTGATTCTGAACCTAAGTGAAAAGATGCCCCTCTATTTTCTCCTGCTAGTGTTACGACACTGATTGATTTTTCATCTGTAGGTAGCTCCAGTTGCTCTGTGGTGAGCTTATGAACAAACTTACAAACATCTTCTCGGATCTCGTTCTGGAGGGGAACTTGTTCCCAATTTGAAGAGACATGCTTTTCATGAGCTTTATTTGGTATGCTCCAGTTTCTTGGATATGCTGAACTCACGGTTTTGATTTGTTTTTCATCATTGCTTGAGGTTTTCAATGTCTTCTTTATTTCCATATCATCTTGCTTCTGCTGGTGTCGTTTTCCTGTTTCCAGAGCAGCCACTAACTGCTCTTTGGTTTTTGTCCCAGCATCTGTTGCTGCAGCAAGGAGTTTAGTAATTGTTCCCTGCTCTGGCTCTTCATGAGTTGAACCCTCTGCTGTTGCTTTCCCGTGTTCTTCTTGAACCTTCTTCCTTTCCACTCTTTCCTTTGGCTTTAGTGGTGCTGAAGGTGTTTCCATAGTTGTGCCAGTAATTGGTGCAATTTCTGCAACACCAAATGGTTGAGTCTGTTGATGAGAGGCAGATGGTGGGGGTTGAGTAGAACTTGGAGGTTGGGACCTTTCTTGTATAGCTGTTGGAGAATCTTTTGGAGCAGACACGTCTCGAAGTGATGGAGAAGAGGGTTGTGGAGATGTTTGGCCAGCTGGCTGAGAGGCCAAACGGGATGAAGATTGTTGCTTGGAGACTGCCTGCGCTATTGATTGAGGCTGAGAAACCATGCGAGATGGAGATGGGGGCACAGAGATAGCCCTTGCTGGTGACCGCGTTTGAGAGGTAGCCTGAGTTTGAACTGTTCCATGAGATGCTGATACTGGTCGAGACATCCCTTGCTTGTCTGTTACTCTACGAGATGCTGATGATGGAACTGAAGAACCTCTGATTTTATGTCGAGGCGTTGATGTTGGCCGTGAAGTAGCTGGACTTGATGTTGCATCTGGCTGAGGTTCTGTCTTTTGTCCTGGCACTCGAGCCTGCATAGGAGCAGTCTGTACTGGTGCGATCCCTGGAGGCCAAAATGGTGGCTGTTGGATAGATGTAGTGCTTGGTTGGGAAGGAACTTCAGTTTGAGCTGTAGGACGTGGAGTGGCTGCAGCTGACAGCCACGGGAGTCGGAAACGAAAAAGTTGCCTCCGTTCTGCCATATATGACAACGAGAAAACAGAAAAAAGAAGACAAGAAAACAACGATTGAAAATCGAGAGGGGTGGTGTTTGCCAATGATATAACTGACATCTGATGTCTGGTATGTATGTATAGGTTCAAAGTCTGATGATGCCTTTGGAACATGGCTTTCTTCTTGCTTCTCCAAAAGGACAAATCATTTCATGCAATATTCTGGATTCTTAAGGTAAGCTTTTTTATCTTGTCTTGTCTAGTAGGGATAGCATCTAGTGTTTTCTCATTATTGCCTTCATAGTTACTTACATTCCATGTCTCTGTTATTCTTTTCTTAAATGCATAAACCATACTTACAAGTTCCATCCACGTGAGTCATAATTATGGTTTCAGTCCTTATACTATGCTGAAATTTGAGATTTAATCCTTTCAATGACATAATTTGCCCCCTCTACTATTATAATGTTATTAATAGGTCTAAATTGATAACATTGTTAATAGTAGTGACGTGGATTTTTACCATAAGAAAGTTATCTGAGCTATCTTTACCGTAAGAAATTTATTAACAACAAAATCCTCATCATCATTTTAATGGCAACTTTTAACAATGTTATAACATTATAACAGTGGAGGGTCCAAATTATGTCAAATTAAAAGGATTAAATCTGCGTAGTAGAAGGATTAAAACCATGATTTGACCTAATAATTATAAGGGTTAATGCAACTTTTGCCCCATGAATTTAATAATTAAGTTCACTTTGATACTTATACTTTTTATTAGTCCACTTTGGTACCTGAACTTACAACTAAGTCCTTTTTTATCCTGAACTTGGAAAAATTTTAAAGTTTGATTATATGACTCTCTGAGTTCGTGTCAGGTCTACTTCTTTAAGGTGCCACATCATCGAACTTTTACATTTTTCTAAGTTCAATGACCAAAATGGACCTAGTTGCTAAATTCACTTACCAAAACGGACAAAAAAAAGTACAAATACCAAGTGAGCTTAATTGCCAAGTTCAAGAGTGAAAAATTATATTAACCCTAATTATAACTTAATGCAAACAAAGCCAAGAGATTCATACTATATTTTGGTTTTCATACTTTATTCCATCTCTCTAATCCATGGAAACAATTGTTAGCTTTCTGGTTGAGGCAAGGAAAGGAACCTTCTCAAAAAGACAAAATGAATAATAGCAGACCAAAAGTTTTCCTTTTATTTTGTCTTGTTAATCAAGTAATGTATTCCCTTTCTCTAAATATAAATTTTAAGACAAGTGGATCAAAACAATATTCTAGTTTGCTTCATTGTCAATTGTCGAAGGAGCTGCTTTTCTAAGGTATATGCAACTCTGCATTATAATGTAAAACCTATACATACACTTCTAAAAATGTATATATATATAGACACATATATTTGTATCTGATCTTTGATTTACAGTGCCAACATAATGCAAGGATTGATCCAAGGACTAAGATCTTGCTGGCAGGAAAGAATCAAGCTAGCAATTCTAAGAAATTCGGGAGGACATAACCGGAAAAACATGTTCTCGCGTACCGGTTCCGTGGAAACAGAGGAAAAGGGATTAGAAAACATTACAGTAGCAGATGTATTGATCACTAAAGGCGAAGAAAACGTCGGGTCTTGGCTTTGGTGTCGGGTCAACGACAATGTCGATGATGCCATGAAGAATGCAAGTATCATACAACAATTTAACTGTGATTATCTGGTCTGGTTTGGTTTGGTTTGGTTTGGTCTGGAGAATATTTGTTATTAAAATGACACAAGGGAAATTTTGCAGATGGCACAACATAACATTGGGTCATTGGTGGTGTTAAAACCAGGAGATCAACTACATATTGCAGGGATCATCACAGAAAGAGGTAAAAGAAATATGTAACATTTATATTTTTTTGCTCACTATCTAGATTTTAGACTAAACCGGTCAATTAGAAGGAATGGATAGATCTTTAGGTGGGGTGAATTTGACTTTTAAAATTTTTTTGTTCATTTGGTTCGGGTCATTTTCAGTTTTGGTTATTTTGAGTACAAGTCATTTTGGATTTGGGTCATTTGTGTGTGAGGCTCCAATTTTTTTGAGTTGGGTTATTTGTAGGCTATTTCAAATTTAAGTCAATTTGGAGTTTGAATCAATTCATGATCGAGTTGTATGTTTTTTTTTAAAAAAATCTAATTTCCAATTATGTGAATTGAATTTTTGTATTCAGATTATAATTGGTAAGTCTATTTAAAGATGAAACTAGGGGTAAACCCCTCGAGAAAATTTTATTTTTATTCCCTTTCAAATATTAATAATTTAATTTGAGCCCTTTGGGCAAATGGAAAACTGGTTATTCACCCTTCCTAAAAATCAATTATTTATTTTTAAGACCTTTTAAATATAAATTTTAACTTTGGAATCTTTCTCAAAACTTCATAATATTATCTCAATCCTTACACAAAGTTCTCGGTTTTCACTGTCTACTCTTGACCATTGGCCAATTATGTTGTTACTGATCCAATATTTATTCACGAGTAATCAATAAACATGCAAGTTTCAATCATCACAAGGAGTTTATAAATAAAATTTTCTAACTTTTTATCCTTTTTTTTTTCCTTAGACTACTTGAGAAAGATCATTGGGCAAGGGAGATCACCAAAATACACAAGAGTGGGGGAAATCATGACAGATGAGGTATTTTCTCTCTATCCAAACATTTTTTGATACCAGAATTTAATTTCAATATTTAATTTAATATCTAAAACTTTTTTCCCCAATTTCATACTAGAGTAGAGGTTCAATGTTTACTTTGGTACTTGATTTTTTTTACTTTTAATGTTTAATTTGGTACCTAAACTTTTTTTCAATCCCAATTAAGTACTTATGTTTTTTTAGTAGAGCATACATATCAAACATTTGATCTGGATATTAAATTAAATATTAAAGCCGAACTTATGTATCAAATTAGAAAAAAAAAAAATCTCAAGTATTAAAGGGCATATTAATCCCTTTTATTTATTTATGTTTTTGCTACAATTAAAACCTGTCCTTTATGAAACAGAACAAATTAATCACAGTGAAATCTGATACAAGCATTCTTCAAGCAATGCAACTCATGACAGGTAAACTTAGTTTATTCATTGCCAGAGTGTTCTAAGAATCTCAAAACTCATAGTTGTTCCCTTTGAATTTTATAACATCAACCATCCTTTATAATGATCCCTCAGACAATCACATACGACATGTTCCGGTGATAGACGGAAGAATTGTCGGCATGGTTTCAATAGTAGACGTTGTACGAGCTGTGGTGGAACAACAAAATGGTGAATTGAAAAGACTCAATGACTTCATTAAAGGGGAATACTACTAGAACAAATACATTTCTACAATATAGATGTCTTCTTTCATTTCAATGCAATGCAATTGTAGTTCAATAAAACCGAAAATTGTATATAATTGACATAATTTGATTCTTCTACTGTATGAAATTTCGGATGTTAATAATAAGAGAACTAATTTATGCTTGAAATGAACATTGCAATGGTTCAACCAATAATCAAAAATGAAAACCATGTTCAAGGTCTCAAAAGAAAATTAGGCTGACAATTAAAAAAACACATCATAGCAGCATACCAGGTTTTAAACGAGTAGGTTATTTCTTGGGTCTTTTCTGGCTGAAAACCTGAGATGCCGATAGGGAGAATTTCACTTGTTCTGATGCAGCAAAGCCCTTAGCTTCCATCAATTGAAGTATCCTTTGAGCATCTTGCACGAATCCACCTGCACAAAGTGCGGTTATAATTCTCTCGAACTCATTGGGACCTAGTTCATCTTTCCTAGCTTCCAAAACTCCAACAGCTTGAAGAGCTTTTTTCTCGGATTTAGCCCTCGAGTACATATCACAGAGGCTTACGTGAACCTTTAAAGGAGG
The DNA here is from genome assembly GCA_005393395.2 of Gossypium australe. Classification (NCBI taxonomy): domain Eukaryota; kingdom Viridiplantae; phylum Streptophyta; class Magnoliopsida; order Malvales; family Malvaceae; genus Gossypium; species Gossypium australe. The sequence continues at coordinate 145,078,642 of CM016619.1, read as the reverse complement.
AACTTCGCCTAGTTCCGCAATCTTGTCTAGTAACTTTTCGGTTTCGTCAACCAGCTGCAATCTACCCAACCAATCCACAAGAACGGTATATGTTTCTATGCCGGGTTCAAAACCGTCCTTCTCTAGCTCCATTAGAAGGTTTAAAGCCTTATCTAACAAATTTTTCTTCTCATAAGCAGCAATCATGTTAGCGGTACACTTGTCATCCGGTTTATGTCCGAGTTTTATCATGTTGTCAAAATTGCTCCTGGCTTGATCATAGTCACCGGCTTGCCCGTATGCCTCCACGAGCAATGCAAAATACTCCAAATTGTGTTGAAATCCTGCAAATTGCATGCTGTTCGCAATTCGTCCAGCTCCAACAGCATCACCTCTACTAGAATAAGACCGAAGCAATGCCATGTAAATCTCTTCCGAGGGTTTGATGTCTCTTGTTTCCATCTCTCTTAGTAATTGCTCGCCCTGTCGAGGTTCACCAGCATTGATATATGCCATCATCATTGAGTTGTAGATCTTTGTGTCCGGTTGGAAGCCATAGTTCCTCAAGCTTTCAAATGCATCATTAGCACGGGCAACGTTCCCTACCTTGCTATACATGTGAACAAGAACCGTGATAGTTAAACTATCAGGCATTATACCATTTTCAACCATCTTCCTAAGGATCCTCTCAACGTCTTCTACACGATCCTCTTTAGCATAGGCATCAATCAGTTTGGTATAGTCACGAACGTTTGTTTGGAAAGACTCTTCACCCAAAACCAGTTCCATAACCTATAAACATCCAAAATCATAATAGCAAGTTCAGAACCTGTAGCTCCGCTGAAACAAATTTTACAACGCAAATACTCGTACTTACATGTGTTATTCAAATAAGACAAGAAGAGAATCATGCATTCAATTAAATATAGCAGATAAACAACTCCTAGAGTGTTTGAACAATAACGTATAACTATAAATGAAAAGCATACTTTCATGACCTCAGGAAGAAATAAAACAAGATGAAAACATTCACATACATATATATGATATAATATATCACCATACTGATAATCAATAATATGGGATGTAAATCAAGTAATAACAGGATAAACAACTCCTAGAGTGTTTGAACGATAACATATAACTATAGATGAAAAGCACATACTTTCATGACCTCGGGAAGAAATAAAACGGGATGAAACACATGCACATACATACATATATATATGATATACTATATCACCATCTTACCTAGAACAAGAAAAACTCAATACTGATAATCAATAATATGGGATGTAAATCAAATAATAACAGGATAAACAACTCCTAGAGTGTTTGAACGATAACATACAACTATAAATGAAAAGCATACTTTCATGACCTCGGAAGAAATAAAACAGGATGAAAAACACACGTACATAAACAAGACAAGAAAACTCGAAACTAATAACCAATAACATGGGATTTAAATCAAGCAATAGCAGGTAAATATGGTGCAAGTTATTGTGACATCATGAAGTGGACAAGAGAAAAATTATACCTTTAAGTGTATGCCGGGATTTTGTTGTTCCAATTTATCAAGCAAAGTGATCCAGTCAACACGAGTAGGTTGCAAAAGTTGTATCCATTCAGCCAAAAGCTGTGAAGGATCATCTTCCTTTTTCAAAGAAAGGATTTTATCCATGACCAATTTGCACTTCCCAGATATTGGCTTCGGTTCCAGAGGCCAAAGCATTTCCTCTTTCTCATGGATTTTATCAGCCACTTCAGCCCACTTAGGATCCGATAAATCCAGTCCATAGATCTTATACTTAATCTTTCCCTTTCTTTTTGGAAGAGAAGCAACCACGGGCGTATCCTCTGCTGCAACAGCTTGTTCCTTCAAGACATTCCCACCCTTCTCTTGCTTTCCGGACCTAAAGCGTTGCAAACTCTTGTAAAAATCATTCTCTTCCATCTTCTCTTTCGCCCATTTAAACCGTAGCTCCCTCAACAAATCCCCACGAATCCCAACTTCACCAGCGAACCTACACATTTCTTTCACTTCTTCAGCTTGCAAAAACTGCTTCATTCTCTCCTTCTTCCTTGCCTTCTCCATATCCTCCAACACCATATTACTCGCTTCCCATACAGTCTTCCATAAATCTTCGCTAAAATCTTGCGATGGCATCGCCACTTTCGTACCAACCATCCGCTGAATACCGCCTTTCTCCATCTCTTCCACGACCTTCTCCACGATAACTAAAAGCATCCCATTAATCGTCTCCTTATCACAATCCGTATACACTTTGGATAACTTCCCTCTCATTATCCAAACGAATCGAGATAAGAACTCTTTCGTAGTCCCATCATCCTCATCCTCAGAATCACTGGACACAACATTTGCTTCAACACTAGCATAACTTAGCTTAGTTTCTCTGGTTAAGTGAATACATCTAATAAAAGGGGAAATGGGTTTAGGGTTTTTAATATAAGCAGAGCTTTGAACACTACTTATTGGATGGAGGGAAGTAGATATTGCGGCTGATATTGTAGAAGCTGGTTTTGGACTTAATTTTGATATATGATTGATTGATTTCCTAAAAATTAGATGCTTCAAATTCATATTTAATCAGCAATTGAAACCAAAAACCCTATGCCAAATTCCTCAAAAACTTAGAAACGATCAAGCAAAATACCAGTGCAATTACCTGAGAGATAAACGAGCAGTGATGAAATGAAGCAAGCGATTAAGCGAGAAGAGCCACTTTGTTTGGTTCTCGGGAAAATAAGAACGGAAAACTAGCCGAGAAAAAAGGGTATAGGCATAGGTTGCCCTGAAAGTTGAGTGTTGAAATGGACGGCTAAGATTTTAAGGGTTTAGTGGAGGGACTGATGAGAAAGGGGAAAGATTATTAGGTTTTTTTTTTATTTTATTAAAAGCATCTCATATAAATTAATTATTAAAAAAATAGTTTTCATAGGTCAAATTCTGCAATTAGACCATCTACTTTGTGGGTAAAAGTACTATGTAGACTCCTGTACTAGGAGTTGGATTAGATTTTGTCCCCTCTACTCAAAGAATGAGCAAATTAATCCTTGTACATTAAATCAAAGAGCAAATTAATCATTCTATTAAAATTTTCATCCATTTTTGTTTTTAAAATTGGTTTTCGTACATCAACATGAGATACATATGGCATGCCATGTGTCATTGCCTAATTATTCTATCAGCCACATCAGTTTTTAACAATACAAATGGATGAAATTTTTAACATAAATGACCAATTTGTTCTTTGGTCTAACATATAGAGACTAATTTGCTCATTTCTTTATTAGAGGGAGGCAAAATGCAATATGGCTCTTGGTACAATGGTCCCATAGTACTTTTACCATGCTTTGTGTAACTTGTGGATTTAGTGCTTGTACTTTAATTTGGTCTTTTTCAATCCCTGGTACTTTTAGAATTTGAAAATTCTAGTTATAGCCAAATGATAACTATTAAATTCATTATGTTATGTTATTTTCAAATTTTGATGTGTACAACATATTGTCGCATATGTAATGCTATGTCACCTTGTTATTTTCATATATTCCTCACAAAAATTCAGTATATAGATTTACCGATAATCATTTGCATTATGACCTAAATTTCGAAATTCAAAAAATATAGCGACTAAGAATAATCTAATCGAAGAACATGGACTAAATCTATAACTTTAAGCATAATAAAATTAATAGCATAATTTAACCAAACAGATTTAACTGCTATCATTTGGTCAGGACTAAAATTTCAAAATTTGAAAAGAATAGAACTAAAATTGATCAAATTAAAGTACAAAAACTAAATCCACAACTTACACAAAGTATAATGTCTAATAGTATAATTTGACCCTTTTCTTATAGCTAAAAATCGGATCAGTGGTTGAACAAGTAAGATGGTTCTTAGTTTGGCTGTTGGTACAAAAATAAATAAAGAAAGAATTAAAAAAACATGAAAATTATATATATATATATATATATATATAACTATTCAACCAATTCAATGGTCATATTTTTCTCAATTTCCAATTTTTATTTATTCCTAGCAATTCATTAAAGATTTATTCAACCTCTCCATTTGGACTAATAAATCGATTGATTTCTAGTGTAATTGATATGTGCCCAATTTAATTTCAATAACACTTATAACAACATGAAAAATTATATTGAATTAATATAAATTAACTATGTTTACTATTAAATGTAAAACAAATCTATGAAAAACAACCCGTAATTTTTTTTTGTAAACTACAATAACAGGTAAAACTCGAACAACAAATGCGATTTGTGCGAATCGAACCTAGGCCACATGTAACAGACCAATTTTGACCCTAATCGGAACGGTGGTTTCGGGACCACGAATCCGAGCCTAAGAGATATTATAATATTAGGTATTGTGTTTGTTATGTGTGTTTTAGTGAGTGTGAAAATTTCGTGGAAAATTTTAGCTATTTGAGTGTTTAATTTGTTAAAAAGGTCTAAATTGCAAGGAGGACCAATGTAGTGGGCATAAATAAAAAGGGAGCTAAGTGAATTGTCCATAAAACATGGGGATTTGCATGTCAAATTCCCCATCTTTAAACAAGGTGGACGGCAAGCATGTATATATGTCCTTTTTTTTTATTTTTGTATGATATTTAGGCATTATTATATTAAAGCATGCTATGAATATATGCTTTTAATTTATATATATTTTGATTTTAGTAATATTATAAGAAAAGCATGCTATGATTTATGTTAAAATAACAAAAAGGAAAAAAGAGAATAATTCTCTCATCCTTCATTCATTCTTGCCGATTTCTACCTTGAAGAGAAGAGAAGAACTTCATCTTCCCCATTCGGCCTTGCATGCAATAGATTAGGTAAGAACTATCTTGATATGGCTTGAATTCTTGATTATTTCTCTTTGGAAACAAGCAAAACTTGTTAAGTTTGGTAGGATGAGATTCGGCCATGCATGTGGGAATAAAGGTAAGAGTTGAACCTTAGCTTAATAGCCTACCCTTAGATTGTGTTGATTTCTTTGATCATTAGGGAAAAACAAGTAGAAAATGGTTGATCTTAAACATGAGGAAATTCGGCCATGGATGAGAGTTTATACCTTGTTGTGTGAATAAACTTAGACAACATGAGAAGAAGTATCTTGAGCATGTTTAAGAAGATTGTTTTGGTGTAGACGTGGGGATGCTATGGTGTGGCCGAATGGGAGACAAGCATTCAAGAAACCTTTTTCTTTCATTTTGATGCTCGGTTATACACACATAGTGTAATTGGCCATGAATGAGTGATTTTACTTAAATATGCCTAATGGGTGAATTAAGTGTGATAACTAAGTCACTCAAATTAAATAATGAAAGAGTTAGCAAGCTAATATTCGGCTGGAAAATGAAAATTAGTTGTGAGCAATTAGCTTGTTACTTGGTTTCATGTTTAAAGGAGGTAGGGGTGCACTAAATTGACATTTTCGGCCATAAGAGAAAGGGAAATTGAGCTATTGAATTCGATTATATACGTATACTTATAAAGTGAATGTATGGCCATAGGTAAGAAGATAAGTTAAACTAAAGTACATTAAATGTATGAAGTAAGGATTCGGTTCCTAGTTTTCTTGAATTAAATTGTGTGTAAATTGTTTTGAGTTGAGTAAAAAGGGATAGAGTGAATATGAACAAAATTTATTTAACATTATAGATCGGGAGCAAAAAGAGAAGGAACAAGATCGAGGAAAAGCAAAGATTATCGAGTAGCCGATTTGCACGGCTTATCGACAACCGAGGTAAGTCCTTTAGTTAAATAATGTCAAAGAATTAATTATGGTTATCTTGACTATTAAAAATTTATGAATGTTAATGCCCAATTACATCATGGCCGAATGTATACTGACATATTGGTTGATGATTTATGTTGAGAATGTGATGAAAATTATTTTGGCTAATGCAAGGTGAATAAGTAAGTTCTTGAGCTACCTTATATTTAAAGATCATTTACATATCTAGTGCATGATATAATTTGTATAAGCTTGGTGTAAAACCATGAGTTGGTCGATTGTGATAATGATGGATTGGATTGATTTCAAATTTATTTAATGCAATGGGAATAAATGTATATGATTCGATATGTATAGTGAAAATGTGAAAAGCATGTAAAAATATTCTGACATTCGGGCTTCGAGCCTAGCAGGCCTCGTGCCGGTGGCATAATCGGGCTTTATGCCTAGCAGGCCTTGTGCCGGTGTTATTTATCGGGCTTTATGCCTAGCAGGCCTTGTGCCGGTGTTAATTATCGGGCTTACGCCTAGCAGGCCTTGCGCCGGTGTTACTTTTCAGGCTTTTACGCCTAGCAGGCTTGATGCCGGTGATGTAATTTACCAAAGAGGAATTTAATCCTTGTCAAGATAATTTAGAGCTAAATTGTCAAGAATATGGTTCGGGTAAGTATGTGAGGTATGTTATGTTAAATATTACTTGTGCCAAATTGACATTGATGAATGTAATTTGACGGAAGTCGAGCTTAGAACATGCTATTATGGGACAATTGATTTGCATGTATAACTGCTAAGAAAGTAGGTTACCGAATTATTAATATTTGGCTTTGTGTAAACTATTTACTTAGTTGTTTATGTAAAATGCCATATGTGGATTGTTTTATTTTCATAAATAATTAAATGTTCTAATTTTTATGAGTTGGGACTTACTAAGCTAGTAAGCTTAATTATGTGAGATGTTTCCTCTGTTTTATAGATTAGGAGCAAGCCACAAGCTCACCGGGATCGTTGGAAAGTCGCTCACACTATCAACTTACATTTTGGGTACTCCTTCATTTTGGGTTTGTTTTAAACGAAGGCATGTATAGGATAGGCTTGGTTTTGTTTGAGGAAATTTTAAGGTTCATGTGTAAACCCTAAAAAGAATAGCCATGCGAAAATGGCTAAATTTTTGTTAAGTACGTTGGTGTGATTTGATGTAAGTTCGTTCATGGTGGCAATGTCTATGCATTCCTAAACGAGTTAATCGTTTTACTAAGGAAATGTTTGAATATGAATTGAATCCTTGTAATTTGAAGTAAGGAGGTTCGGGTAGGAGCTAGTTTATTTTTAAGAATGCAATAAAACAGCTTGTAGCAGCAGCAGTGACGTGAGTTAGGAAAATCACCAAAAATAGGGTATATTGAATTTGGAGATGAGTGAGTTATGAAATTGAACCTTAGTGTGTCTATTTTTACATGAAAGAAACAGAGTAGGTAAAAGATTTGTATATTATGAGATAATCGAGTTTTAACGAGACCTACTCTAAATGAATTCGTGAGCTACTGTTCTGTTTTGGAAAAATTGTCAAATATTGTACAAAAATAATTAGGAATCATGGTTCATATGTGTAGAATCCTGAATGAGTCTATTTTTCATTGGTATAAACAAGATCATCATAGGAAATTTGTGCAATTTGATAACTGCAGTTTTATAGGGTCAGGTCAGAATTGTCCAGCAGTGTAATAAGGGTAACTTTGAAGAATAAACTGTACTAATTGGCCACATGAAAAATTCTGGAAAAATTATGGTGAATAGTTATACGAGTCTAGTTTCAAGGAAAATTTACAGATCCAAATTTCGAGTTCTGTAACCCGAGTTATGGCCGAATTAGTCAGCGTGATGCAGTTGGACAGCTTTAAAAATTTTACTCCCCGAGTCAATGGTCACGCCTAGTAACGCCACGTACTCGATTCCGGCGAGGGTTTCGGGTAAGGGGTGTTACACCACACCTGAACGGTAAACACCCTTAATTACCCAGTCATCACATGAAAAAAACTCGTAATTTTTACATTTTGGTTTAGGCTTACATATAAAAAAAAGAACCCCTTTTAAAATGTAAAAAAAAATCAATTGAACCATTATATTTAATTCACATTTAATTAAGCCTCTCTTGTTAATTAAAATAATTAATTAAGTCTCTCCATTAATGGTTTCTGTTATTGACCATGTTAACCGTTAAAATAAATTGACGATTAAATTATATATTTTCATAAGAGTTAAAATGCATTTTTACCTTAAATATTGAGTAGCTTGAAAACTCGTGGCTAACATCTACTCCCTTAATAGATCTACCGAACGCGAAGGGTTAATCATTGGGCTCGCTCCAATGAATATATTAGGCAAAAACAAAAAAAAAAATTTACCTTATATTTGTTTACATTTTTATGGTTTTCAAAAGAACTTAATTGAAATTTTAACATTTTGGGGGCTAGGGCCTTGCCTGCCCTCCCTTCCCCTGTGATAATGGTAGTTTGCTTTATATTCGGTATATACAATCGGTCAAATCACCAATTTTTAATTTAATTATTTAATTGTTCAATTTGGTTCAGTTCTAACATCATTGTCGGTCCAAACAACTTGGAATAAGGTGTGAAATTTGAAGCTCCCATTTAAAATGGATCATTATCTTATGGAAAAACTCAAATCAAGGTTTTTAGATTTGAACCAATGGTCAAATCAGTTAAACCACTGATTTTTAATCTGATCGGTTTGTTTGGTTCAATTAATTAAATAATAAAATCATAAAAATTAAAATTATATTTACAAAATAGAAAAAGTTGGTTCGACCAATTTTATTGCCCAATTTAACCAATCCATACCGATTGCCTAATCGATTGGTCTAACCCTTTATTTTGGATCAATACTCTGGCCAGCTCTTGGTTCAACTAACCGGTCCAATTTGATTTTGAAAATAGTGACCCAAACCTAGAGTTAGTGTTTTAGGTTTGACCTATTATTGTATCCAAATATACTCTCTTTTTTTTTTGTCCAAATCCCCTTTAAAGAATCTCCGAACTTAAATAGATAACTTGATGTTCCAAGTTTTGTGTAAGAATAATTGACATAATTTAGTATAATATTATTTGTAAGAGCTCCAAGATAAAGTTAATAACACAAAAATTACTTGAGAGAGAAGTTATCAACGACTTAGTCGTGTATGGCCATTTGAAAGCAAAAATTAGTGAAAAATGGCCCATTGAACTCGCCACAAATGCCTCCTCCTAAAAAAAACCTATAAAGTTAGCCCGATTTTCATCCATTTGAACCGAGACTCTTCCGTTCAACATTTCTTGTTGTTTCCTTTTCAAGCTTTTTTTCAAAAACCATGGCGAAGCTTGCTTTGGTTGTGGTATTCTTTTTGGGTCTTGTCCTTTCAACCCAAGGAGAATTCACCCAATTCGATGGCTTCGCCGGAAGCGTGTTAAGCTCTGCAGAAGATGAAGCCGAGAGTGCCAAGGGGTCGTTGTTCCAGACGTTTTCCCCTGACATAAACAAGGTTACTACGGAAGTCAAAGGTGCGGCTGATACCTTATCAACCTCCGGAACGGATGCTGCCAATATCATGAAAGAGAATGCAGAGTCATGGGTTGATACACTTTCCCCTGATGCCGCCCCGGGCCCATCTGCCGATAATCCGAAGAAGTCATCATGGACTGGTTGGATCACAGACAGGCTCAGGTAAAGACTATATTAAATCTATTCACGAGTAGGGTTGAGTTGGGTTACGGATAGAATAGAGAACGGAAGGTTTAGTCAATTTAATCAGTGACACATAACTAAAAATAGTTAGATTTTTCTTTTATCATATTTGCTCTATTTAAGACAATGCTTAGAATTAAGCATAGCCCCTACCCAACCCATAAATAGGAGTATAATGCACTTCAGCGCACTCGAACCCACGTCCTCCTACATTGGCAACAATGCCCATGCCAAGCGAGCTAAAACTCAATAGGCAAAAATAGCTAGAACCATAAAAAATCATTTTTTAATTATGTTTATTTTTAATGAAAGTTGTAGATTTTATTGTTTTTTTTCTATGTTTATATTCGATTTTTTTATTTTAATATTTTTTGAATTTTTTAATATATTGATTTTTTATTTTTAATATGGTTGAACCAAGAACTAAATATCTAACTAATTCGACCTCTTATTCAATTATAACGTTGAGCTTGATTCCAAAAAAATTCTATGTTTAAACTTGAAATTGACTCGACTTGATGCCGTTTTTACTTTTCATATATTACAAAATATTAAATATATAAAATTTAAATACAAAATTATTATTCTTTAATTTGAGTTCAAGTCAAGCTAGCACAATATTAAAAAAAATTTGTCCATGCTTGACCTAAGCAAGGTTGAACCTACCAAAGTGGATTGATTGTTCGATAAATGAACATATATTTAAGAGTGAAGCAAAAATTTCTATGTTAAGGATTGAGACAAAATTATAAAATTTTGAAATAAAAAAATTTGAGTTAAAATGACTTAAATTATCATTTTTTAATAATGATGAAGTTATATATTTTTTTCATTTAACCAAAAGGTCAAGACTTTTGTCTACCCTAACTTCGTCCTTGAAATATTATGTATATGTTCCTTACTCATATTTATTATATCGTAATTGATTTTTGTTTCTACTTTAGGGGCATTGGGCTAATGCCTTCCAATGACTCAAAGAAAGAGGCAAACAATTTGGCTTCGACTCCGGCTATGGCACCAGGACCAGCCAATGCAAGGCGGTTGTCACCTGCCTTTGCACCCATTGTAGTTGGTTAAGATGGGATTAATATAGACCAAACTATTATCAATAAATGTTCGATGCTGGGGTAAAACACATTGCAATTTTAAGGAGAGAATTTGTGTTCAAGTCTTGGAAATAATGTTATTAAAAAAGGCAACTATGAATCCTGAAAGGATTAGTCTTCATAGACCGTGAAGCAGATATGGAAGATACCTTGGTTTTTCAAAAAAAAAAAAAAGAACCCTTCAATGTAATAATATTTGTAAGAAATACATGCATACGTACATACATACAAACATTGTTTGATTTTTTTAATGGTTGATAGAGGTAAAGTGTAACACCTGACGCTATGTAAGTTTCTTTAGGAATAAAAAAAATGTCATTGTAATTGTTATACTTATATCTCGTAAGCAAACTTCGCATCCTCGAGACTTCATAGGTTAACACCCTTGACTAAGAAGAACCACCTTGTGAAATAAAGACTCCTGCGAGCCCAAGACCTCGTGACTCTATACCATTGGGACTACATGCCTAAAATGGATGAGGTACATCATATATGCCACTCACAATCTCACACGTCACATATATATATTCCCTTGACAAGATAGTTTATATCTACGACGACAAGGTATCAATAGTCTAGCTAAAATATAGGAAGTCTAAAACCAATACATAGGTGACACATGACACCTTAGGAATGATTAGAGACAACCCCTTAAAAGTTTATAGTCATCAAGATAGAAGGCCAATAAACTCTCTCCCCTTTGATATTCTCAACTCTCTTATACCCTCCCCCCTTTTTTATCTCAATCCTCTATGAGTACTCACATTTCAATATCTTAATTTTTCTATAGTTCTTTGCTTTCCGAGTGAATTATCACAAAGCATCATTACTTCGTCTTTGTATCAACAATAATCATATATTTATAATTAATTATTTAATTAATTAAATTATTCACTAAAATATAATTTTTCCATTCGAGAGCCCTTTAAATTTGCCCCTGACTTTCATATATCTATTATTTAAATTCACTTTTTTTTTGTGAAGTTATGGCTAGCTATATCAACAATTACAATAAGAATCATTAATGAAGTTATGAGAATATTGGCAAAAGTTAAAGCCTTGAAACCTTAAGCGCTCATGTTTTAATCCTACTATGCACAAAGATTTATACCTATGAATTTTGAATGTCTACTCTAAAAAACCCTCAAAAAATGCTTAATATGAATTTAAACTCGAAATAACTTAAACACAAAATGATTTGAACCCCAATGATGTGGAAGTCCTGGATCAAATCGAGCCCCCAAACACTCAACTCGAAGTAAACTCGAAAGAATTGGATCTTGAATGTGGAATCTTGGTGTGCAAGTAAGCCTTAATGAATATGAGAATTCAAAACTTAGTTAATACAATGATTTTAAATGAGCTTAATCTTGATATTACATATTGTAAACAAGTTTGTCTAAAATTTAGACAATCTTAAAAGTTGAAGTCTAAGCCCGACTCATATTTTAAATAGAGTTAATATTTTACCCAAACCCATATTTTAAGCCTTGTACTTTTGTCTAAATCCTTTCATTTTTCGAGTAGGCCTTCAAGCTTGGATTAGGTCCATTTAAAAATCATCATATTTTATAATACAATACTATTTAAACATTAAAAAATATGTTAACTTGTCTAAAATTGAAATTTTAATAAAAGAAAAACCATCTAAAATATTAAATATTAAATTAAAAATAATATGGGCAAGCCTAAAACAGCTATAAGTTAGTCATTTACAAATATGGACTGTTTTGGATAAAATTTTAGGCTCATATCTCAGGTCAAACTAGGTTTAAGCAAACGTAAGGTGTACTAATGTCATACATAGGCTCGACATAAACCTAGCCTAACCTGACCCAAGGATATTTTCTTTTTAAACTCTTAACTTACGCTTAATCGAACTCTTGTATTTATATTTCTTTTTAAATATATATTTATTTAGTTTAGGTATCCGATATCTTGTAGTTACATGATCCTAACTAAATTTGAAGTTGAATCAGATCAAACAGGGAGCAATATTCTATCAACATTGTTTTCACTATCCCCAAATCTCAAATCAAAGGCCTTAGTTAATGAATATCAAATTCATTACCACTTGATCCATACAGCTTTTAAGTTTTTGTTTCCAAAAGAGTTAATTGCACCAAACATCCCTAAACTGGTGTTCAAACATTAAAACAATCTAATTACATCCTCAAACTATCAATGATATATCAATAATATCTTTTTGTCACTAAAATCATTAATTTAACAATTAAATGAGACATTATATCTTATGTGATATAATTTAAAATAAAATTTTTAAAGAAAAATGTATGTTGTAAAAATCTTGATTTTGAGGTTTTCAAAACTTTTATAAAAATTATTGTTCACTCTCTCTTTTTCTTCGGTTTTACTTTATTTTAAATTTTTTATTTTAAAAGTTATGCAACAACATTTTACTTTTCTTTAAAATTTTTATTTTAAGTTACATCGTATAAGATTTTACGTAACATTTAATAGTTAAATTAACAGTTTCAATAATTGAAGAACATGATTAATAAAGTATCGATAGTTTAAAGATATAAATAGAACAATTTAAAATTTAGAGACCAATTTAAAATTTAGGAATTTCAGTGCAATTAACTCTTTAATATAATTTCAATAATTCCAAATAGCAATGAAGATTTGGTGAGCACATGCTTAACAACAAAAGTAGGACTATCATTGACTCTCCCCCTTTTAGTTTGTTTCTCTTCTTGAAGCTATTGTTTTTCTTTAATTATATATACTAAAATTTGTCACACTTATATAGGAGAAAAAAAAATAATTTTTGATTTTTTTTCAACTATTTATGATAATTTAATTCGATATTAATTTTGGATTTTGAGTTTTTTTACTTATTTTGATAAAATTTATTTTATTTATAGTTTTTGAACATTATTTGATAAAATTTCAAAGTTTATTTTCTATAAATGAAAATAACTTTTATATATTTTTTAAAAAATAATTTTTATATAAATTTTTACGTTTTTTATTATTTTAAATATAAAATTTATTTTTACTCAATGAAAAATAAAATTATTTCTATTTAAATAAAAACAAAATTCAATGACCAGTAGTTGGAATTCCAAAATGGAACAACATGGAATACCATTTCCAAATTGTTCCAAAAGAAATAAATTATTTTTATTTTTTATTTATTTATTTTGATTTGGTTGGTAGGATTTGCATTGTTGGGTACTTTTTATTGCCATGAGATAATTGAAAATGTTGCTCAATAAATTCATAAATTTAATTGATTAAAATATGCTCTCTTTTTTTTTTTTAGTTTTTATAGTTTTTTACATTTGAAATTTATTTTTTAAAATTTTTAAATTTAAAATTTAAGTTAAATCGTTAATATTTTAAAATAAAAAATATAACCATTCCATAATTATGTAATAAAGAAGTTATGATTATAATAAACCTGAATTTAATAAAAGAAATTAATGATATTAATAGTTAGACTTACAATCTTTTTGGTGAATTATAAGAGGAGGGTAAAGCCCTAACAGCAACATAAATAACGCGACTCGAACTCAAGCCACATCTGGGGCGGTGAACATCCTTACTGTCAAGCTAAACACACTAAATTTTTAAACTTACATTTTAAATCTAAAAAAGGAAAAAAAAATTTCTCGAGATAAAAATAAAATCACTAAATTTCAAAAAAAGTAGAGAGAATTAACCAATTTAATTTATAGTCCCATGGCACCTAATATATTATCACGTGGATGTATAAATTAGAATCTAACTAATTTAAGGTTTATTATAATTTTAGTATCTCTATTATATTAAAGTTTAGGATTTAGCTTTTTTTTCTTTAATTTACTACAATTTGGTCCCTTTTATGTTATTAATAGCTCTAAAGTGATGACATGAAAATTTATTTTTGTTGTTGTTCTGTCACACAATTAAAATCACGTGAAAATTTAGTTAATCAAGTTTAACATGTTTAATGTTGTCCTTTAAAAAAGTACACATAATCACTTTATCATTATAACTAACGATATTAACAATTTGAAAATACTAATAACATTATAAAGTTTGATAGATTAAATTATACCAAATTAAGGTAGAAAGATTAAATCTCAAAGTTCGGCATATTAAAGGGACTAAAACCGTATTTAGACCTAAAGTTAAGTTCCATTTTAACGGAATCAACTAATCGGTATTATAAATTTGGAATTTATTAATAATATTATAAAAGTAAATTACTAAATTATATTGAATTAAAGCAAAATAGTTAACCAATGTAACCTTGAATATAACATTATTGGGAAGAGTAATTACGAAACCTCAAAATATTAATAAAATTCAACATAGTAGAGGAATTAAAATCGTAATTATCAAGTTTCTAAAGAGATTAGCAAGGTTAGATTATGCTATTAGTCCTTTTACTTTACGAAAGTTGTGAATTTAGTTCATGTACTTTAATTTGATTACTTTTAGTCTTTGTACTTCTCGAATTTTAAAATTTTTGTCATCACCAAATGATAACTGTTAAATTTATTAAGTTTTGATATTTTCAAAATTTGATGCAACAAACATATTATCATATGTATAATGACATATCTACTTGTTAATTAACAATGTCATTTACGCCAATAATGAGATTTCAAAATTTGAAAAGTATAGGGACTTAGAATGATATAATTGGAGAACGTAGACCAAATTTACAACTATACACATAGTATAGGACTACTAATTGAATTTAAATAAATGAATTTAACTGCTGCTATTTGGATCATAATTAAAATTTCAAAACTTGAAAACTACCCAACTATGATTCTTTTTTCTTTTTTGATCACTCAACCATGAAAAGTTACAAAATGGTCACCCAACTATTAAATTTTGTCTTTCTTTCACCAACTAGCTAACGTAAAAATGGAAACACCAAAAAATCCAAGATAGTTGGGTGACCAAAAAAAGACAAAATTAAATAATTAAGTGACCATTTTGTAACTTTTCATAATTAAATAACAAAAAATGAAAAACAACATAATTGAGCGACTATTAATGTAATTTACCAAAACTAAAATTAACCAATTCGAAAAGTACAAAACTAAAAAGGATCAAAGTAGCAAAATTTAACTAATTAGCTTTCTTCTTCTTTTTTTCACCATAATTTTCATTTCTCGCAACTTTGGTAACAAAA
The DNA here is from genome assembly GCA_005393395.2 of Gossypium australe. NCBI lineage: Eukaryota > Viridiplantae > Streptophyta > Magnoliopsida > Malvales > Malvaceae > Gossypium > Gossypium australe. The sequence goes on along the minus strand of CM016619.1, from coordinate 145,062,873 downwards.
ACTAATAGCAAAATTTAACTAATTAACTTCATTTTCTTTTACAATAATTTTCATTTTACCAATTCTTAATTGTAATTTCGTATACTTTTCAATCATTACAACTTAAATAACCTTTTCCCAATTAATTAAAAAAATATAATTTATCAAAACTATAAACTGCGCGTGATGATTACTGACCTCATCCTTTTAACTATAAAGTGGATGTTGGATTCTATACCAATAAGTCGACACCTTAATATCGGATCAAAAATAAGTACCATCAGTTAAAGAATTTGAAAAGGACCTTTAATGGTAATTTTTGAGCTGGAACTAACGGTTGTCTTCCATTACAGCTGAGCAAATGAGCTTTTATATTATAGGTAAACACACAATATTCACGTTTGATTCATTAAATTCCAATCCCATTTTCTCAAATTTCCCAAATATTTTTCATATATTATATAATTCACAAGTAGCACCCCATTTTTTTATTTACATTTTCCAGCTCATAACATCAAGAGCCTAAAAGAACTAGCAGAAGGGGTCCTTCATTTTTGTGTCTGGTTGATCACCAAGCCAAGTGTTTGTTTTATTGTCTAAGTCACTGTTGGTATAGAGAAGAGGAAGATGAGTTTCAGGGATGATGCTGAAGATGGAAGAGGGGATCTAAGGAAGCCATTTCTACATACTGGAAGCTGGTATCGTATGGGTTCTAGGATGGGGTCTAGTATGTTAGGATCCTCTCAAGCTCTTCGTGATAACTCCATCTCTGTTGTAGCTTGTGTTTTGATTGTTGCTTTGGGTCCTATCCAATTTGGTTTCACTGTGAGTTTTACTCTCTTTTTTTTTCTTATTTAGCTTTGTGTTTGGTACCATTTGAATGAAGTTCTAAATTGGGTTTCATTTGTTTTTTTAGTCTGGTTACTCTTCTCCTACACAATCCGCAATCATCGAGGATCTTGGACTAACAGTCTCAGAGGTAATATTTATCCTTTTTTATCCTCCCCCCCCCCCCTTTTTTTATTTAAATCTTGCTAATAAGTTCTATTTGTGGGATAGTTTTCTCTATTTGGTTCTTTATCAAATGTGGGTGCCATGGTTGGAGCAATAGCCAGTGGTCAGATAGCCGAACATATTGGACGAAAAGGGGTAATGAAATCACTGGTTTTCCTTCAAAGCTATGCTGCTCGTACTCTTCATTTTTGTTGAAGTATCCGTGTTAGATGCATTCCCGTGTCTGAGTAATATAACTTCAAAGCGGGTATAAATACCATGGAAGCACATGTGTCTGATTGCATTTTGCTCTCGCTACTAAAAAATAGTTAAATTAGTCTTTGAACATTAAATCAAAGAGCAATTTGGTCAATTCTGTTAAAATTTTCATTCATTTCTACAGTTAAAAACTAGTATGACTAATAGAATAACCGAACATTGACATGTGGTGTGCCATTGTACTTCATTTTGACATACAGGACCAGTTTTTAGTAGTAGAAATTGATGAAAGTTTTAACAAAAGGACCAATTTACTCTTTGATCTAACGTCTAGGGATTAATTTGCCAATTTTTTGTGTAGAGGGAGCAAAATGCTATCCAACTCCTAGTATAATGGCCTCCATGTTACTTTTACCCTTCAAAGTGTTGTTTTCTGTTTTAGATTTGGGTTACTAAGTATAGTTTTTTATGTTCATTGCAGTCTTTAATGATTGCTGCAATTCCTAATATAATTGGATGGCTTGCTATATCTTTTGCAAGAGTGAGTTCTGATGATAATGTTAATATCACCCAAGCTTGATGTAGCAACATTGGTATAAAATAACTTGATTGCATTTTGCAGGATTCATCTTTTCTTTACATGGGAAGGTTGTTGGAAGGTTTCGGTGTCGGAATAATCTCTTATACGGTAACGTGGAAAAATGTTCGGTTATTAAGATGGAATTTTTGTTCAAAAGGGTTTAAAGTGTATGAATTGTGTTTATTATGTATAGGTGCCTGTATATATAGCTGAGATAGCACCTCAGAATTTGAGGGGCAGCTTGGGTTCAGTGAATCAGGTTGGCCTTGGCTCTGTTTATCATTAGCATTGTTAATGAACACTTTGTAGAAGGCTTTGATCACCTATTAGGTTACTCAAAATATGCAATGTTGTAATGCTTAGCTATCTGTCACTCTCGGAATAATGCTGGCCTATCTACTCGGACTTTTTGTTGAGTGGAGGATACTTGCAGTTTTAGGTAATCATTTTTTTAAAGTCATAATTGAATTTGATCATTTATTTCATTTTCTATCTAAATGGATTTCAAATTCAGAAATTGGTCTCATATTGCTTCATTTTAATATAACTTGGCTATCCACTTCTTTTGTTGCAATGATAAACTTTCTTCTCCATGTCACCGAGTGATGTATGAAGAATTTACCAGTAAAATCTATGAGATAGATTCATATTTGGACACTAATGTTGTCCTTTGGCAGGAATACTTCCTTGTACAATTTTGATACCTGGTCTATTTTTCATTCCGGAATCTCCTCGATGGCTGGTAAGCTCAAGAATGAGGTCATAACTCGAGCATTCTTGCACAGATAGTTATATGATCACCTGATTTGCATTTCCTTTCCTAATTCTAGGCAAAAATGGGTATGACTGAAGATTTTGAAACTTCTTTGCAAGTTCTCAGGGGTTTTGATGCTGATATTTCTATTGAAGTGAATGAAATCAAGGTAATAATAAGCAATTTAATGGTAAAAGTACCATGGAAGCCCTTGTACTAGGAGTCAAATTGCACTTTGCCCCCTCTACTGAAAAAATGAGCAAATTAGTCCCTGTATGTTAGATCAAAGAGTAAATTGGCCCTTCTATAAAAAATTTCATCCATTTCTACTGTTAAAAACTAGTCTTTGTATATCAACACGAACTACATGTGGTACATCACATGTAACTGATTGGATATTTAGCTACACCAAATAGAAATGGATGAATTTTTTTAAAAAAATGACCAATTGCTCTTTAATCTAACATACAGGGACTAATTTGCTCATTTTTTGAGTAAAGGGAGTAAAACGCAATTTGACTTATACTACAAGGGCCTCCATGGTAGTTTTACCGCAGTTTAACAGCTTTTTCTTCAATTGCGAACCTTCCAACATGGTCTGCCACTTGCATGTTTGTAAGTTCTTTGTTCAAAACTTAAGTTGCTTATTAACTTGACAGAGATCTGTAACATCAACCTCTAGAAGAACTACGATTCGGTTTGCAGATCTCAAAGAAAGGAGATATTGGTTTCCATTGATGGTAAATTTTACTTGCAAATTACAAGCTTTATTCTTTTAACTTTCCACTCATCTCAATTGTCCTAGGTCTTGATAGCCTGATAAAGAGGAATCTAATTGGTTTCATTTGGATCTTTCAGGTTGGAATTGGATTACTTATGCTGCAACAGCTTTGTGGCATTAATGGTGTTCTATTCTATTCCAGTACAATTTTTGAAACTGCTGGTAAGCTCATATCCAAAGTTTGCTGATGCTTATGTTATGTTAAGCCATATTTATTAGTTTAATGTTCAAGTTCGAATTTCAAAGGCTTAACGAGTCGATTTAACTTTGACTTGAGCAGGAGTTAAATCAAGCAATGCAGCCACCTTTGGAGTTGGTGCCATTCAGGTATAGCTCGAATAAATGCCACAGCTTTTTTCTTCTCATTGGTTCACAACAACAACTTACCAGAATTGATGCACAATTAGGTCATTGCTACTGCCGTAACTACATGGTTGGTGGACAAAGCTGGCCGCCGGCTTCTGCTTATAGTAAGTTCACTCTGCTCTGCTGACCATTCCGACACACCCCTGACCTATTTTGGTTAGGACCGAAAACGTGCCTAAAGCGGAGTTAGGACCCAACACCAAAAAAGAGATCATTGTTTGCAAATTTACTTTCAGGTCTCCTCTTTTGGAATGACTCTCAGCCTCCTAGTTGTAGCAGTATCATTCTTTATAAAGGTAAACCAATGATATATATACATATGATTCAATTAGGTAAAAGTACCATGAAGGCCCCTATAGTAGGAGTCAATTTTCATTTTGCCCTCTCTACTCAAAAAATGAGCAAATTAGTCCCTGTAGGTTAGATCAAAGAGCAAATTGATCCTTCTGTTAAAATTTCCATCCATTTCTACTATAAAAATTGGTCCCTGTACATAACCATGAGGTTCATGTGGCACACAATGTGTCATTATCTAGTTAGTTTTAACAAAAGGGACCTATTTGCTTTTTGATTTAACGTACAAGGACCAATTTACTCATTTTTTGAGTAAAGGGGGCAAAATGCAATCTAACTCCTAAAGCAGGGGCTTCCATGATACTTTTACCAATTCAATTATATTAAAGTTTATACTTCATTTTTTTCAGTTGTTTTACCTAAATAATAAACATTTTTTGAATTTTGGCAATTGATCCAGGATGTTGTATCTAGTGACTCTAGTGTTTATAGCATTATGGGAGTCTTGTCAGTAGTTGGAGTTGTGGTATGTTTACTTTTCTTGTTTCTGATACTATGTTTATTGCTAGAATGGCAATTGTTTTAACTTAGTTCTTTCTTTCAGGCCATGGTGGTTACCTTCTCTCTTGGAATGGGTGCCATTCCTTGGGTTATAATGTCAGAGGTATCAATATTTTACAGTATTAGACATTGTCTTTGATCACCGTAAAGCTTTAAACATCATCTAGACATGGCTTATACATAGTGGGATTTAAACCCAGAATAAACTACGAACCCTCACATGACGAGACTTGAATCTAAGCCGTCAAGCTCCTAGAACCTCAACCTTACCAACATGGTCAAGGTATTATTGGAAAGAGCTTTAAACATCATTTAGACATGGCCCACACATAGTGGGACTTAAACCTAGAATAAACTGTAAGAGAACTCTTACATGACAAGTGGTCAAGGTATTATTGGAAAGAGCTTTAAACATCATTTAGACATGGCCCACACATAGTGGGACTTAAACATAGAATAAACTGTAAGAGAACTCTTACATGACAAGTGCACATTACGAGACTCGAACCTAAACCATCAAATTCTTAAAACCTTAACCTTACCAACATAGTCAAGGCATTATATAATGCCTAAAATCATCCATAATCCCTCTTTAACCCTTAAATAGGAGAATAAAACACCCTTGAATGTCTTGAGACCCATGTTCTCCTACACTGACAACAATACCGATGCCAATTAAGTTAAGACTTAATCGGTATAGTCAAGGCATTATTACAAAGCTTTAAACATCATCTATACATGACCTACCCATAGTAGAATTTAAACCCAGAATAAACTACTAAAAAACCCTCATATAGCAAGTGTACATGGCTAGAATCGAAAACTTCAACCTTACCAACACAGTAAAGATGTTAGCTGATTTATTTAATTACTTGGATCCAATTTCAATCACTTGACTGCTTATAATTGCTCTTTTGTTGAAATTTGCTGAATATAGTAAAAAAATCATTTTCAATCATTTATACTGCATTGCAGATTCTTCCAATAAACATCAAGGGTCTAGCTGGAAGCATAGCAACACTTTCTAACTGGTTCTTTGCTTGGGTGGTTACAATGACTGCCAACTTGCTTTTGGATTGGAGCAGTGGAGGTACATCTCTCTCTTCTCTCACTCACACATGCACCCCCACCCTTTCAATTCTAACCCGAATCCAAAAACATAGTTCGTCTCAACCCAATTTGACTATAAAACCTAAAACCCAACCTAGCTCAAACCAATCTCAAAATGACCCAAACCTGAAATGATCAGAATCTCAAATAACCATAACTCAAAATGATCGAAACCCGAATTGACTCCATTCAGATTAACTCAACTCAAAACCAACCTGAGGCATTTTATTTATTGTTTTGGCTTTTCCCAGCTAACTCAAGCTACATTCATCTTCAACAGGAACCTTTACAATTTACATGGTGGTGAGTGCTTTCACCATTGTATTTGTGAAACTCTGGGTCCCTGAGACAAAGGGGAGAACACTTGAAGAAATCCAATGGTCTTTCAGATGAAACCAATCCTTCTCCTTGTTCCATATTTTTTGCTTATAAGAAGCCCTGGTCCTGCAAATTTCCCATGGTTTTACAATAAAGATAAAAAAAAAAACAGTTCTGTTTGCAAATATATATTCCTATATGTATTGTCTGGTTACTTGAGTGATCAATTCATTTACATTCTTTTAGCACATTGCACCTTAGTAAAGTGTAAACTATAGTTCCATAAGACGAATCTGTACACTATTGAAGCTTTGGGGTAAAAATGTTTTGGGAATTTAATGGAATGAGTGATAAAGGTAAACTCTTTTTGTCTAAAGATAAATTTGGATTTAATTTTTGAATTTTGATTTAATATGGAAAAATAGGTCTCATTATCATTGAAAGATTTGAATAATGTTCGGGTTGAAATGTTAAAAGATAAAAATTTAATGAGTAAATTACATTCAATATTACTAAATTATTAGTAAATTTACGTATTGGTCATTAAACTTCAAAACGTTACAAAATGATCGCTGAATTATTTGATAATTTTTTTTGAAAGAAAAAAAAAAGGGTTAAAGTGTAAATTTGTCACCATAGGTGAATTTTGAAATTTGTTGCTATATTTTATTTTAATTTATTTTTTCCCTTAAGCTTTGAGAATATGAGTAAATTTTCCATTCAACTATTATGTGATTGCATTTTGCCATTAACCTTTGAATTTTATAGAATTTTACCACTAAATTTGATTTGTTTAATTAAATTTTAACTCTCAATATTAATTTTGATTATTAACAAAATTTATGAGGAAAAATATTATTTAAAATATTTTATTTTGATTTTTAATAATAAATTAATTTATAAGATATTAATAAATTACCTTAGAATTTTAGTGCAAGAAACACCCGAATTTAAAAAAAAAACAATTTTTTTAAATAATTGTTATGTTATGTTACTTAATTTATTTTTTTAGTTATTAATATAAAATATTTAAAATATTTTTATTTTAATTTTATCTTCAAATTTTAAATTGAAATTGAATAGCAAAATTTCAAGAAAAACCAAACATTAGTACCAAAATTCAATTGAATAAAAATAAAAATGTAAAATTCAATTTATAATTAAAATGTAGTGATAAATTTCTCTTTAATTCAAAAGTATAATAGTAAATATCAATTAATGTAAAATACAGTGAGGAATTTCAATTTTCACCTAGTGACAAATATTCACATTAACTTAAAAAAAATACATCATATTCACATATTAAATTATCTAAAAAAACAGACCCTCCCGAGCTCCCCAAAATACGGCACGAGCAGTCACCCCTATATTCAGCATAAAACCTCCCATCCAATCTCCATTTTCATTTCGCAAGAGACCCCCCTGAAGCCATCCGAGAGCTACACCGAATTGCTCCATCAGTATTTAATAACAGTATCAGCCGGAGGTTTGTTCCACTGAACCCAACGTGGCCCTCAGACAAATTTTGTTGCAACAAGGTTCGTAGCTCTGATAGTATCTCGTTGCAAGTTTACGAAGATTGCTCAGATTTGATTAACGAAGAATAGACTGTGAAAATTCATCACACTTTACGGTGAAGGAAACCAATGCGATGACTATTTAACCAACTTGGCACATGATGTACTTGTAGGTATGACATGAACCACCTCCGAATCTTCAACTCTACTTCGAGCGGATGCTTGTGGGAAAGGTGTAGTTATAATATATACATTTGTACAATGTTATTGTATCAAAATTACAAAAAAAAAATAAATAAATAAAATATGATGTTGTTACTCATTTCTCATCGATACTATTTTTCCATAATTTAATTGAATTAGTGCTACACATCAATCGAGTTCTAATTCATATATAAAATTATCAAAAACACGTTATTTATAGAAAACAACAAATATTATTTTAAGGAATTTTTATCTTTTTTTATATTTTAAAAAAATACATACAGATGATGGGATTTGAACCCAAGACATTATAATTTTTAGGGATAAATATCAAATTTATAATGAACTTTGGTCCAATGTGTAATTTGATACATGGATTTTAATTTGGTGCAATTATGCACATAAAACTTGAATTCTGGCTTATATGTATACATGAAACTTTGATTTTGATTCAATTGTACACATCTAAATCAATGAATACATACATTTATTTTCATACTAGATTAATATAATTGTTTGTGTATATATATCAATGTAAAATGGTGCTAATTCGATAATATCATTAGTCACTTGTGAAAATGTAATCAAATTAAAATTTTATACATAAAATCGCACAAAATCAAAATAATGTATGATATTGCACATTACATCAAAGTTCATACGTAGTTTTGATATCTATTATATCTCAACTTCATTATATCAACCAAAGTCATATTTAATTTTTATGTCAATTTTTTTGATAAATTTATTACATAATTTTTCTTTATCACTCACGTCATGAATATCTCATAATCTAATTATATATAAGAATATATATTAAGAGATAAAATCTATGGCAATTAATTAATGCATACATAATCATTTAAAATTCTCAAATAAATTTATACCCATTAATCTTTTTAAGCATTTTACCAAGTTGATGTCGAGTTAATTTGGGACATCAAACTCAACTAGGAAATATATTGTAGTATATCTACTTCTACGTCGATATAAAGATAAAGTATTTTTACGCACTTTTGTAATTTTTTTATACAACTATAATTTAACAATCCAATTGTTGATTTATCAATATAATTGTATTTTTCATGCACATAAATTTTTGAATTAATCTGATATCTCTATCTTATTGGTCTAGAATATTATTTATATTAATATATATTGAACGATTAATTTTTTTAGGTAAAACAAATAGTTAGAAAATTTTATTTTAAACAAAACCTAAAATACATGATCTACATGAATGCAACTGGAATATAACGATCATATTGTTAAAATATTATTCGTACAAAAAATTATAGAAACATGTAAAACTATTTTAATTTTATACTAGTACAAGTAAATCTCATATATATATATATATATATATATATATATATATATAGGAACTTTCCCTCATATATCAATGCTATGAAATCGATACCTTTAACATAGTATATATGCTAATGAGGCATTGACATTGTTGATTAAGACGGAGGCTCTGGATCTTTCGTTATCTAACTTCGAGTTTCACAATTTGTAATTACGATGTTTGGGTCTTTAATCTCAACACGTGTATATTCTTTTATTTGCGATTCTTCACCTATTATACTTTACATTGATTTAATCTTAAATTATAATTAATCGGATATATATTTATACTTATGAATATATTGTCCTTATAATAGTGAAAAACTCGAAGCACGTATATGGAAAAGAAGTACATGAAGGTACAACTTCAGTCAAGCCTTAGATTCCTCATCCTGCAAGAGAAACATATATACATAAATATATATATATATATATATATATCATTTTCTCAGCTTGTAAATGAGATATATGGATTCCTAAAAAGCATTATTTTATGTTAGTGTTACCAATGGAGTAGAACGTGAACGGATCAAATTAGTCGGTTAAATAAAAAATTAATAGTCTATAATTAAATATAAAGTAAATCATTGTGAATTGGTAAAAAATCGACAATTCAAACGATTGAATCAATTAATAAATTTTTATGAATTATTTTTTTTCGACGATTCAACTGATTAAATTAAAAATTCATGATTTGATCGGATGGATAATTGATTAGGGTTTTACAACATTGATGCTTATATTTTTAATTGGTACACTCTGATGTACGTTGTTTCACCCAACTTCTTTCGCTAATGATTTTTTTAAATTTAATATTAATATATATTAATAATTTATTCATGTATATGATTTCAGTATATATGATTTATTGAATTATGCATAATATGAATTATGATTATCTGGTTTTAATATTTATATACATACTAGAAAAATGTGTTATTACACTACAGAGTAGATCTGATCATGAGTCGGATTGGGTTCGGGTTAGGCCAATGTAGAATTTAAGCTTGGGCCTGACTTGACTTAAAAAAATGGGCATAAAATTTTACTCAAGTCCGACCCATATTAAAAATATTAAACCCGATTCTAACCATAATAATTTTTTTAAATTATTTTTTATATAAAAACAAATTTGTAAATATAATACATCAAGTACAATAAAAATATAAAAATAATTGTTTCCCAACAAATTGAAAGTATATATAAAAAAAAAAGTATTGAGATGTGATTCGAGCTGGACCCGGGCCAAAAAAATTTACCCGAGGCTCGGATCATTTAGAAAATGGGCCTTATTTTTTGTCCAATACCATTTTTTAAGCATATATTTTTACCCAAACCCTCTCACTTTTAAAGCGAGTGATCCGACTCATGATTAGGTCTACCACAGAGTTCGTAAAAATTAATATAGATTTTTACTTTTAAAATAATAATAATATATAAATGTCTTTATAACCACAAAGGTTGTGTTTTAATATTTGAATTTTTATATATATTTTTATCGAGTAAGTTGTTATTCAATTGACTAATGATATCAAATTCAGTCAAAATAATAAATTAAATATTATAAAAAGTAAAATAACAGTTTTAAAAATTGGACAACAAAACATAAAATAAAATAATAAAGCATTTACCATAACTATTCTATTCCACTATTTCCATCTACTATTAAAAAAAATAGTAAAATGGTTCGTATTTTACCAACCCTACCCTTGTACACCATCCATGCAATCATATCCTTTGCTACCTCCTCCTGGTTTCTTACCATAAGGGGGTAAAGGCACATTGCCAGACTCAATCTGCTTGATGTCTTCAACAAGATTGTAGTAATGCATCTTCACTTCCTCCGCGGTTTTGCCTCCGACAGCCTTGGCCAGGTTCTGCCACCGGTCCGGACTTTCCTTGTCGTAAATTACCAAAGCATTTTCGAACAACTTGTTTTGCTTTGGTGTCCAGCTCGAACTTGAACCCATTTTTGCAGAATCTCAAAAGTTTAAGAGAGAAAAATAGAAAAGGGAATGAATTCTAGAGATGATTTTGTATGTCCAAAATAGAATGTTGGTGGCACTTATATAGTGGAGAGAAAGGGGGAGAAAATGGTTTAATTCTAGTTTTAGCCCCTCAAAATATACTGAAAATTGAGATTTAATTTGATTTCATCTACTTTATATAGCATTATGGGACAAATCTCAGAATTATACATGAACTTTGATAATATACAATTTGATACTTGAACTTTGATTTGGTACAATTATACACATAAACTTTAATTGTGGTTCAAATGTATACATGAAACTTTAATTTTGATTCGATCATACACATTTAAATAAATAAATACTTCAATTTTCTTTTATATTGGATAAATATAATTATTTTTGTATGTAATATATAAACATAAAATGTTGCTACATCAATAATTGTGTTAATAATTTGTGAGCATTGGATCAAATCAAAATTTCATGTATAAAATTGCACAAAATCAAAGTTCATGTAGGAATTTGCACATTAAACCAAAGCCCATGTATAGTTTTGAGATTTATCCCTAATGGTAAAATTATATCCAAGTTGGTAACATTGTTAGTTGCAACCATTGAAGTGGCGATGTGAATTTCTTTTATTGTTTTTTTTTTTATCTAGGATGGTAAAATAATAGTAAAAGTATCGTTGATGCCTCTGTACTAGGAGTATATATTGCATTTTTCCTCATCTACTAAAAAATTAGCAAATAGCAAATCAATCCTTTCTATCAAAAATTTCATCTATTTGTACTATTAAAAAAACCTACTAAAAATTTCATCCTCTATCCTGAGATGGCAAATTACCCTATCTCTTCTAATAGTCGTTAGATTCAAATATTTTTAACATAAATTAGGGATGACAATAAAGCAAGCGATAATAGAATTTGCCTCATTTACTTTTATCTTATATTTATATGGAAGTTGAAAACACTTACATTCTTGGATGTACTTTCATAACATATATAGCTCCACACAATGATAATAGTAAATGTTAATTCTATTAAAATTTAGTCATATGTGATTCTTTTTTAATGGTATAAAGATTAAACTAATCTATTTAATGGTAAAATGACTAATTCGATCCAATCTTTATAATAAAAAGACATACTTAAAAATGATTTTAATATCAATCAATACGACAAATGACTCGCATTATTTAAATTTGTGTTCACTTCAAGTAAAAACATAAGCAAGGGAAGAGAATGTGGGGTTAACCATAGGGTTACCAACTTTTGGGGGAATATCCACAAAGTGGATTCATTTCAAGCATAGATTCTTTATCATCTACTCCACTGTAAGAATATATATTAGATTATCGCACACTCATAATATGAGTAAAAATATATTTATAAAATTAAAAAGTATTGGGTATAACGGTAAAGGCATATTGTTTATAAAAAAGTATTGAGAGGGACAATCTTAAATAGACCATAAAATGAACATGAAAAATTTCAAAAAGATATATGTTTATAAAAAAAAATTATATAAAAACAAATGAAGTTTTAACTTAAAATGGCAAACTTGAAATTTTGGATTTATTTTGGGTTTAGATTAACTTTTATAGATATAAAAATATATTAAAAAAATAAAAGTAGCCCTATAAATGCTAACTCGTAACATCAATTCAGCCAGACATTTTAAGTTAGAGTGTGCTTGATAAATCATTGAAAATTTTCAACATTTAATATTTTTAATGTGTTGATAGTCATTTTAAATTTTTTTACTCAATATAAAATTTTCAACAAAAATATGTTGAGTAAATAAGTAGATAGGTAGAAACTTATCCGTTATTGTAAACAACATTTGTTTTATTTTATTTTATTTTATTAAAAAAATTAAAAAAAAACAAGACATTCAAATTTTCCAAATCTATCTAAAATAATATAAAATATTATATTAATAAGATTAGAATTAAAAAATAAATAACATTTTAAACTCTGTATTTATTTTTATCAAACAACATAATTAGATTCAGTACTAATATTTATTAATTTACCAAACAATTTTTTAATATAAATTAAACACTAATAAAATTTAACAGTAAAAAATTAGTATATAATTTTTCAACACTTAAATTTTCAATTTATTAAACACCTTTTCGACAAAAATATATATTCATATTACTTTTTCACTATATATGTCTTTTCTATTTGTAAGTCCTTTTATTTTAAGTCAGCCATTTCCCTTTTTAGAGTATATAAGCTTATGATGTTTGCATTCACTCATTTCTTGCATGGTAATTTTTTTTAAGCATTGTGGGTAAAGTTGATCGGTAGAAATTGATTAATTTGATCGATTCGATTATGAAAATTCATGAATTATAATTTACTAAGTGAATTTATTTTAATCGTTTATAGAATTAAATTATTTTATTATAATTAACTTGATCGAGATTATCGTTTAATTCAATTTCAAACTTCTTGTTACTCACCCCTTTCCCACAACATTCTATCTTCTTCTTCTTTTTTATCCTTATCGTACCCATGTCATTATCACAATAAAGTGGCCTCGATTGATACCAATTTCCTCCCATCACTAGCTTTGAGGGAATTTTTAATGAATTGTGAGTTCTCCATTGCGGGGACCTAATTGATGAAACCAACAAGTAATTGCAAGTTTCAAAGAAATTTTACGTTCTTAAACATGTTTGAACTCATGTATTTAATTTTTAAAATGGAAGATATTATGTGTTTAGGCACGTTAAAATAAGGGTGAAGACAGAAAATTGCTTTAGGATGGGCAAAAATGAATGATAAATTTTTGAAGGGACTAAAGTACAATTTTATCGTTATACTAACTTGTGATTTCATAAAATTTAAAGGGATTATTTACCATTTGGAGTAGAAATGGCAAAACTTGAATTATCCAATGGATTTTGGACCGATATGCTTGGATGGATTTTTTTTTTTTTAGAAAATGGATGCGGGTGAGGCAAGGTGGAATTTTTTTTTCTTTTAGAAAGTGAGTATAAAGTAATTATGGTAATCGATTGCCTCACCCCGTTACACGCCACTATATAAAATTATTATTTTATCCTTGTATATAATTATTAAAAGAGTATAAATATAATAATATGCTACAGAAAAATCCATATTTTATGTTTAAATTTTTTTTTCAATATTTATATTTAGATATTTACTTGCCTTTTAAAAAGATTAAAAATATTAAATATAAGTAGTAAAAACTAAATTGAAGCAAGGCAGAGTGAGTGGGGATGGATGCATCCAACATCAATGGAGGTGGTAGTGATTTTCAAGATTATACATCCATAGTGGAATAATAAGGGTGGTGGAGCAAAGCATGCTAATTGTGGAGCGGTGATGGATTTAGCAACATCTGCTCCTTCCCTACTCCATTACCATCCTTAATTGGGGGATAAGGCCACTGCCTACCCTTATCTTCGCCCCTGGTTAAAACTCATATCTTCTAAGCGATAATAACAACAATGATACTAATCGAACTAATACTCATTCAATAATAATTCATAAAGTTGCAACACCCAAATTTTAAATTAGGACCAGATGGAGAGAGCATTTTCTATGGCATGAAAGTTGGCTTATCCTCTTCCATACAATGGTGATTATTGTTTGTTGACAAGTCCATATATCTCTTGGAATCCTTATCGTATCCATTTCATCTTCACAATAAAGTGGTCACTATTTTGAGACGGATGGCCATAAGAGCCAAAGGCTAAAATTTTGCTTTTCTCTTTAGTTCATTAAAAAAGAGAGCGAATTAGGGGCGAAGCCAGGACAACTTTTAGGGGGCGGATGAAATTTTAATTTTTTATAGTTTATATCTTTCTAATTTGTAAAGGATTAAATCAAATTTTTATAATTTTAGGGGGGCCAAAGTACAATTTTACCTTTACTAATTTAAAATTTTTAAAAAATTTAAGGACCTAAATAGAAATTTTACCTTTTAGGGGGGTCGGGGCCCATGCCAGTCCCCTGCTTCGCCACTGGAGCGAATGATTATATAACTATTAAAAAACTATTAATTTTACGTCAAATTTTAAATTAATTTAATTAAGTCCATGGTCCACCTCATAAAATTAATGTTTTTTTTTCAATAATTACAAAAAATAACTATTTTATTCATTTTCTAACCTTATGCTCATGTTAACATCTAAAATTGCAAGATGTGGTCAATAGTCCCGGCTAAAAAAATATTCTAATGTTAGGATGCTATCTGCATAACCTTTTTTTTCTTTCTCAAAGGATAATTCTCCATTGTGGGGAACCTAAAATGATGCATCCAACAAGCAAACAATAAGTTTTGGGGGAAATATTTGAGGAAACTTAAGCAAACTGTATAAGGAAATTCAAAGGTTGTTAATTTGACACTTAAATTTGAATCATTTCGGATTCAGGTTATTTTTTGTTTTGGTCGTTTATGGTTTGAATTGTAGACTTTCTATGACTAAATAGAATTGAATGAAATTCAAATTGAATTGAATTTTGAGGTTTGAATTAGAATTCATATGTCTCTGAGAAACAGGTAACTCAAAAAATTGTCGATGAAAACCTATTAGATAGAGGGAAAAGGGTTAATATACCATTTGATACTTGAGTTTAGTTTTAATGTTCAATTTGGTATGTAGACGAAACGATATCTTGTGGTCCAATGAATGTTTGACATATGTGTTGTAATAAAAAAAAGGGGGTACTTAATTGAGACAAAAATAAGCTCAAGTATTAAATTGAATATTGAAGTCAAACTCAACTACTTAACTCGGATAAAAGAAAACTCAATTACCAATTTGAAAAAAGAGTTAATGCACTATTTGGGACTTGAACTTGACAACTGTTACCACATTAGGGCTTAAACTTTTTTATTGTTCATGTTAGTCCCTGAACTTAGTAATTGTTTCCACATTTAGGCTTGAACTTTTTTGTCCAAATTAGCCTTTGATATTTCCTTGAAAAAAAGTTGGACAAAAAATAGTTTACTCCCCCAATATGAGAACAATTGTCTAGTTCAAGGACTAACATGGACTACAAATAATTCAAGCCCTAATGTGGGAACAATTGTCAAGTTTAGCGATTAACTTGGACAAAAAAAAGTTTAGACCCTAATGTGAGAATCATTACCAAGTTCAGGCCTTAAAAAATAGATTAACACTTGGAAAAACTCCAAGTCCCTAATTAAAAAAAACTAAATACAAAATTGAACATTAAAACTAAATTCAAGTACTAAATAGTCTATTAACCCAAAAAAACACCTCAAAAGACCACCCAATAAAGATTGAAGTGAATAGGTCAAAAAAAAGAAAGAAAAAAGTAGAAAAGGAATCCATTTTTGGTGAATCCCACTTTGGCCAAGCAAATTAAGTTTCTTAAGATCACATCAATTGGCAAATTCTTCCAGGCTGTATAAAAATGTGGAGAATCTTCACATCAATGGAGACTCTCTTGCCTTTATCATTAGCTCTCCTTTTCTATTAATCTCGTGTTTTAAAAGTAGTGGTAAGACAAATATACTTTTAAAAAAAAAATTAAATTCGGACCTTGAAGATGATGTTGTTGGGAGAGACAGCCCCGAATACCCGAAAATATTAGTATTTATTAGGGGTGTAAATAAGACACTGATGCTCGCAAACTACTCAAGTTTGACTCGAAAAAAATCGAACTCGACTCGATAATTATCGAGCCGTGTCAAACTCGAGCTATCGGCTGAGACAAATTCGAGCTTAGTAATACTTGACTTCAACAATTCACGAGCCTTATTGAGCTTTTCACATTTTTATATATTTAAATTATGTTATTACCCTTAATATATATTATTAACCTTAAGCTTAATTACCAAGCTCGAGCTCAAGCTTGATTGCAAAATTGGTAAACAAGCTTAATTGAGTTTGAGCTCAAGTAGTTCGATTATATCTCGAGCCAAACTCGAACTTAAAAACAAATGCTTGATCAAGCTCAAGCCGAGTATCTAGTTCCAAATTTTGAGTTGATCTCAAGCTTAAGTTTAGCAGTATTTAGATTCGGCTCGACTTGATTACATCCCCTAGTCTTTATGGATTATAAAATGGACATGAAAGATACATTGGTTCCATTCAACTTGATTAGATCAGGAAAAAAAATCAACAACCCAAATCTAAATTAACACACACCAAAATTCACTCAAACACAAAATGATCTAAGCAAGTAATCGTAAATGACTCAAACTTGAAATGTCCACGACTTAGAAATAATCCAATCCAAAGACCCAAGCCTCAAACCCCAAATAACTTAATCTAATACTACTCATACCTAAAAAGACCTAATCCAAAATCAACCAAATTCGAAATAACTCAAACCTAAAATTAACTCAAATTCCCAAAATTTTTAAACTCGAATTATTTTACTTAGATCAATTAGACCCAAAACATTGGGTGAAGTTGGAGTAGGTGATTTTCAGAAGGGCCCAGTTTCTCATTTAGTTTTATCCCAAGTTCACAAACAAGTCCAGCCGACAAATTTAAGCCACAGCCCAAAATTCCAAACACTTTTCAGCCTATTTCTCTCTGGTTTTGATTAAATATATAATGTAATATGTGAATTTTAATTTAATGTAATTATATAATATTTTGATTTTAATTTAATTTTATATTATGAAAAGTAAATTTATTTTTATATTCGATAAATATATTATTTTTATATATAAAATTTCATCAAAATCAAAATTAATATATCAAGAATCGTAATATTTATCTTTTAGTTTTATTATAAAGCTTCTAACTTTTTTTTTGGTAAATAGTAAAATTAGAACAATTCTAAGCAAAAATTAGAAACTAGAGAATTTTATCTGTCGCCAACAAAAACTGTCAAAAATCCTCTTCCAAAAAGTCTCTCGCATAACTCGGGGGATTGTCAAGAATAATCAATTGGTCCATCACGTCACCACCTGCCTTAGCAATATGGTTCGCAACTTTATTGACATCCCTCTGCATATGTCTAAACTTAACTTCTCAAGATTTCAAACATTAGTCGTGAATGCATCTTATTTCATCAATATTACTCACTGATGCTCAACCATTCCGAATGAATTCAATCAACATTGCATCATCACTTCCTAACTCAACTTGCATGAATCCTCAGTTCCAAGTCAATTTCAGACTTTCTAGATCTGCTCAGGCTTCTAGCTGTAAAATATCAGTCAAACCAATTGTCATTTTGAAATCCACCAACCAGTCGGCCTCTCAACCACCTGTAAATTTTAGTTATTTCTCTTTGAAATATATATATATATATATATATATTTTAAAAAATTGTATTTGAAAGGAAAGAGATTATAATATTGTCTAATCGTGGGGTTATCAATGTAAATATGCACAATTATGTTTAATCTTCAATAATATTGATTTAGTCTTTTTTAAACTTGACAAATTTGGTCCTTCTACTTTTATAATGTTATTAGCAAGTCTAAAATAATTACATCAATAGTTGTTGTCGTTGAACTGATGACATGAAATTTTAAAATAGCCTTAGCCTTTAAGCATTCAAATTACATGTAAATTTAGACCTACAAATAACATTATAAAAGTTAAATAATATAATGGTTAACGGTATTATCAATTCAAACCTATGCATAAGAGGACTCAAAGCATGAAAAATTATGATAGAGGATTAATTTTCAAATTTTAACATAATAAGAGGACTAAAATCAAATTTTAACCGAAGAAAATACTTCGGGTTTATTTAGCTAAAGCAAACTTTGTGTAGATAAGATTCCTTTTCTTTCCACAGTAAAGACTAAAGATAGATTTAAGATTTTTTTTTAAAATATTATTGTTCAATTGTGAACTCCATCCCTACACTTTATGAACATTAAGAAATTAGTCCTCCTACTTTAGTTTGTCAGAATTTGATCTTAAACTTTACAAAAACTAAGAAATTAGTCCAATTAAATAACATTTTTAGACCTTTTCATTAAACCATCGAATGAAAAATCAATAGTTCAATCACTTATATGCAATTAATTATAAAAAAGAGCAACAACAATTTTGTAATTTCTATACAACAAATTACCAAATTCAACGGTTCAAGCTTATGCGTTTATCAACAACTAAATTAACTTTTCAATTTTATAAAGTAGTAGGATTAAATTCTAACAAATCTAAAATAAACGAACTAACTTTTTAAATGTTTTAATATAAAACGATCAACTTCATAATTACATGATAAAAGTACCACGAAGACCCTTGTACTAGAAGTCAAATCGCATTTTATTCCTCTACTCCAGAAATGGGCAAATTAGTCCATATACTTTAAATCATAAATCAAATTGGTCATTTCTGTTAAAAAAATTTATTCATTTGTACTATTAAAAACTGACGTGATTGAATAACCATATAATGATACATGATGTACCACATGTTGATGTACATGACCAATTTTTAATAGCAGCAATTGATGAAATTATTAACAGAAAGACCAGTTTATTTTTTTTATCTAATATATAAGGACTAATTTATCCATTTTTAAAATAGAGGGGACAAAAAAAATCTAATTCTTAATAGAGGGGCATTCATGACAATTTCACCTAATTAGGCAGTATTATTACTTTATTATTTTCATTTTTGAACTTTATCTTATTATATGATTGTGATTTGTGTGTTCTTTTCTAACAGTTTTCAACTTTTTTATTAAAAAAATTTATCTTTTTGTCGGAAATGTTTGGCAAAGACCAAGTCAAAAAAAACAAAGCTCTCACTTCCGTGGCGGCTACTAATAAAACTTGTCAGCCGATAAAATAATGACACGTATAACTGTTGATGATTTCAATAATGCTTTTGTCTCTTTCATTCGTTATCGAATTGGTGGGGCCCTTGACGTGGAATAATTGGACACGTAGCTTTTTTTTTCCCTCCTTTATATGGCAATTTTAGACACGTAATTTTCATTGCTTTCAATTTCATCGTTTTCCTTCCTTTTTATAGTTTCTTAATTATTTTACTGGTGAAATTCCTTGAAAGGTCCTTCTATTATAAGAATTGGATCAAATTAATCATTCTATTATTAAATAAATTGAATTAATCCCTGTATTATTAAAAGAATCAAATAAACTCAAGTTTTAATAGAATTAACATTCGGTATTTAAAAAAATATCATTAATTGTTTAACAGATTTAACATCATGGTTCTATAAATAAAATATTTTACTTTTCGTCGAACATTAATTGGAAAATAAATAAATTTTATGTCATTCTTTTTAAACAGTAAATGTTAATTCTAATATAATTTGACTTTATTTTATTCTTTTTAATAGTATAGGGACTAAATTGATTCATTTAATAGTAGAAAGATTAATTTAATCTAAATATTATAATAGAGAAACTTAGCAAATACTTTCATCTATTTTTATTTTGATCCGATTTGAGCTTTTTTTAAAAAAAATTTGGCTTATCTTATAAAATACTAAATTGAACTAAATTTCATCGATTCATGTCAACTCGATTTTTTATATTATTAAAAATAGAATCCAATTCAATTCAAGTAATAGTGATTTTTATCTTGTCAGTCAAAACTGAACCGAAACAAATTTAATCTATTTAACTCGACAAATTTATTTAACTCAACTCTTATTTTATTTTACTCAATTTATTTCGAAAATTTTCAAATTAATTCAAGATAAAAAAAAATAAAACTCTTCAACTCAACTAATTTAAATTTTCGTCAATCCCCCTAGTTTTAACTATTATACATATACACACATTAAAAATAATTATAATATAAAATAATAAATAATTATATTTATGAAAATCATGTCATAAAACAAAATTCAAATCTTTTTGCTTTCCTATCTAAATTCCATAAAAAAAATATAGGTGTTTATTATTCACATGTGAACGGTTTAAAATTAAATTAATAAAATATAGAGTAAACTGTAAAAATAGTCATTTTTGTTTGCCTCAGATTACATTTTAGTTATTTATGTTTGAAATGTTATGTTTTAGTCACTTACGTTATCGTTTTGTTACGAAGTGGTCACTCTACCTTTAAGCTTCGTTACCTCCCTAATAGTGGTCATACATGGCAGTTCAAATGGGTTTTAAATGCCAATTTGGATGTTCTACGTGGTAGTCTAAATTAAACTTGTTTAATTAAAAATATATCTTCATCTCAACAACTAGACATTCAAGTTAGCATTTAAAACACATTTGGATTGCCATGTAAGATTGCCGTTAGGGAGGTAACGGAGTTTAACGGTAGAGTGACCAATTCGTAACAAAATAATAACATAAGTAACTAAAACGTAATATTTTAAACATAAGTGACTAAAATATAACTGAGTCAAATAAAAGTGATTATTTTTATAGTTTACCCTAAAATATATTTAAATAATATTATTGAATAAACAAAAATAATTGGCTACGAAAAAAAAAGATGTTTGATGTTACACGTGAGCTAATATATTGTCGTTTTTTAAGATAAAGTAAGGAATAATTGAGATTTAGAAGAACAAAGCCTTTTTCAAGTGGGAAAAATAATAATAAAACGCGTTTGGCTAAGGGGTCCACGAGGGAACCCGCGTTGAAATGCCACGTCAACGACTATCTTATTTGTTTTTTTTGTTAATAATTTATAATTCATGAAAAATATTTAATACAAATTTTTAGAGGTAAAAGTATGTTATTATACTGAAAGTCAGATTGTATTTTATTTTATCTACTTAAAAAATAGATAATTCTACCATTGTACATTATATTGTACAGTGAATTTATCCTTCTGTTTAAAATTAATCAATGTATGTCAACATGAGATATACATGCATGACATGTCACGTGTAACTATATAGTTGTCTTGTCAATCGTGCAGATTTTGACAGTAAAAATAGATGAAATTTTTAATAGAAAATAATCATTTTACTCTTTAATCTAATGTATTGAGACTAATTTACCCATTTTTTTGAGTAAAGGAAACAAAATGCAATCTAACTCCTAATTTAAGTACATATTTAATTAGGTGATATATAATTATAGATTTCACATCATTATAAATAAAATTTAATAATTTTAATTTTTTATGATATGTAATAATTTTGTTTACTAAATAAAATTTTTATTTGATATACTTGAATTTTTTTTTAAATAAATAAGACACACGAAAATCTTTTAATCCCGATTGTAAAATTTTAAAAAAATCCACCATAAATAATAATAATAATAATAATAATAATAATAATAATAATAATTTTATTTTTATTGTATTGAAAAGTACTTTGGATTAGACCTTTGACCATAAAAACTTGATCGTTGACTCCTAATAGTTGCTTCATCTTTACAAATTGTTCCATGTATAATAAAATTCCAAATTTGCTTCGTTTAAGTAATACGAATTTAAGTTTATAAAGATGGGTTAACTGCATATGCATCCCAAAATTGTAAGCCAATTTTAAAATTAGTCTATAAACTTCAAAAATTTTCAATTTAATCCTTAAATTAAGGCTTAAATGAAAAATAGGTACTCAAACAATCCAACTTTTCTAATTTAGGTACCTAAAATTTTTTTTGGCCAAAGTAGGTACCTAAAGTTTTGTTCCGTTACCACTTTAGTTATTAACCTTTAATTTCGGTTAAAAAAATCTCTGAATTAATCAAATTATGACATGTAACATTTTTAGTTAAATGACTACTAAGTGATTTTTTTTTTAATTTCAAAATATCAAACAAACAAATTTAAGATGAAATTCATACTACCAAATTTAAGATAAAATTTTTAATACTGTTAACAACTGGACCTGAAATTTAAAATATGAAAAGTAGAGGATTAAATTATTAGAATGCTTAATTCACGATTTGGCCCCTAAAGTATACCCATTTTTCCACTTTAGTACCTAAATTTTTTTTGTCCCAATTTGGTACCTAAAGTACACACAAATTTTTAATTTGGTACCTAAAGTATGTCTCCGTTATATTTTTTAATCCATTTTTTTACAGGTGTTAAAAAAAATTTTATAGCCAATCACAAAGCACCACGTGGCATATATATGTAAAAAACAAATATTTTATTTTATTAAATGTATATACACATTAAAAAATATAAAAATAGAAATAAATATATAAAAAATTCAGAAAAATATATAAATTATAAAAAAATAAAAATAAACTTACAAAAAATACGATAATTGAAAAAAAATAGTTGAAATTAATAATATGATTACTAAAATAATTAAAATATTTTTAAAATTATAAAATATATAATTCTAAAATTATAAAAAAGTATTTAATTTGAAGTTTTTTTTGCAATTACTTGAAATTTAAATACTTTTTTTTTAAAATTTTTATAACATTTTTAATTTTTTATATTACTTTGAATTTTTAAAATTTATAATATTACAATTTTAATATTTTAATATTTTAATATTTTATTTTTAAATTTAAATTTAATATTTTTAGTTTAAATAAATCTAATTACAATGTGACATATTTCATTGGCCAAAACATACCTCTTTCTTGGCCAAAGTTGTTTAACATTTTTTTTAACATCTGATAAAAAATGGGCCTAAAATAAAAGAAATTGATATTTTAAGTACCAAATTGAAACAATAAATTTAAGTACCAAAATAAATAAGTATACTTCAAGGACTAAATCATAAATTAAACCTTATTAAAATTAAAAATACAATAATTCGAAAGAGTACTAATACTTATAACATACTTTAACGTGTAGTTACAAATCCAAACTGACAACTTGATATGAGAACAGAGAGAGTGGGCCAAAAGAAAGCAACTCCATTGATAAATCTTTTTCCGAGAAAAATTAAAAATGAAATACTTAAGAAAAAGAAGACTTTAGGTCAAATTATGATTTTAGTCCCTCCATCATATTTAAATTATAGATTTAATCTCTATACTTTAACTTGATATAATTTAATTTTATAATGTATTTACGAAGTCCAACTCCAAAATAATTAAACACTAAATAACTATTCCGCTTAAAATTCTCCTGCACGTTCTAGTTCATTATGTTGACGTAAATGTTTCTGCACTGAAAGAGTTATTTAAATAAACTGATGACATTATAAAAGTAAAGATCAAATTATACTAAATTAATGATAAAGTCTAAATCCCAAAATTGAGTAAAATTAAGGGACTAAAATCAAAAATTTATCACTTCCAATCTTTATACTTTAAATTTGCATGATTATGCTTTCAAATTTTTTGGTGTATTTTTAAGAAAAGATATCTACCCTAATATTTTAATTGGAGTAGTTAACTATTAATGACATTATAAAATGGTTTAAATGTAAAACTGGCTCTCAAACGTTATCATTTTTTTCATTTATGTATTTACATTTTTTATTAAAAGTGATACTTAAACTATCAATTTTGTCTCATTTTATACCACAACATGATATCAGCCAAAAAGAACGTGACATGTTTTTAAACTTCATACACTTTTTTGAGTAAAACGAGATGAAGTTTATAATTTAGCTACCACTTTTGACAAAAAAAATTAAGTACTTAAGTGAGAAAAAGAGTATAGCTTAAAGAATAATTTTGTTGTCTTTAGAGGATAAAATTACATTGAATTGAAGAATAAAAAATCCAAATTTGATAATAATATAGGGACCAAAAACAGAAATTAACCAAAAACTTCACTACTCAATCTCATATCATTTCCCATGCTTTTACTATTTGATTGATTACAAGCCGCAATGATATGAAACGAAAGCATTCATTGTTTTTTCTTTTTCACAAATCATAATCACAAATTTTGTTGTTTACCTCAGCGGCCATTCACGACTAAAATCAAAACACCTTTTTTTTCCCAGTTGTTCCAAGTCAATGGAAACAAAAATCATAAAAATCCATCCACCATTGAAGCTAAAATCTGGTTCACAAACAAAAAAACCCCCATTGGTTTGCTTTTTTTTTTTTGCTGAGTTTTAAGTAAATTAGGAGTATAATTAAGTGAAAAGGGTGTTAAAGAATCTTTTCTACAGTTCAATGGAAGGCCATTTTTTTTTTCATTAAATAGCTTCGGTGGATAGTGAAATGAAACCCCTTTTTTTTTTAAACTCATTAATGGCTTATGACCCCCCATTCTCTTAAAAGCTCGTGCCATCATTCATTTATTCTTCTTTTTTAAAAATTTTTCTCGAGAAACAAACAACGACCCTTTTTTAGCCATTTTAGTTAGCTTAGCTTAATCTTGAAGATTACCCCTTTTTAGCTATTTTTCATTGGTTAAATTATTATTATTATTATTATTGCAGAATTCAAGCTCGTGATCGAAGGTAGGAATTTTAAGAAGAAACAAAAAATTTCCCATTTCTTTATTTTTATTGGATAATTTAATGGTAATGAACAAGATAAGGAACTAATTTTTTTTTTTGTTTTTTTTTTTTTAATTGAAGAAGATGACACAGAGCTTCATGAGGATTTAATTTACATCAATGGGAGCTCAAAGAAATGTGTTACCAATCTTATTTTTAGCTCTAATCTCGTTCTTGACTCAGTCCGTGTTAACTCAGCGAGTTACAATAAACTCACAAACCGAACGGCGATCATTACTCGACCTCCGTTCATCGTTGGGTCTCCGAGGCAAAGACTGGCCGATCAAAACCGACCCTTGCACCACCTGGACCGGCATCCGATGTCAAAACGGCACCGTTACGAACATCACCGTTTCCGGTTTAAGAAGAACCAGAATCGGACGGTTGTATCCCCGGTTCAACGTCGATTCATTGGTGAATTTGACCCGTTTAATCTCTTTCAACGCTTCCGGGTTCCCTCTTCCCGGTTCAATCCCTGATTTGTTCGGAAACCGGTTGGTTCATCTCGAAGTACTTGATCTCCGATCTTGTAATATCTCTGGTTCAATCCCTAGTTCACTCGGTAACTCGTTCCGACTCAGTTCTTTGTATCTTAGTAACAATAACCTTGCTGGTTCAATCCCTTTTGAATTGGGTGAACTGAAGAACTTAAAATCACTTGATCTTTCGATTAATTCACTTACTGGGTCGATTCCATCAAGCTTTGGGTCACTTATAAACATTGAAAAGCTTCAACTTAGTTCAAATTACTTATCTGGGTCAATTCCACTTAGTTTATCTTCATTAAAAGCTCTTAAAGTCTTAAATGTCTCTGATAATAACCTCTCTGGTTCAGTCCCTGTTCAATTTAGTAACCTTTCTAAGTTACTTGAACTTGATCTTAGTAAAAATTCATTGTATGGATCATTACCTGTTGAATTCACCATGTTGAAAAGCTTACAAAAGATGATAATAGAAAACAACGAGCTCGACGGTCATTTACCGGTTGATTTGTTTTCGAATCTTGTTGAGTTACAAGTTGTGGATTTGAGTGGGAACAAGCTTGATGGTGATGTTAATGGTAGCTTTTGGTCAATGCCTAATTTGACATTCTTCGATGTATCGAATAACAACTTTTCGGGTCATTTACCAGCTCCTAGTTCTAACCATAGTGTTGCTCCTGGTGCCGTGTTTAATTTGTCAAACAATCTGTTTTACGGAACTTTGGATTTTTCACTCGGGATGTTCAAATTCATTGATGTATCGGGTAACTATTTGCAAGGCATAGTTAATGACGATGAAAGGAACGCTAGTGTTAACATGAATTGCTTTCGACAACCAAACCAGAGGAGTCTGGATGATTGTAGGATCTTTTATAACGAAAGAGGGATACCTTTCGATATTTCAACTGCTGCAAAATCTAGTTCTGGGAGCCGAAGATGGATATTTATCTTGGCCGGAGTACTTGGTGGACTTGGCTTCATTTTAGTTTTGGCATTGGTGCTAGTGCTGCTCTTGAGACGGTATACTACGGGGCTTACGAATCAAAGACGGAGTACTGATATAGGGCCTGTTCGGGAAAGTGATAGTGCCCCTCAACTTCCTAAAGATCCTACAAATGTATCTGGTTCCGGAGATCCATTCACATACGAGCAATTGCTCCGAGCAACCGGTAATTTTAGTGACACAAATCTTATCAAGCATGGTCACTCGGGTGACTTATTCCGTGGCATCTTAGAAGGTAGTATCCCTGTGGTCATCAAAAAGGTCAATTTGAGCTCTTTCAAGAAAGAATCATATACCACGGAATTGGAATTATTCAGAAAGCTTTCTCATATGAGGTTCATCCCGCTCTTGGGACACTGCTTGGAGCATGAAACTGATAAGCTTTTGGTCTATAAGTATATGCCGAATGGAGATTTGGCTAATTCGTTTTACAGGGCTATCAACTCGGATGACGATAGTTTAAAGTCCTTGGATTGGATTACAAGGTTGAAAGTAGCTACCGGAGCTGCCGAAGGCCTATGCTACTTACACCATGAATGTAACCCTCCCCTTGTTCACAGGTAAATTTTATAATTTTCACGAGCTTCACAATTCCCTTTTCGTTATAGTATCAATCATTAATTCCATATTTACTTTTTTGGTTAAAGGGATATTCAAGCAAGCAGTATCCTTCTTGATGATAAATTTGAAGTGAGACTTGGAAGCTTGAGTGAAGTTCATTGCCAAGAAGGGGATACACACCAAAAGGTGCTCACGAGGTTGCTTCGGAAGCCAGGGTAAGTATCATACAAGTTACTCTATTTTACCTTTTTTTTCGAGTTAGTATTAGTAGTTTTGAAACAACCGAGTATACCCGGTTTTGCATTCTCTTCTTGTATTCTAGTCTTTTAGTTTCAACTATACCCGGTTTTGCATCTTTCGGTATGCAGTTCCGGCACCCTATTGTTTTCACCAGTCTTTTTATCTTATAAAGAAAGCACTTGGTACCGTATTGCTTTGCATATTGTAAGCTGGGCCTTATTCAAGCCAATACATTGGAGTCAATACCGGATTGGCTCGAGGTTCATATGTAAGGTTGAATGATATAATCGAACCATTATTGGTTTGCAGGCCCAGTGAGTTGCCTGGCTCTTGACGAGTACGTTGTTTTGACTGTTTGTGCTACGTTTGCATTTGCTGGGTTGTTTCCATTACATGTTTTACAGTATCGGTACTGTCAAAACTTGATATCCAAGGAAACCCAGACATGCACGAGGTTAGCCATACTCGTAATCCGACTCAGTTAAGTAATGGATAAGAGTTATAAACTTTTAAATGGAGTGATGAAATAGCTCGACACGTGTGTTTCTATTATTCATTAACATCCAATCTCGATGCGGCCTCGTAAATGTAAAACAATATGCATACAACCATCAAAGTTGTCAGGATTTGATCTCCAGTATTGTATATTTTGTTCGGAGATTTAATAAATTTCTCTTTGTGATATGCAGGACCTCCGAGCCAGGCCCCTCAGGTTCAGGTACCTAAAATTCTATTTCACGGTTCTTAATATATTTATTTATGTATACATTACCATTTGGTTTATGCGGGTGTGCGTATTCTCTTTGTTGAGTAAAAGTACAGTGAATGTCCTTTTACTAAGAATCAGATTACATTTTGCCCTCTTTACTTAAAAAATAAGTAAATTAGTCCTTGTACATTAGATGAAAGAGCCAATAGGTTATTTCTGTTAAAAAATTCATTCATTTTTATTGTTAAAAACTGGCATGACAAAAGGAATAACTAGACAATTACTTGTGGCACACCACGTGTACCTCATTCTAACATAAATAGACCAGTTTTTAACATTAAAAATGGATAGAATTTTTGACAGAATGATCAGTTTGTTCTTTTATCTAAAATACAATGACTAATTTACTCATTTTTTTAGTAGAGGGGGAAAAGTGCAATCCAACTCCTATTACAATGGCCTCCATAGTACTTTTATCCTTTATAAGTCAATTCTGGCTCCTCCCCCCAAGAATTTTTTTTTGTCTTCGCCCTTGGTTTTGGTGTCGGAGATTCCGAAATATAAAACAATAAATCATTTCATAGGCTTTTTTCAACATATTCTTATGTTTCTTTCGGAATGGACAGGTTCTACTTTAGCTACTTGCGCCTACGATGTGTATTGTTTCGGAAAAGTATTACTCGAGCTTATAACGGGGAAACTAGGGATCAGTAAAGTGGAAGATACATCTACGAAGGAATGGCTCGAGCAAACCTTACCATGCATCAGCATATATGATAAAGAAATGGTGACAAAAATCATGGACCCATCATTGATAGTAGATGAAGATCTATTAGAAGAAGTATGGGCAATGGCAATTATAGCAAGATCATGCCTTAATCCAAAACCATCAAAAAGGCCTTCAATGAAACATATACTTCGAGCATTGGAAAACCCGTTGAAAGTTGTACGAGAAGAGAGTTTTAGCTCCATGAAGCTAAGAACGACTTCATCGAGACGGTCATGGAACGCAGCATTCTTCGGTAGTTGGAGACAAAGCTCGTCTGAGAACACCAACATTTCGGGTCAACAAAACCGAGAAGGTTTTAGTGGTATAAGGCAATCAAGTAGAGTAGGTTCTCATAGTAGTGGGAATATCGATCACTCGTCTTCAAATAAAAGGTCGTCGAATGAAATTTTCCCTGAGCCAATCGACATACAGGACACGGAGAGGTTAGATGAGAACTAGCCGATTGAGTGTTTGCTATTTGTATCAAAGATTGATAGTGCCGGTTCAACCTTCGGGTTTGATAGCTGTGTTACGAGGAAACCTTTTAGGCTCCGACTAGGCCTAACCAAAGCAGCCTAAACTGGCCATTACGACAAGACGGGGAAACTATCGAGTGAATGAGAATTTTTGGATATTTCAAAGCTTGTTTTGTAGTGAAATTTCTCATTGCAAGCAGCATTTTTTCAGTGTAATTGTCACTTTCTATATAGAGTGTAAAGTTGCATTAGTACTCTTTGTTGCATTATAAGTACTACCACAACACAATATTAAATTAGGGGAGAGTGTTCGATCTAACTGATTTGATTAAAAAAATTTGAAATCCAAACTTGATCGATCAATCTCATAGTTGAATCAGTTAATCGATAGACTTGAGTTTTAATCGATTTAACATCAGTCAATTCGATTAATTAACCAAGTTGAGCTCATTTTTTTTCCATGTACAATAACTTGTAGCAGATCAAATTGGACAAATGATCAAATCAATTAGAGCATTGATTTTGGGTACAATTGTTGTTTAAATATAATTGGGTTGAACTGCAAGTTTTGTCCTAATTTTTATTTTTGGCATAATAATAAACTCAGTCTTCAATATTTACATATTTTATAAATTTGACCCTTATTTTCTTTTACCAAAATTTGACCAAGAAAAATATATATTAAAAGTTGACAACATTGATAAATTAAATAATGAATTTATAATTGATAACCAACTAACTATAACATAATTGATAACCGATTTTATTTTTGCTCACCTCCTACGTTAAGCAATACCACTAAATCAAAAAGTGATAAATCTCAAAATCATACATAAACAAAACATTAATTAAACTTCGTTCAAATATACAATTTTATATATGAAATTTTGATTTTATCCAATTCTCATATTAACACAATTATTAATATAACATTATTTTATATTTATATATTCCATACCACAAATAATTATATTTATCCAATATATAAATAATTTTATGTATTTATTTCTTCAAACATATATAATTAAATCAAAATTAAATTTTTACATATATATCTAAACCATAATTAAAATTTATGTATCAAATTACACATTGAATTTAATTGTACCAAACCAAAAGGAAAAACAGAGAATCGAAATTAATTGACAATTTCTCTTGCATATCTCAACATATAATAGGGTGCAAAATCAAGGATCAAGACAAAAAGTACAAAAGCATATATATATATATATCTTTTTCGATCAAGTGAGGATTTAAATGAGTAAATTAAATACAGTAAAGGAAGCCATGATTGCATGGACAAGAACATAAAATGAAGACGTTGAGGCTATGTTTTTAAGCCTCCAAATATGGGTTTTTTGGGGTTTTGCTTTTTTTTTTTTTTTTCAAAGGGGAAGAATATGAAATTCATGGGGCATGAAATCTTCACTTGGTCTATAATACTTATCTGGGGAATACAAGCTTAAGTTAGAGACTTGGCTAGTGTATAGACAAGCAAATCTTTCGACCTGCATCGTGCAAAAAAAATGGAACAACTTCAGTAAATAACGAATAAAACGTTCTACACAGTTTTCTACAAAGTCCTATAACTCTGTTACGACCCACTGTATCATGCACATAAGTAGTTATTGTCCTCTTTGGATGACCAACCGGTCTCTCAAGGCTTTGCCACCCAAAGGTGCGAAATGAGAGTATCCAGTCAGCTGATGGGTCGTGATCAAACACTTATAAGAAGGATGATGGATGGTTCGGTTTAGTCATACCTGATGGGCAAAGCGAGAGTTTTGATAGCCAGTCTTCATGAGTTGTCCCCAGATCTTATGGAACTATTATGTGAAAAGATAAAATAAGCATTGTTAGTGCCTGGATTCAAAGGTTGATCATAGGTAAAATATCATAGAGGCCCTGGTACTAAAAGTCAGATTGCATTTTGCCCCTTTTTAAAAAATAGGCAAATTAATCCTTATATGTTAGATTAAAAAGCAAACTTGTCCATCTGTTAAAAATTCCATTCATTTTTACTATTAAAAACAAACTAATCTCTATACGTCAGACATGTATCTATTTGGTTATTTCATCAGCCATATCAGTTTTTAACAGTAAAAATGAATGAAATTTTTAACAAAAAAGACTAGTTTGCTCTTTAATCTAATGTATAGGGGCTAATTTACTCATTCTTTTTAATAAATAAGGAAAACAGCAATCTGACAACTAGTTCAAGAGCCTTCATGGTATTTTTACCATTGCTCATACTATTAAGCGAATAGAAAAAGGAAGTTCCTCCACCTTTTGATGACACTCCCGTTGAGCTTGTTGATGAGCAAGTCGTGCTTGATCCCTTTGAGACTGTTTTAAGGAAAACATTGAACAAAAAAATCTGAGAAACCTTTAAATCAATATTTCATCAGGCGCTACATAAAATAGATCGATGACTTATATAGCCTAACCTCCAGTTCACCCAAAGCAGAAGTCATTTTCTGTTTTTGATCATCACGAAAACTTTCAAATCTGAACAATAGGAATGCAACTCTTAACAACAACAAAAACCGAGTATTAATAACTTACTTTTGAATGATAGAATAGGCACTTACTTAAGAGACCATTTCAAATGATGAATTTGATCTTCAACAAGATCGCGCTCGTTCCTCAACAACCTCAGTTGCTGCATGAAAGCGTTAGTATTAATCGCAAGGGAAATAAAATACCAGTGATAACAAATATGCATCAAAAGAAAAGCAGCAAGCAAAATGTTCATTACTAGAAAATCATTCAAGCTATGGAATTAATTGTTATTACAACAGATTCTTCTCGATGAATTATAAAAATTTACACTATATTATCCAAATAATATAAGATTGAAAGACCATTGCAACCATCTCAATTTAACATCATATAAAAAACATGTAAAACCCACCTTTCGCATATCTCTTAATTCCCAAAGCAATTTGACCTCCCTCTCAAGCTCTGGAACAACAAGCATTGTTCTCCATCCTAATCACAGAATTAAAAGCACAATATTTGCTCATCTTAATAGCAATGAAAATAACATAACAGTCAATGAAAATAATGATGACAAACATACAGAAAATTAATTGAGGAGGGCATACTACAAAATCTAATTATATTCCATAGACTAGAAGTACTAATTGTCCCATTTAGATACCAGAATTCCAAGGTTAATCTCACAAGATTAAAATAAACAATAATGAACAATTTAAATGCTACAGAAAACAAGGAAAAAGGAGGGGATGAAGAATAAATATTATTCATACCAAGAACCTTCTTGCTCCGCAAAATATCTCCATAGATATGGTCACCAACATAAAGCACCTAGAAGAAGCAGGAACTAATAGATAATGAAAGAAAAACAATGAAACAAGGACCTCCAAGGAGGACTCAGGGACCAAACTATGTTAGAGAATCTACTATGGAATTTAACAAGTGAAAGATTACATGAAAAGACAACATATGAAGACCACAACTCTTTTATGATTCACCAGATCAAACAAAGAATCACCTGTGAACTTGACTCTATAGAAAGCAACTTATGAAGATGAGCAACATTGCCACCCTGAAAAGTTCAAATAAATTTTAGTCGTAATCTCATAATATCTAATAATACATTTGATATGAACAAAGAACAATCTGTCAATATCCAGTACTAGAAAGTATTCAAAATACCTGGAAGACTCGGCAACTCTTGTTTAATGCGTTCAATAGAACTTCCGGCGATGTACTTCCCATCTTTTATCAAAAAATATGTTCAAATCACCAAATTACCATATGACATAGTCATACTACTGAGTGAATCCAGAATTACGATAGTATATTTCAACCAACCTGGGGCATAGGAGTTCCATTGTCAGTATTGAGAAGCATTCCAGACTCAGGTTCAACCTCAAAAATATTGGCACGGTTCTCTTCATGAAAGAATCCAGGTTTTGCACTGTAAGGATACTTTCATCTTCAATGTCAGAAATCAGAGGATGAAAGCAGATAATATGTGTTGTAGATATTAATAAAAAAAAAAGAGAAACTATTACTAGTATTATGATGAACTAGGAGGAAACTAAACCTGCCAGTGATGACAACATCAAAATATTGGAGCCAATCAAAATTGCAACTGAGACTACCATCCAACGTACGAGATGCACAGAGAAAGTTCATTACAATATTTGTGTAGTCCCATAAACTGCAAGAGATGTCAATTGTTAACTTATCATTCTAAACAGCCTTAGAAAATGGAAGTCGGATATGGTAATATAAAGAAGCAGTTGTACATACTTTCAATTAAAAATCAAAAAACTCAAGAATCACCAAGTACAAAACCAAAACCATCTATAGCATGTGTGCCAAAATCTTCCAACATTAGGCAAAATCTCTTCAAAAAAAAAAGGACAAGAAATTTGCATTGAATCCCTTACTACTTTTCATGCCTAAACAATGAAGATATGAAATCAGCAAGAGATATATACCTATTTGTCACCAAGAATGTAGAACGGCCAGAATCCCTTAGCATTTTGAACATTGGTACTATAGAGGTATCTTCATTGATATACCTGACAATGAAATGGAAAACTAAATAAAAAAATCTCAAAATGCATTATCAGAAAATGTCCTAACAAATAAAAATCTGCCCCATTTTGCCAGCTTCCCTTGAATTTAAATAGAGATTGACAACCAATCTTAGTCTTAGTTGTAATTTAAAATTATAAAACCAATGTCACTGTTTAATTACCTTTTAGGATCCTTTGCAACCATCTGCTTTAAGGTTCCATCCCTGTGGCACAAATCAACAGCAGCACGAACATCTTTGTACATGTGGGAGTAACTGAAAGCATCATTTATAGTAGGGATTGCTCAATATACAAAACCTGATAAAAGGAATCAGGATTTAAGTACCTAACAGTTCTCACTTTATATTATAATTGAGTGTCAAACCATGTAGCATTTTTTTTTTTATATTACTGTTTGGCAATTATATAGTAGAATCAAATAAAAATTACAAACGTGTACTGCTTTCTAACTTAATATATCTCGTTAAAAACTACTACTAGCATGTGGTAACTACCTGTTACACTGATGGCAACTTTTCAAACATTATTTGGATTTTTCTAGAAGAGTAGAAAGAAGCAGTAACACAGAAATTTAAATAGTTATAAAATTCTTGAAGAAGCAGTAGTTAAATTTCTTACTCAGCACCCTTAGGAACTTTTCCAGGATTATTGTCCTTATAGTCAACAAGTTGAGCAAACAAGTAAGCTTCAGCTAGTGAAAAGAGTGTATCAATGAGGGCATAATCTGGCTCATCAAAAGAATCCCGAATGAGCGTATTCCCATAGGTTCCAACTTTATCTTCCTTTGACAACTCTCTGAACCCATGGTATGCTACTTTAACATACTTGTGTCGATCCATCTGTTAAAATGACAACCATCACAAGAAACAAACATAGTCAAGCACAGTAGATGACAGAGAGCAACAGACAACTATTAATTCAAGCTGGCTAGAGATAACTGTAGCAGAAAATAAATGTGTCAACCTTTAAGATATTTCCTCTCTTTTTGTCTAGAACCAAGCCTCTAACCATGTACTTCGGATCAAAAGTCCACTCTAGTAACTGCATGAAATTTTATCCCTATCAGCATGCCTCCACATATCACTCAAAAATCACATTATTTCTCAGTTGGATGTAAAAACGCTTAAACTTAACAAACCTCTTGAGGATAGCCCAAATCATACACCAATTTTTTGATTGTGCCTTCATACGCAAGGGACTCAAAAGTCTCAGGTTTATATTGTGCTAAGGTATAATCCATATCAAAGCCAACAGCAAGAATATTCTTCATATTCAGTGACCTGTTGCAGAAAATTTGCTTTCCTATATCAATTTTACATCCTCCTTCAGGAGATGACCATACATGCAGTCCCTCAACACCGTTGCTGTTGGCCATAAGATGAGATTGTGAAGCTTTATCACCTAAAATGGTCCCAGCCCCAACGTCCTTTGAGTAGTGAGAGTTCGATTGATTAAACCCTGAATATATTAGCATGGAGAAAAGGGGGTTAGCACTAATGGTAAAAAAAGATTCAAACCAATTCCCTAATCCATTAACATGTGTCTCATGCCAACAACAATCATCATGTCCCCAAAGAATGAATATTACCCAAAAGGCACTAGAAGCCTGGTTAATTAAACCAGCAACATATTCACAGCAATCATCTTAACATTTTCGATAGATTCATATGAGAATTCAAGTATTAGATATACAAACCAGCGAGATGACTCATACAATCAAATTAGTATGAACCTGAGTGCCTCATTATGCTGATAACACAAAGGTATTATTCGCTTCAGCGGCACCCAAAAAGGACTACCTTTGCATTATCAACACAATACTCTAACATTACTCAATTAAAACCGTAAAGAAATTACAAAAAAAATAAATAAATCTTTTTAAAATCTAAAAACAGTACAATTTCCTAGAGACAAACAGGCAAGAAAGAAAACCTTGACATCTTACCTCAGAAGTCAAATCAAAAGATCAAACAGCGCACCCACGTTTAAGTTCCAAGCCTAAGAATCTTCCAACATATGCGCCAAGTAACACCTAAAAATTCCAATTCCTCAATCAAAACTAATCCAATTTTCCAACTAAATTAACTTTCAAACTCTATTATTCCCTCAAATTTTACACTTAAAACACCAAAAACGAAAACAATTTCTAACCTCAACCACAACAAACCAAACAAAAAACAATCCAAAAAATGAAAATGATAAATGCCACAACACATACTAAAAGATGAGCTAAGTAGTGTAACCTGCAGTGTGGATAGGTCTAATTTTGGCGGGAAATCCAGTGGAGAATCGAAGTATACGGGAAGAAAAAGGAGCGGGAAATTCAGGGGAGAAGAGGGATAAGCAAAAGGCAACGTTCTTCTTGGGAATTCTCATTGTGGTGGAATTAAATAGGCATTGTTGAGAAATTAAGTGGTAAACTGAGAAGACAAAAAAAAAAAGAAAAAGAGAATCTGATTCTGATTCTGATGACGAACAAAAAAATTTATTGGGAATGTGGGAATACAAGTTAGTGATTAGATTTGTAGATAAACAACGACACGAGGAAGAATGGAAGGTGAAAAGACGAGTTAACAATTAAATTGAATTAAATTGTACTCTGTTTGGGGGAAAGGAAAATTAATTTAAAAGCAAAGAAAAGGGGAATATTATTATTCCCATATATGAAATTGGAATCCGAATCGAAACTAGATAATGAATCAATTATCCATTTGTTTGGTTAATTGGGAAAAACGTGGAACAGAACAAAAGGGAGGGAATTCGATTCTTTCTGATCTGAATTTTCTCGCTCTATACTGGGAAAAAGAAAATGAAAATGAAATAGGTATAATTTTAGTTTTAGTCCTTATAATATGTTTAAATTTGAGATTTATTTTGGGTAAACTACTACTCAACTATTAGTAAATTTTTTTTTGGTCACCTGATTATAAGAAGTTACAAAATGATCACTCAACTATTCGGTTTTGTCTTTTTTTGTCACCCAACTATCTTGAAGTTTTGGCTGTTTTTATTTTTTCATTAGCTCACTAGTGACAAAAAATACAAAATTAAATAATTGGATGACCAAAAAAAAAATTTACTAATAATTAGGTGACTACTAGTGTAGTTGACCCGATTTAATTTCTCCTTTTATAATGCTAATGGTAGCCGTTAGGCTTATCTACTAAAACTCAAAGGTTTAGAAATTTAAGATGATTTGGATAAAATTATTAGGTTCGGAAAAATAAATTTGAACAACAAAATTAAACCTATTTAAAATATGAATTGAGTTTGAGCTTGAACATTTAAAGTCCGTGTCCCGCTCAGGACGTCCTCTAAGTTTATAAAATATTATATTATATTTGTATATTGTTAATTTTATAACACATAAATTTTAAATTTATAGTAATATATAAAATATAAACATTAAAAAATATTGAGGTGTCAATATATAAAGTTTTAATAAATTAAAAAATATATAAAATTAAAAATAATATAGTAAAAACTAAAATAATCTAATGAGAATTTCTAAAAATTTAGGGTAAAAGCCCTTAGATCTCATTTACAAAAAAAAAATTACCTTCAACCAATTTGACGGCCAATTTAGGCTTATTAATAACACTGTAAAACAAATATATATATATATATATATATCAAATTAAAGGAAAATGACTAAATATCAAACTTCAACATAATTGGAGTGCTAAAAGAAAAATTAAACCTAAAATAGAACAGCGAAATTGAAGTGACACGTGGCATCATTACTTTTTAAGAGGATGATGAAAACAGTTGTACAATCTTTTGTCGTCTTTTTATTTCACCACGAGGGTTACGGGATTCTGTGGTGTATTATTTGTGGACTGTTTTCTTGGTCAAATTTTATAGAGGTCCCTGAACTATGTGTTTTTTATTTGATTATTTATAGTCCTTTTAATTTTAAAAATGTATATTTTCAGTAGTTCAACATTTTTCCGTGAAATAGCTTAGCGTAAATTATATTAGCAGTCAACCAACTATGGTTTTTGTTTTCTTGGACACCCAATTATAAAAAGTTACAAAATGGTCACCTAATTATCAATAAATTTCTTTTTTTATGGCCCAACTATGAAAAGTTGTAAAATGGTCACTCAACTATTAAATTTTGTCTTTTTTGGTCACCCAACTATCTTGAATTTTTTTATGTTTCCATTTTTATGTTAGCCAGCTGGTGACCAAAAAAAGACAATTAAATAATTAAATGGCCGTTTTATAACTTTTCATAATTAGGTGATCAAAAAATAAAAAAATCCATAGTTGAGTAACCTCTATTGTAATTTACCCTAAAAAATGCTAACGTGTATATGCCACATCATAACATGTAAAACTAATAAATCATATCAAATCATTTGATAGTATTTGTGAAAAAAAGTTGACTTTAGTGTAAAAAGTACATGTTTCAAAAAGCAAAACATTATGAATGATCAAATTAGAATAGAGGGACTAAATCCACAAAAAATGCATAGTACAAGGATCTTTTATAAAATTTGACATTTTCAACTTAGATTTGGTAGTGTGTGAATGAGAACATTATACAAAATATTCTGCCATTTTACCCAAAAACGCTCAATTTTAACGTTATTTATGGAAATAGACCAACTTTTTGATTATTTATCGGAAAGGGCCGATTTCCCCGAAAACTCATCCACGTCAACGCGATGTCAGGTGCCGTGTCAGCAAAATGCGTTCCTGGTGGAGCTTTTTACCCTTTTTTTAGGGTTAGTGTTTTCTGCTTGGTTTTAAGGTTTTTAAGGAAAAAATTAATAAAATTAGGGTTTAAGGTTTTAAGGTTAATTAATTAAATTATGTTTTAGCTTTTTAAAAATAATTTTGTATTTAGAGTTTTGGAAAAAATATATTAGCAATATAATTTTTTTTCTACAGTAGTATCTGAAAAAAATAATTTTGAGAAGACATTTCTGAACAAATAGTGTCAAAAATGCTTCAAGCAGGATGCATTATCAGTAAGATTACTGAAAAAAGCTCCTACGTGGGCGATCTTTTTCTACGGTAGTATCTGGAAAAATAATTTTGAGAAGACGTTTCTGAACAAATAGTATCCAAAATGCTTCAAGCAGGATGCGCTGTCAGCAAGATTACTGAAAAAAGCTCTCACGTGGACGCTCTTTTTCTATAGTAGTATCTGAAAAATAATTTTGAGATGAAGTTTCTGAACAAATAATGTCCAAAACGCTTCAAGCAGGATGCACTGTCAGCAAGATTACTGACAAAAGCTTCCACGTGGACGCTCTTTTTCTACAGTAGTTCCTATTTGGCCTTAGACTATAAATGAGTCAAATTTCATTCTCAGGTTGCATAAGTTACAGCAAGAGAAATTGAGGCTAAAGTATAATAGAAACTGAAGATGAGTGAACGTATTAATGCTGTTATTTACTATGATTGTGAGGTCTGTGACACCGAGAATGGCATTGTTTTTTTATCGAAGAACACAGCGCGACTGGTTTTTAACTAGAACATAGATTTGACAGAACTTCGTAAAAGAGTTAGGCGTAAAATCTTCGGAACGACGCCAATGAAAGTTTTGTCTATTAAGTATAGATTTTGTGATTCGGTTGATCCCGTGAGATATGACTCATTCGACATCAAAGGTCTTCGTAGCATGGAGGCTATGGTACAGACTCATCTTGCTAGTGGATCACCCTATCTTGAGGTATATGTACAATTTTCATCGCCAAATGATGTATTTGCAACTTCAACATCTACTGTTGTTCGAGAGGAATACACGACCCCTAGCCCACACTCTGTTAGTGGGAGGCAGAATACAGAAGCGTTTGTGTTTAATAGCAATATGAAAAACACAATCCCTGCACGACACTCAGTTAGTGGATGGGACATGCACATCGGTAGGTCGATGTTCGATGCTGGAAATACGTACTGGGGAACGACATCAACTTCTAATGGTTGGCAATCCGCATATGATTGGGGACATTACGAAACGTCCACAAAAAAAAAGATGATGTACTCCCTACGACGTCCACCGGCGAGGGGACCTCGTTCGTTGCAGATGATGATGGGTTGGATGATGAGTCCAATGTGGATCCACCTCGAAAGCTCAACCCCGGTTGATAACACTCTAAAACGACATGTTTTTATGTGCTAATTATATATTAATTTCGAATGTGACTCTACTAGTTTGGGCTATTTATGAACTTTTATCTCGCAGGGACTAAATTGGAGACCAATGCAAAATTGAGGGCCAAAATCATGAAATTAAAGAAATAAATGGACCAGTGTGCAACAAGGGGAAAAGATTGTGCCAAAAGTGCAAACATGGAGGGCAGAGGGACTGAAGTACAAAAAGAGGAGACTTTGCTTTATCAAATTCTATTTTAATAATTAATATTAGGATAATTATCTAGGATTATTTTGATTTCTTTATTTATTTATCTCTATTTATCTTTAGTTAAATTATAATTATCTTTGAGAGTTTGAATAGAATTAGGCTATCTACTCTAAGCACTATAAATAGGGGATGGAGTAGCTCATTTGAGGCATCATCTTTTCTGTACACTCCTCTCCCACAAGTCTTTTGTCCTTCATTTTTTTTTTCTTTCAATAAAAGTTCCTTCCTTTCATACTCTTTTATTTATTTTCTCTTCCATTACAAATATGAGCCACTAAAATTCCATCTAGCCGAAGGTGGTCGAATTCCCCAGAAAAAGGTTCTTGAGGCTTAGAACCCGCACTCAACTTTCTTACCCAAGTATTCATCATTTCTCCGCATTACGGGGCTGACGCTTCCGTCCAGGTCCCTTTAAAAGTAACCCTTTCAACGTATGCAAAGGCGGCCGCTTTGTGTGTTTTGGGGGGATTGCACCGTCGGTTCGTGAGCTTACTGCGTCAGAGGTTAGCGAGCCCAAGAGACAAAATGGCGTGGGATTCGCCATTGAGAAATGTTGATCTAGAGTAAAAGACTCTACAAGAGCAACAGCAGGCTAGAGTCAGGCTCCCTAAATTCATAAGGCAAAACTCTTGGAGTTGGTGGTCGTAGGTGTCCTCTTCCACTATAACTGGCTTACTTGGGCAGAGAAGGGTCATCCAAAAGCCGAAGACGGAACCAAGGAGGAACGAGACAACCGGAGGCTGGAATATCTCTACATAAGAAACTTTTCTCTAAACCCTTTCTTTTTATTTTCCTCATTTTAATTCTCATAATTTATTCTCGTAATTTCAATTCGTCTTAAATTCTGTTTTTATTATTATTTCTCCAGATCGAAAATTACTAATTCTGATTTTTTTATTTAATTTTCAGGAACGCAGGTTTTCTTGGGCACGATTCTGCCCAGGATCTCGAGAAACAGGCATTTGTATAATCCGATCCCTGTGGATTCGACCCTACTTGCCATTTACTGTTATTTTCATTATTTTGCAGGAAGTAGGATATATTTTGGTGCATTCAACGACGCATCAAATTTTGGCGCCGTTGCCGGGGATCGGTAACGTACTAATCCTGTTT
Source organism: Gossypium australe (assembly GCA_005393395.2). Lineage (NCBI taxonomy): Eukaryota > Viridiplantae > Streptophyta > Magnoliopsida > Malvales > Malvaceae > Gossypium > Gossypium australe. The sequence goes on along the minus strand of CM016619.1, from coordinate 145,021,259 downwards.
TTTTGTTTTCTATGACCAGATCTGCTCCAGGCATTCTTGCGTTTGATTCGGAGATCGAAAAGACTGCGAAAGCTAATCGAAAAGAAACTAAGTTGAGGAAAAAGCAGTCAGCGGTGGTAGTGACTCGAAGCAATCCACCACCACAAATTAGGACCGACGACGAAGCGGAGTCTAGGGTTAACGAAAACCCTACTCAAACGCTTGAAAGTAAAGCAGAAGAAGTCGATCCATTTGAAGAAGTGTTCAACGCTAGGGTTGACGAAAACCCTAATTTGGTACAAGAACCAATGGCTCAAACGATTCGGCAACTAGCCGAAGCGCCGACAGAACAACCGCCACTGTGCATCGCATACCCTACCATGGATACTGACTTTGAGCTGAAATCAGGGTTGATTCAGTTGCTGCCAACATTTCGAGGGTTACAGAATGAAAACCCCCATAAACACTTAAAAGAGTTTCATATGGTCTGTCTGAGTATGAAACCTCAAGGCGTAACTGAGGATCAGATTAAATTGCGCGCTTTCCCTTTCTCCCTAGCAGATTCAGCTAGGGATTGGTTGTTTTATTTACCTCCTGGATCTATAACTACATGGGCTGATCTTTCTCGTTTGTTCCTCAACAGGTTTTTCCCAGCATCCAGAGCAGCTGAGCTAAGAAGGGAGATCTTTGGGATAAGGCAGAAAGAAGCAGAAACTCTATATGATTATTGGGAGCGGTTCAAGAAGTTGTGTGCAAGCTGCCCACAACACGGTATAACTGAGCAATCTCTCCTTTAGTACTTTTATGAAGGTTTGAAACCAATGGAGATGAACATGGTGGACGCTGCTAGTGGAGGAGCGTTGGTCAACATGACTCCCCAGCAAGCAAGGGACCTAATTTCTACAATGGCTGCTAATTCTCAGCAGTTTCGAGCCAACCCTGAACCCCCCAGAAGGGTTCATCAGCTAAGTAATTCTTCCTTAGAGGATAGGCTTGATAGACTTACTAATATTGTGAGTTCCCTTATTGCAGAAAAAGCTAAACCAGCCCGGTTATGTGGACTATGTGCTACACCCGAGCACACAACTGATGTATGTCCTAGTTTGAATGACGACACGATGGCTCATTTGGATGCCGTGGGGAATTTTCCTGGCCCACCACAAAGGCGTTATGATCCCTACGCTAATACCTACAACCCAGGGTGGAGGGATCATCCTAATCTGAGTTATGGGGCAAATCCACGGTACAATCAGCAATACCAAAATCGACCTCTACAACAGCCACAAAACCCAGGTAATAATCTAGAGGCTCTTGTCAATAAATTAGCAGCTAACGTTCTTGAGTTTCAGCAGAAAATTGAGGCGTCCATAAGAGAATTGACCATATCAGTTGAGAAATTGAACTCTCAAGGGAAGCTGCCGTCACAAACAGAGCCAAATCCAAGGCAAAACGCGAATTCAGTAACGCTGCGAAGTGGAAAAATACTGGAACCGATTCCCGACAGGAATCGTGCCCAAGAAACTGCCCAGGAAAAATCTGAGAGAGACGAACAGGTTCGACCAAGGCCTCCATTGCCTAAAATTCAACCTCCCTTTCCAGAACGTTTCAACCAAAGTCGAAAAGGTAGGGAGGATAAGGAGATCCTCGAAACATTCAGGAACGTCGAAATTAACATTCCACTGTTAGATGCCATCAGACAAATACCCAGGTATGCCAAATTCCTTAAAGAACTATGCACCAACAAACGAAAATTAACAGGTAATGAAAGGGTGAATGTTGGTGAAAACGTGTCTGCAGTATTACAAAGGAAAATGCCGGCAAAATGTAAGGATAGGGGTATGTTTGCGATACCATGCAAAATAGGACATTTGGGAATAAAAAAGGCTATGTGTGATCTAGGAGCCTCCATAAATGTAATGTCCTATTCTATTTTTGAATCACTTAACGCAGGTTTTTTGACAAAAACAGGTGTTATTATTCAGTTGGCAGACAGGTCCGTTGTGCACCCCGAAGGAGTCCTTGAGGACGTGTTGGTAAAAGTCAACGAACTTATTTTTCCTGCAGATTTCTACGTGATAAAAATGGAGGAGGACAGTGCTCTGGGATCTTCAGATCTCTTGTTGGGACGACCATTCCTTAGTACAGCTAGTACTAAAATTGACATTCGAAGTGGAACTCTCACGATGGAGTTTGATGGGGAGATCGTGAAATTTAATGTCTATGATGCCATTAGCCATCCCAGTGAAATCTTGAGCGTAAATCGTGTCGATATAATCGACTCATTAGTGGAAGAAAATTTTGAATCCATTTATGATTTTAAATTTGACTTTGATAAATTTGAATCCGTTAATGAGTTGTTATCTGCGGGTACTAAGCTTTTGCCCTCTATTATGCAGGCACCAGAATTGGAATTGAAGCCGCTACCTGAACATTTAAAGTATGCATTTTTAGGTGACGATGATACCTTATCAGTCATAGTCTCCAATCGGCTCTCTTCCCATGAGGAGGAAAGTCTAGTTCGTGTGTTGAAAAATCACAAGGAAGCAATTGGTTGGAGCATTGCAGATTTAAAGGGAATAAGCCCGTTGACATGCACTCACAGGATCTACGTGAAGGAGGGCACGAAACCGAGGCGAGAAGCGCAAAGACGGCTAAATCTGAATATAATGGAGGTAGTAAAAAAGGAAATAATCAAACTTTTGGATGCTGACGTAATCTACCCCATTTCGGATAGCAGATGGGTAAGTCCGGTACAAGTCGTGCCCAAGAAAACGGGCGTGACAGTAAAGAAAAATGCCGAGGGCGATTTGGTGCCAACCCGAGTGCAAAATGGGTGGCGTGTCTGCATAGATTATAGGAAGTTGAACTCCTACACTAAAAAAGATCATTTTCCCCTCCCCTTTATTGACCAAATGCTTGAAAGGTTAGCTGGAAAAACTCACTTTTGTTGTCTTGATGGATATTCAGGTTTCTTTCAAATACCAGTTGCACCTAAAGACCAAGAGAAGACCACTTTTACGTGCCCTTTTGGTACATTTGCGTATAGGAGGATGCCGTTTGGTCTTTGCAATGCACCAGCTACTTTCCAGAGATGCATGATGAGTATATTTTCTGAATATGTGGAAAAGATTATTGAAGTTTTTATCGATGATTTTACTGTTTATGGGAATTGTTTTGATGAATCCCTTAAAAACTTAACAATAATTTTGAGCAGGTGTATAGAATTCAACCTTGTCTTAAATTATGAAAAGTGTCATTTTATGGTAGACAAGGGTTTAATTCTAGGGCACATAGTTTCTTCTAGGGGAATTGAGGTCGATAAGGCCAAAATTGACGTTATAAATTCTTTACCTTATCCCTCTACTGTTAGGGAAATTCGCTCTTTTCTTGGCCATGCAGGTTTCTACAGGCGTTTAACAATATGTATATAATTCTTGCAGTAGACTATGTTTCTAAATGGATTGAAGCAAATCCTACCCGTAATGATAATGCCAAAACCGTTGTAGAATTTCTAAAACGAACTATTTTTTGCAGGTTTGGCACACCTCGAGCCCTGATTAGTGATCGCGGCACCCACTTTTGCAATAAAATGATGGAGGCACTGTTGGCAAAATATGGAGTCCATCACCGTATAGCTACGGCATACCATCCCTAAACAAATGGACAAGCCGAAGTCTCAAATAGGGAGATAAAAGCTATTTTGGAAGAGACAGTTCGGCCCAACCGAAAAGATTGGAGTCTTCGGCTTAATGACGCGTTATGGGCTTATCGGACGGCATATAAAGGACCAATTGGAATGACCCCATACAGGCTCGTCTTTGGAAAAGCTTGCCATCTTCCAGTGGAGTTGGAGCATAAAGCCTATTGGGCGGTTCGACAGTGTAATATGGAGCTAAACCACGCTGGAGAGGCGAGGAAGTTAGATATCCAAGAATTGGAAGAAATCCGCAACGATGCTTATGAAAATGCCTCTATTTATAGAGACAAGACCAAGTTGTTCCATGACAGGAAAATAGCTCAAAAGCATTTCTCAGTAGGACAACGGGTATTACTCTATAACTCTGTGTTAAAATTGTTTCCAGGTAAGCTTCGATCACGGTGGTAAGGACCTTTCATTGTTACAAGTGTTCTCTCATGGTGCCGTTGAAGTAGAAAGTGAAGAGTCGGGACGACGATTCATAGTCAATGGCCAGCGACTGAAACCATTTTACGGAAATTTTCAGGCTCGTTCAGTTGAAAAAATCTATTTGGAACCTCCGTAAAACCATTTGATTCGTCGAGCTAATGACGTAAAACAAGCGCTTGTTGGGAGGCAACCCAATATTTATTTTATTTTATTTTATTTTATTTTATTTTATTTTATTTTATTTTCCTTTTACTCATTGTGTTTTTTTTATTTATTATTTTTATGTTAATAATAAAAAAATTTTTCTCTTCTTTGATCAGATAAAACGGAGCGAAGATTTAGCAAAGAAAGGGAGATAGAACAAAGCCAAGCAGCCCTATCTAAGGTGCCAAACAGCTCATATTCCAAGTTTTATTACTGTCCAGAACTTCATATTCCTGCAGCCAAACAGGCTTATTCCAGCTTAGAACCTCTTAACCCTGCAGCCAAACACTACCTATCAGCTAAATAAAACCCCCAAAAACCTAAACTTTTTTCCTTCATCCCCATCTCCATAGCCGTCGCAACTACCCACCCCCCCTAAACCGACGTACGCCTCCCAAGCCACGCCGCCGTCTGACCAAGATGGTCCGCACCCGAAGTCGCATCGCCGCCGAACCCCCGTTCGCCGTCAACTCGCGCCGTCGACGTCTATCCGTGCCCCAAACCTTTGACCTCACCAACGCCCCTTCGTCTTCCTCAACATCATCACCGCCCGACGCCCCCATCTCCTCCTCTTCCCCCCTTTCTTCTCCTTCTTCCCCCTCCTCACCTTCCATGGCCGAACACCAAGCCGACGAAACACCACCCCCGCCCGAACACAACACGGATGCCACGGATCCAATCGCTCCGGCCACGCCCAGGCTCGACCCACCGTCGGTCTCCCTCCGAAGCTCGCCCTCCACGTCGCCGCCGGCACCCACGAGAACACCTGCACCAGCGTCACCATCGTATCAATCGGCGTCTCCTCCGGCCAACACCCACGAGCCACCTCTCTCTGGCGATTCATGTGCTGACCACATATGCACCCTTCCAGCATCACCACCGACCGAAGCACCAGCGCAAAGGCCACGGCGTCGGCCACCACGACGCACAAGACGATCGGGCCCCACAACAACAGCTTCGTCTGCCGATACCGACTCCTCCCCGCGTCTCCAACGACCACGACGTCGACCCGAACCAGCAACAATGGCAGCCTCGGCTTCTTCCTCTAGCAATGCTGCCCACTCATCCGTTCCGACTAACGAACACCACGCGATACCTTCTCGTGGCCGAACATACCGTTCTCGCGTTAACATTTTACCTCCAGAGGGCCATTTGCACGGTAACCTTTCCTTCACATCCTCTACTGCTCGGAACAGGTATGATTTCCTTCGCCATAAAGCGATTGTGCCTTGTAAGTGTCTGTCGACTCCTGTTCTGGCTGCACTGAATATTGAAACTGCTGTGAATGATTATTTCAAAAATATTGGCTGGGTTGGAAGTTGCATTATTTTTTGAACCAGAGCCTATTCCAACCATACCTGAAGATGTTGAAGGGGGTTCAGATGAAAAAGAAGAAGATTCGCGATTCAAGGCGTACTCGCCTCCAGCCCACATGCATAATGTTGATATATCTCAAGATGATGCATTGGAGTTTCCAGATCTACCACACACTGGATTCGGGTGAATTGGAAGTTGGTAAGGAGTTTTCCAATAATGATAGTTTTCTTGGTGCATTGAAACAACATAGCATCATGAACGGGGTTAACTACAACATGGTTAAATCCAAATCCGATAAGTATGAGGCCAAATTTGCAGTGTAAGACGATACATGTTCATGGAAAATCATGGTCTCGTTGTGGAAAATGATAGGCTTGTGGGAGATAAAAAAGTACAAAGGTCCACATACATGTGGTGCCGGTACAGTATCACTAGGTGTTTAGGGTTTTTGAATAATACTGTTATTACGTAATGTTGCATTATTTAACGTACTTCGTTGACAGGTATTTCACAAGATCATCCTAAGATGGATTCAGATATGTTAGCTAGCTTAATATTACTGAAGGTGAAAGCGGATCCGAGGACTTCAGTGTCGGTCTTAATTGCTAATAATCGTAGCAAATTGAGGTACACGTCATCTTACAGCAAGGCTTGGATAGCTAAGCAAACGGTGTTGGAAAAGTTGAATGGTCGGTGGGACGTTTCATATAATGAAGTGTGGCAGTGGTGTCAGGTGCTGGAGAGATATGTCACAGGTTGCATAATAGACCTTGAAATGGCACATGCATACTACAACGATCGATTGTTCCATGTTCGTCAAGTGTTCAAGCGTCTATTTTGGAGCTTTAAGCAATGCCGAGACGCATTTCTATACTACAAGCTATTGGTACAAATTGACGGTACCTTTATGTATGGTAGATATACCCAACAACTATTGCTAGTTGTGGCACAAGATGGTAGTGGGAGAATCCTTTCAATTGCATTTGCAATAACATCAGGGGAGTCAGCTGATGACTGGGATTTCTTTCTTTCTAGGTTAAGGAGGCATGTCTATCCCCAACCTGATATCTGCGTTACATCGGATCGGGGCCCTAGAATACTAGCCGCAATTGAGCAACAGGGAAGTCTATGGCATCGCACACACCATCGGTATTACCTAGGGCATATTGCGTCCAACAACTACGTCAACATCGATCTACAAGTGAACGACAGCAAGTGACCAACATGGGTATTTAATCTCTATTAATATAATTTCGTTTGTAATATTCAATTTATTCTTAATGGAAGAGTGGTTTCTAATATTCGCTATCAACTTATATTGGTAGGGTATGAGATAAGTAAAGACCGTTTTCATGATATGTTGGTGGTTTTGCGTTCAGTTAACGAAGAAGGCGCAAACTACCTCTATAACATACCTTTCAAATAGTGGACACAAGCATACAACGGCAGCCTACGATATGGTCATATGACCTCAAACCTAGCTGAATGCATAAATTCTGTTCTAAAAGGAACGCGTCATTTGCCGATAACATCGATTGTGCGAGAGACATATTTTTGTTTAGCGGCACTATTTCTAAAGCGAGCAGCAAATTATAAAGGCCAAATGCAATGAGGCCATTTATGGTGCGCGAATGTATTACAAGAAATTAACAAAGCGAAGGCACAGACCAACACCATGCACACAGTGTGTCACGATTGCGATAACCTATGATTTCGTGTGACGGAGTTTGACAGACCAAACCAATGTATTATTGGCGGGCAATATCGTGTACACTTGAGAAATAGGACCTGCGATTGTGGGATGTTTGACGCACTTCGTTATCCATGTGCTCATGTAATTGCAACTTGTCAGAATCTCCGTTTGAATCCCATAAGCTACGTTGACGAACTGTACAAAATAGAATATATGTACGTGTGGAGACACGTATTCCCACCAGTCCCAGATGAACGTAAGTGGTCGTTTGTATCGCTTGCTCCGTTTAAGCTGTTACCTGATAGAGAACTGCTTCGCAAACCAAATGGTCGACCTTGCTCGACTAGAATACGTAACAATATGAATATCCGAGAAATTGCCAACCAACAAAAGTTTTGCGGATGGTGTAAGAACCTAGGCCATACAATTCGATCATGTCCAAATCGGAATAGCTAATAGTTGTTGTAATAAAATTATGTTGCATTATTTATATTTTATTAAAAATATAAAATATTAAAAATATTGCCCTATTCAAAAGAAATTTTATTTTATTAAAAATATAAAAAGTAAATTACAATTAAAATATTAAAAACAACTTTTATTTTATTAAATGAAACAATATAAAAAAGTTTGTACAAATATATTAACAAAAATTAATGTTGGTGCCGGTCGGAATCAATGCCACATGGGGGGTCGTCGATGGTTACGCGCTGGGTTCCTCATTGGTTCAGCTTCCAGTAGGGGTTGTGGTTGCTCCGGCGGGGATTGTGATTCTTCCGGCAGGGGATCTAGTTGTGGGTGTTGGGAAGATGACCCGCCTCGATAGAATAATTATTGCAGAGGTGTTTGCATCACCCATGGCGAAGGTGTTTGAATCCCATAAGATGATAGGGATTGGTAAAAAGAAGAGTTCCCCGACGGCGACTCGTGCGATCCTTCATGCAATGACGGTCTATAGATCGGTGGTTGACTCGGAGTAATCGGAAACGGAGATGAACCGGGCCATGTATTCTAACCTGCCATAGAACTGGGAAAAGGAAACATATAAGAGTTAGGATACATATAAGGGCTAGGATACGCACATGGCATAATCTGAAAAGGTTGTGATATGGGTGTTGTCGGTTGAAGTGTTGCGCCCAGTGACTGTGTGGGCGCTGTTGATGGGCTCGGTGATTATGTGCGCGTTGTTGATAGGCCCGGTGATTGTGTGGGCGCTGTCGATGGACCCTTGTTGTCATACATTCTTCTTGGATTTAAAAGGCCCCGTCGTTCCCTTTGGACACGAATTTTCCGTCGCCTCTCCTCTTCCGATAGTAAATATGGCTTGCCATGGATCCTAAACCATGTCATGTATTTCGGCACGCATGCTAACTTAGGAACGATGATCGGTTCCCGAGTAGGTATATAATCATACCGATTTTCCCACATTTCGATATATGCTGACCAAAATCTCGGCCAATCCGTATGCAACTGCCGTAAGTCAACTTTGTACTCATCACCGAGCACCTCAGGTGCCACGGGAATCGATTGTCGGAATCCAAATTGTCGCAATACTCTATCTGACTGGTGCATCACCATGGTGGCATAGTTGACCAATGGGACCTTCACATGCCTAATGTTCGGATTTTGAAAGAATTTATTCAGAATTACTGCTTGAATTGTCGGATCCTCGTGTAGTGTCCATTGAAACTATATGAACATGGTAAAAATATTAGTTATATACATAATACATAATACTAAATACTAAATACGAAACCACTATTTTATTATGTATATATATTTTATTTAATACTTACTTGTGCTTCCGATCGTTGGTCTAATAGAAGCCGTATATCTTCAAGAGAGGTAGGCATTCCAACATAACTCGCCGAATGGTTCCACTTAATTAAATAAAATTTTAGCATACAATTATATTTTAAATCTAAGTAATAACTGTAAAATCTAATATAAAATTTACCTCGTTATGAGTGGGAATGTATATGGGTGGTCTACTCGATGATGTAAAAATGGAAAGCGAAACCGTGCCCGTGATTGCAGTAGTGATAGGCAACCTCATTTTTTGCCTTTATTCGGTCTCGTCGCCCAGCACATCTCCATGTACAATGTTGCTAACACGGCAAACCCCCAACTAAATTCACCAGCTGCTCTAAAATCAACGAGTTTCAGCAGCCATCTCAGATGTATACGAGGTTTCGTGACAAGTTCGGCATCAGATATTGGGCGTATTCTTTCTAGTTCAGTCAAATCATTATCCAGCTCTGGGAATGTGTCTCGTAACCAGCCAATCTCGATCCTACCTCCGTTAATATTATCCGAAATAGTACCCAAAAGCTCGTAGCATACGGCTCCCCAATCAGTAGATTGGGCGGACCCGGTGACTACGTACCCATCCACCGGCAATCCCAATTGCAACTGCACGTCTTTCAGAGTGATAGTACACTCTTCGCATGGAAGATAGAAAGTGTGCGTCTTAGGTATCCACCTATCTATCAACGCACTGATTAGTTTCGGGTCCAACTTGCACCTTCGGCCTATCGTGGCCACGTGCCAAAAATCCGCCTCCCGCAGGTAATTTTCTATCAACGGCGATAGCGGACCATACATATTACGAATATAGCATTGCAACACCTGATCTACAGACTGTTATAAAAAATCATAAAATAAAAAATTAATTAAAATTGCATAAATGAAAAAAATATTAAATAGTATTGAAAAATTAAAATTATCACTTACCATTCTCATTTGATCGACGGAGATGTGTTTATTATCAAGGCGAATTAATTCTCCGGCCATTGCTACATGATCGAATATTTTTTAATTTAAAAAAAACTAATTCAAAAAAAAATGCTAAACATAGCTTTTTTGAAAAAATTAAAGAGAGTTTTGAGAAAATTTGAGAGAAATTTGAAAGGAGGACTTTTCTGTGAAAAAAATGAAAAGGGGCCTTTTTATATTTTTTTTTAGCATTGGAGCCCAAACGGTAAAAAAAATAGCCGTTGGGAAGTTTAAAAAAGGGGAAAATGCGTCCCTGGGGGAGCGTTTTGTTCACGTCAACACAAAGCACTTCCTTGAGGGCGCGCTTTGTGCTGACGTGGACAAAGCTCCCACAGGGACGCATTTTGCTGACACGGCACCTGACATCGCGCTGACGTGGACGTATTTTCGAAGAATTTAGCCTTTCCGGTAAATAATAAAAAAGTTAGTCCATTTCAGTAAATAACGTTAAAATTGGGCGTTTTTGGGTAAAATGGCCCAAAATATTCAGGTTTGATTTGAGAATAATCAAATTCGATTCAATCATCCCGAGTTGAGCTTAAACTCGAATTGCTCGCTTATTTATAAATTAATATTATAATATTTATGCACATAATTCGAGGTAAAGTTTTAAACTTGAAGTTGAGTGTATAAGTAAATTTCATAATTAGTCACCCAACTTTCATAAGTTTCATTTTGAGTACTGAAAATAAAAAACTGCATTTTAGTTTTTGCCATAATCAATCTTTTTTGTTTTAGTCACCCACGATTAATTTGGGGTTAGAAAATGTTGTTTTGTACTTATTTTAATTGCTCAACTTTTTATAAGTTTTCGTTTTGGTCACTAATTTCCCTTATTAGAATTAATTTTATTTAAAAAAAAGTTTTTTTACGAGAAATTGAGTTATTTAGCTGTAGAGATGCAACTTCAGTTTTCACTTTAATTCAATTCCTATAAAAACTGAGGTTTTTCTATTTTTACTAAAAATACTAAAATTATTTTAAAAATAATAAATTAAAAAGATAAAATATTTTTTTCTTATAAAAACCTAGATAATTCCTTGTAAAATCCAAGATTTTTCATTTTACAAGAAAAAAACTAAAATTAATGCTAAAAAATAAATGAAATTAATAATATAAAATGGTTTTCTTATAAAAACTCAAGTATTTCTCTATAAAAGCTCAGGTAATTCCGTATAAAACCCCAAGCTTTTCCCTTTTATTGGGAAGAACTAAAATTAATTTTAAAAAAAGTAATAATATAAAATAAAAATTTAAAAATAAAATGAGTGTTCAAAATAAAATTTTACTGAAATTAAATAACTAAAATCAACAAGTGACCAAAATCAAAATAGTTGTTAACAAAAATGGCCTAAAATGAAAAAGATTTATTTCCAATATTTAAAATAAAAATTTATAAAAGTTGGATAACCAATTACGAAATATACCCTATAATTTATAATTTATAGTGAATGTTTTTAAGTAGACGAGGCATTATTTTGTTGGTGGATCATGAAAAAGAGTTGTGCAATCATTTGTTTTTATTTGAAAAGTTTTTATTTATTTATTTATTTATTTATTTTTCTGGCTTTGCTTTGCTTGTGGTGATAAGTGATAACATAAATAATTATTTTTTCCCATTTGAGCTGCAATGTTGATCAAATCCTGTCCACTATTTTAGATAATATACATTACACACACATATATATATATACACTATGTATGTAGTTATTTTTTAGAATTGATTAAATAGGTCGTTTTTTTAAAATATTTAAGGAAATAGATCAATTTTGAAGAGAAAGTATGAAAAGTGTGTTCAGCTGAGCGTGTTTTCTGCACAATTGGTAGAAAAACTCGTCTAGCTAGATGATAATTGTATATAATTTATTATGATAATTTATTTATTTTTATTTTATTTTATAATATTAATCAACATGATCCAACATTCTAGAAGAGATAATGTATAAATAGAATTTGAATAAATTCCTTTCTATATAATTTTTTAAAAAATCAATCGTGATTCATGAGGTTACATAAAGTCACTTTAAGAACAAATTAGGCACAAAAGAGAATTCCCTAATTTGAATTTAAATTTATATTTATACATTTATAATATACAAAATGATTATATAACAACGAAAATAAAGGTAAGTAATTGATTGAGTCTCATCTCGATTGATATCAATATTGTTATTAGTATAAAAAAATATAGGTTTCAATGCACTAAAGTTCATTATGCTCCTATTTAATATCTACGAGGGACCATGATAATAAAGAAAAAAAGTCATGTCATTTTTTAAATAATAAATATTAATTTTATTATAATTTTACTTTATTGGTTTTTTAATAGTATAAAGACTAAATTAATTCATTTAATAGTAAAAAAAACTAATATGATCAAACTATATATACTGAACTTATTATGCATGTAAGTTTTTAAACCGGTTTGATATCTCTATCATATTAATTTAAAATACTATATATATATATATATATATATCAATGTTTATTAAATTATTCACATCTTTTTATATAAAAGAAATAGTTAGAATTTTTATATTTATATCAATTTTGTCATGCATGATTTACATGAATGGAATGTGAAATATGACAGTTGTATCATCAAAATATTAATTGTCGATACACTTTTCTTTTGTCCTTTTGCTTGAGCTACTTGGCGTGCTTTCGATTTTAACTATTGTTTGACATGGTTTTTATTGAAACAACAAACATTAGTTTGGGTCAATTTCAAATTTTGGTAGTTTTGGGTTCGAATTGTTTTTGTTTCCGAACGTACGAGTTTGGGGTTCAATTTTTTGTGTTGAACCATTATGATTCGGATCATTTCAGGTTATTTGTTTAAGTTATTCCGGGTTAAGATCATTTTTGGTTTGGTTTGTTTCAAGTTTTAATCGTTCAAGCAAATCTTAGTTTAGTTGAACGAATTTGAGTTGACTTTGTATGGTTTAAGCAAGTTGGATCAAATCTAGATTCAAATTGATTCTTGGGTTTGAGTTAGAGTTGACTTAGATTCATATATATATATATATATATATATATATATACATATATATATATATTAAATTTACATCCGCCAAATAACGTTGTGGTAATAGTTTCCACTAAGGCAATAACATTAATAATAGTAGAAAGTATAAAGACTAAATCTTTGAATTAAATATTGTATAAGGATGAAAATCATAATTAAACCAAAACATGCCCTATGGATTCTATTCCCACACATATCATATGGTTGATAAGCTCAAATATTACAAGGTCGGTATAGGTTTTGTCAACTATGATCGACGTTTAAAATTTAATTTGGTCATAAGCAATTGTTCGTTCAACTCGAATTAATTTAAATTCAATTTGACCCAAATTTAAAAGTCAGTCGAATTTGAACAAATACTTGAAGTAATCATCACTCAACATTATTTGAACCATGATAACTTGAATTACGAAACCCAAACCCGAATGATTCGAACTCAAGACAACCTAAACGTGAAATGATCCGGAATAATCCAAACATGAATTTAACCTGAAGTTGGAATGAATTGAATTTGAAGCTAGTGATTATTGGAGACCTACATGATATTTTTGACATAATTGCAAAATTCACTTCTAACATGTGAAGGGTTTTTTCACATTAGCTCTTTTTTTTCCTCTTTTAATGTTAAAAATTTCAAATAAGGTAAAAATTATCAGTATTTTATTTGGTGTAACGTGACAATTGACATGTCATCAATGATATGATATTTTGAGTTAAATTTAAAATTTTCAAAAAAACATTAAAAAATATAACAAATAAAAAATTTAAAAACCAAAAGGTTACTAAAATTGAGACCTGAATTAGGTAACTATTTCCATGTTGATATTTGAATTTTTTTTTGTCCAAGTTAGGTTTGAACTTGATAATTATTCTCACATTTAGACCTGAATTAGGCAACTATTCTTACATTGAAGCTTGATTTTTTTTTAAGTTAGTCCCTTTTGGCAATTGTTTCCTTATTAGAGCCTGAATTTGACAATTGTTCCCACGTTATGGCCTAAACGTTGAAGTTTTCAAGGAAATATTAGGGACGAACTTGGATAAAAAAAGTTGAAGCTCCAATGTAGGAATAATTATTAAATTGATGACTTAACTTTGACAAAAAAAAAGTCCAAACTCAGATGTAAGAACAATTGTCGAGTTTAAAACTCTAACTTAATCCAAAAAAATTTAAACTCCTATAAAAATAGTTGCTAAATTTAAGCAGTCTATAATGATTTAACCCTATTAAAAAACTATAAATTATAAAAATTAAAATTTATATAAAAATTCAAAAATATTTGGAAAAAAATAAAGGAGCTAGGCAAGGCAAGGCAAGGCAAGGCAAGGCAAGGCTATTTCTTTATAATTGCTACTCAACTTGGCTGCCACCCTACAACTATTGTCGAATCCTCCCATCAAAGATGTACATTTATAGGTTGCTTTTTTTAACCCATTAAAAGCAAATACTCCTACAGTTTTTTGGCATTTTGATGCCTTAAGTTTCACTTTTATATTATATAAATAAATCATGTTCGGATTTATTTTTATTTAAATATGTAGTGTTTTTATCGACTGAGTCTTAGTTTGATTGATACTAGTATTATTGTCAGTATAAGAGGATGTTGGTTTTACGCTAAAACGCATTATCCTCCTATTTAAAGGTTGTGAAAGGGATATTAATAGTTTTAGACATTATATAAAAAAAGAATAAATATGACAAGAACATATGATGAAATCAATACATGTAAAAGTTAATGTTGTCGTTAACTTGTTGACGTGAATGTCACATGGCAGTGTATATAAAACAAAATATATACATGTATATAAATAAAAAAAATGTCACGTTATCAATAAATACGTGTGAGTTATCATGTGACATCCATGTGAACAAGTTAATGACATTGTTAAGTTTACCATTTAATTCTAACTTATTTGACCAAATATAATAAATTAAAAACTAAATTAAACATAAAAAACCAAAATATTGTTTATATAGTTTAAGAGGTGTCACCTATTTAAAGATCCCATTATAGAACATATAATGCATTACAGACGTATGATCATTACGCTTCAACCGGGTTATTCTATTCCTCCTCTTAGAATGAAAAGAACTTAAATCAAAATACTTAATAGCATGGTGATACATTTATACAAAACTTTTAGCCCAGGCACACGTAATGGAGCCGTAGACAGTCAAGTGAAATTCAATCCACGAAATAATTTGATCTATGGACAGCATCGTTGTGGTAAAGGTCGTAATGCTAGAGGAATCATTACTGCAAGGCATAGGGGGAGGTCATAAGCGTTTATACCGTAAAATTGATTTTCGACGAAATGCAAAAGACATATATGGTAGAATCGTAACCATAGAATACGACCCTAATTGAAATGCATACATTTGTCTCATACACTATGGGGATGGTGAGAAGAGATATATTTTATATCCCAGAGGGGCTATAATTAGAGATAGAAGTTCCTATAAAAATGGGAAATGCCCTACCTTTGAGTGCGGTTTGAACTATTGATTTATGTAATTGGAAGGAACCAATTAGATTTATGACTAAACCTAAAAATCAATCACTGATCCAATTTGAGTACCTCTACAGGATAAACCTCAATAGAAAATCGAAGAGTAACGGCAGCAAGTGATTGAGTTCAGTAGTTCCTCGTATAAAATTATTGACTCTAGAGATATAATAATATGGAGAAGGCAAAATTGTTTCAAGCACCGACAGAACCAGAAGCGCCCCTTGTTTCAAAGAGAGGAGGACGGGTTATTTCCATTTCATTTGATGGTCAAAGGCGAATTGAAAGCTAAGCAATGGTAATTCTAAAGATTTCCTGAGGGAGAAATAGAGATGTCTGTGAAACCTTTTTAAATAAGCAGTTAAAATAAAAAAGAAGGAGAAAAAGAAAGGTATAATGATAAATTTAGTTCATAATGTTTACTCATTTTTTCATTTTGGCTATTATTCTTTTTTGGGGGGTCATTTTGGTTTTCAACCTTTAAAATTTAATCAAATTGTTTCTTTTCAAGAAAAAATTGACCGAATTGTTAAAATTTTAATGACATTGATGTGGCAGCTCACGTGGCATTTTACGTATACTTCATTGCTAACATAGATAACTTTTTTAAAATGTGTTATGAATTATACGTGGACTGCCATACTAGTAACTACATCAATGCTATTAAAATTTTAACATTTCAGTCCGTTTTTTTTTGTAAAAAAAACTAATTTAACTAAAATTTAAAGGTTAAGGGCCAAAATGACCCCCCACAAAGAATAAGGGCAAAAATGATAAAATGAGTAAATGTTAGAAGTTAAATTTATCTCTATGTCAAAAGGAAACATAAATCCACCATTGATCCCAAACATGAATTTACATTTTAACTAATTCAATCAATTTTAACCCTAAAGAATAAAAGATTGGTTTCTAGAAAAAAAGAAAATATATATATCCAATAATCGATTTAATAAATTTCAAGCCACCACTATAATATTTTAATTATTAATGTAACTCGATCAAACGATTACAGATTTACAGCTTCCCCATCCAATCCAACTCACCTACGAGGCAGTAGCATAAGGCTTATCCTTTTGCCAATGGTACCTTACCAAAATTGGGCTGCATTTAACTCATAGGCAAGGCATGGTCGCTAAAAGTCCAAAGCTGGATGGGACCACTTCAACTTTACGCAAATTAAAAAAGATTAGTTACACCCCCACATAAACATGTACATTAACATTTATAAATACGAGATTACGACACTCTGATAATATGGGTGAAAAAATATACATATTTATATAAAAATAATTAATATTTTAATTAAAATGATAAAATTATAAGCTTAAAAATTATAGTGTATATATATATATATTTTAGAATTTTTTCTATGTTTAACCTTCATTTTTTATTTCTTAATACAATTTTTCTATTTTTATCAATTTTAGTCCTACAATTAATATAAATTAGAAAAACAAATTATATATATTAAAATTTAATTCAATAGCCATCTTATCAAAACTCAACTTATTAACATGAGATGATCTTCAACTACTTTTTTTTATATTTTATAATTAAAAATTAATGAATTGATTTAATTTCGTATTTCTTATTATTTTTTTACTAATATTAATCCTAAAATTAATAAAAAATTTAAAAAATGAGTAATAAAAATATAAACAAATAAAAAGAACGCGTGGCTTAATTTGAAGAATGGAGCACGAATGGCGGCATGAGGAGGGGCAGGAAATTTTCGTTCAGTTAATATCACGTTACAAATGTTATAATATATTTTCAACATTAAAATTTGAAAATAATATAATATAATATAATTAATAATTATTGTTTTAATAAAAATTTAAAATTTAAAAATATAAAAATTAAAAATAACTAAAATAAATTTAAAAAATTAAATAGTTTGAAAATGGTCAACGGCATAAAAATCTCTTCATTTGATCATTTATTATACCCTATCCTTTTCTTTATGTGGTTGTAAATTTATTTTAAAAAGAGTGAAATTAATTTTTAATGAAAATTTTAATTAAAATATTAAATTTTTAAATATTTCATGGTAATTAATATATATAATTTTATAAAATTATAATAATTATAAATTATAAATTTTACTTTTTTAAATATTTTATAAAACTTAATTTATTTGTTGATACAGTGTACAAGACAAATAATGTCATATAAATAAAAAGTAGTATACGTGGACTATCATGCTGATTAATTACCTCAAAAAAATGATTTAATTCTTTTTAAAAAATAAAAGGTCAAATTTAATTAAAAAGAAATAAATGTTAAATCGTCAAAAAGTATAAATGTTAAAGGTTAAATTTGCCATTATAACTTTATGCAATGATTATCGAACTATGTGTTTTTTTTTTAAAGATGGCTGTCTCATCCGGTTCAGTTTCTGGTTCGGTTTTTCATAATAGAAAAAATAAATTACATCAAATCAATATACAAAGACCAAATCCTCAAATTAAAATAGTACAGGGATTAAAACAATAATTTAACCAAAGTAAAAGACAAAGATTTCTCTTACTTAATGTGAAAACAAAAGTGGATGTTGCAGAGATACGTATTCAAGTAATGGCCAGGCTGTAGGTAAGCTGTATATATGTAAGTGCTGGTCGCGTACTGAATTTTTTTTTCTATTTTCATCCATTTTTTCAGGTACCCCAAAGCAGTAAACTCTTAAAAAAATAACCCCCGCCCCCCCAAAAACAAAATTCCAATTCTTGAACTGATTTCATTTGTTTTCTCTGTTATCCGATCAAAATTCTCTAAATCCCAAAAATCCTTTTTTTTTTGCTGCTCAATAAGCAGAGTTCGGGGGTGTGAAAATGGCTTCTGATGTGCCTTGTTGTGGTGTTGAATTCTCATTGTATTTGTTGATCATAGTGGGGTTAGTGTGTTTTGCTGGGTTAATGGCTGGTCTAACACTGGGTCTCATGTCTCTGGGTCTTGTAGACCTTGAAGTCCTCATCAAGTCTGGCCGTCCTCAAGATCGTATCCATGCTGGTATCCTTTGTTTCTAAAACCTCTTCTTTTTAGATGAATCATTGATTGGAATTTCCTTCTTTTTTCATTGTGTTAGTAGTTGGTTTCAAGTATATATCATTTATGTTTGAAGAGTTGAACAGAGTTGAATCACTGAGTCTCTTCGCCCTATTACCTAGTATGTTAGGCTGGTTGCTGAGCTCTGATTTGGTTTTTGAACTGAGTCTCGTTCACTCTTTTACCTAGTATGTTAAGCTGATTGCACGGTGTAGTGGATGTAGAAAGGGGAGAGAGGCTGGTTGCTGAACTCTGCTTTGGTTGTTTCTTTTGCTATTTGCTTTTGATTATTCATAGTAAAAAAGAGAGTAATAATTAGTTTCATGGAGAGCTTGATACTGAGTCAACTCGAGGTTTTAGTGATAATTTGAGCTGATCTTTATGTTATCTGGAACTTGGATCGGTCTGGTTTCTAGAAACTAGAACTAGAACGCAATTTGCTACTTCTATAAAATGTCTTTGATTTGTTTAGTAGGAATGAAATACGATTTATTGGAATGTGAACTGTTCTTTTAAACTTATATGTATCGTTTTTGTGTTTATATAAGTACATAATTCTACATATATAAATTCTTAAGTTTGTGAATTTTGTGGAACTCAGATCGGTCCGGTACGATAAACTAGAACTAGAATTAGAACAGAATTCTCTTCTTTCATAAAAATGTATTTCATTACGGGTAGTCTTCTCTGATTTGTTTAGTAGAAACGAAATACGGTTTATTGAAACGTAAACCGGTTTTTTGAACTTATATGTATTGTTTTTGTGTTTATATAAATACACAATTCTAAATATATAAATTCTGAAGTTTGTGAATTACTTGTTTTACTCAATAACTTTGTAATAAACTATAGGTGAGTGGGAACCTTAGTTTGGATCATTAGTGTTCCCTATTTCAAAACATTGCTACCAATTTGAGAATCACTAGAGAGATAGCGATTTATGGTAACAAAGCTTTTAGCAATAAAGAGTTTTTTGTTTTGGTTTCTTTTTTGGCAGCAAAGATATTTCCTGTGGTGAAAAACCAGCACCTTCTGCTATGTACTCTATTGATTGGAAACTCTTTGGCAATGGAGGTTATTACTACATGAAACCATTGTTATCATTTTCTTTCTTCAATGTTATTGCTTGTTAGCTTAATCTCCTTTCCTTCCATGTAGGCTCTTCCCATTTTTTTGGACAAGCTTGTGCCTCCATGGGCTGCAATTTTGGTATCAGTCACTCTGATCCTCATGTTTGGAGAGGTTTGTTGTTAACATGTTGAACTTAGCCATCTTTTCAAGGAATTTGCAATATTGTTCTCAATACATGTTTGTTGAAAATTCTAGAAAAAAGCCCCTTAAAATGAGTTTCTTACGAGCTCAAGAGAATTTTGTAAGAGATTCAGTATTATCTGGTTATAGGAGATTCAATAATTTTGTAAGAAATTTAGTAATTTGAAGGAAACATTACACTATTAGAACAAATTCGGTAATTTTAGTAATTCTAGTATTATCTTCATGCTTGGAGAGGTTGGTTGTTAACATATTGAACTAGCTGTGTTTTCGAGGAATTTGCAGTATTGTTTTCAATACATGTTTGTGGAAAATTCTACAAAATGCACCTTAAAATGAGTTTCTTACGAGCTCAATGGTATTTTGTAAGAAATTTAGTAATTTAATGGAAACATTACACTATTAGAACAAATTCCGTAATTTTAGTAATTCTAGTATTATCTTCATGCTTGGAGAGGTTGGTTGTTAACATATTGAACGAGCCGTCTTTTCGAGGAATTTGCTGTATTGTTTTCAATACATGTTTGTGGAAAATTC
Source organism: Gossypium australe (assembly GCA_005393395.2). Classification (NCBI taxonomy): domain Eukaryota; kingdom Viridiplantae; phylum Streptophyta; class Magnoliopsida; order Malvales; family Malvaceae; genus Gossypium; species Gossypium australe. Next base: position 145,000,775 of record CM016619.1, on the reverse strand, counting down.
TACAAAATGCACCTTAAAATGAGTTTCTTACGAGCTCAATAGTATTTTGTAAGAGATGCAGTAATTTTGTAAGAATTTCATTAATTTACATTATTAGGAATTCAGTAACTTTAAGTAACTCACACTAGAACTCTCCCCATGTTTGTTCATCTAACTGCAGATATTGCCGCAAGCCGTATGCACCCGTTATGGCTTGAAAGTTGGAGCGGCAATGGCACCTTTTGTCCACGTTCTTCTTTTTCTTTTCTTACCGATTTCTTATCCAATCAGCAAGGTACCGTGCTATATGAATCCTCTGTTATTTCGTCTTGAATAATGGTCTTTTTCCGTACCATAGAACCAAGTACTGCCTAAAAGCTGTTCTGAGACATAGTTGAAATTGGTTTTACATATTATGTTTAGTTTATAAATGCCGTGTACTTTCAGGTTTTGGACTGGATGTTGGGTAAGGGACATGCTGCCCTCCTACGAAGAGCAGAACTAAAGACATTCGTGGATTTTCATGGCAATGAGGTATTGGAATCAACTTGGAAGGTTTTAAATTTCGAAGTTTAGGACCTTGTCACATTTGTGTTCGACATTGCGGCTTATGCTTAATGGTTTCATGCATTCCTTATATTTTCTTTATCTGTCAGTACATATTATGCTTTTTTTAGGCTGGGAAAGGTGGGGATCTAACTCATGATGAGACAACTATCATTGCTGGGGCACTTGAAATGACTGAAAAGACTGCTAAAGTTGCTATGACGCCGATATCGAATGCATTTTCACTTGATCTGGATACAACTCTTGATTTGTGGGTTTGTGGATTCTAGTGTGTTGCAACCGTAGGATTTTACTACTCGTATGTTTTCTCATGTTTTTTTTCTGGTCTCTTTATCGTTGTATTTCAGGGAAACGTTGAATAAAGTAATGACAATGGGTCATAGCAGAGTTCCAGTTTATTATGGAAACCCAAAAAATATAATCGGGCTTGTTCTGGTAAGGTCCTTTCTCTGCATAAGCTTATTGTTTCTTATAGTGTCAATTATGAGAAGTCTCTCAACTGTTTGATTTTATCTTTTCTGGTCATAAATGACTGATGGGAAGATGATGTGGGAGCTTTTAAAATGGGCTAATAGCAACTTTAGCCTTAACATTTATACATTGCGTTTATTTAGGCTTTCTAAAAAATTTAACTCCTAATGTTTATACATTGTGTAAATTGGTCCTTTTTTTCTTTGTGACCCTTTCAACTAAAAAGCTAAAAGAAAACAAATCTATCAACTAAATTTGATCGGAAATATACCCAAAATAGAAACACCCAAAATCCAAAATAATAATTTTGATTTTTTCTCATTCTTTTAAAATTAACTCTCAATGTCACAAATAAAAGTAAAACTGAAAAAAAATCAAACTACACAATGTGTAAATGTTGAGGGCTAATTTTTTCGGAATCAAGACTAAATTGACTCAATGTATAAATGTTGAGGGTTAAAGTTGCTATCATGTCAATTTTAAAAGCTGTCAAGTTATCTTTTGTTAGTAATTTAATGGCTGGTGACCGAAAAAAGAAAAATTCGAAAAGTTGAGTGACTAACAAAGAAAAAGTCGAATAGTTGGGTGACCATTTTGTAACTTTTCATTGTATATTATCATCTGCGGCATGGCATTACTTAAATTCCTTTTTCTGTTTTTCTATCTTTAATTATAGATTCATCTCCTTGGTCTGGCTTGAAACATGCAGGTTAAAAACCTTTTAACAATTGATTCAGAAGGTCCGGTTCCGTTGAGAAAAATAATCATAAGAAAAATCCCACGGTATAGAATCTCCTCATTTTTTGTCATACTGTAAACTTTTTTAGTTAACAATGGATATATGTCCTCTTTGGGGTTATCCAAAATCGGCTAAAATTCAGTCAGTTTATTTTGCTTTCATGTTTCCCCTACTGCGAGGACTGAGCTTAACACATTCTTCTTTGCTTCTTATTCACCCTACAGGGTATCAGTTGACATGCCACTATATGATATTCTTAATGAATTCCAAAAAGGTCACAGCCATATCGCCGTGGTATATAAGGATCTTAATAAGAGCAAAGAACGTCTCGAGTTTAAGGATAGCTGTAAGAAGCAAAGAGGCGAACCCGAGATGTCAAGAAAAGGTGAGCATATAAGTGTTTGTCATGATTGATTCCTTACGGAATTAAGTTGCCTAATGTGGTCTTTCTGTAGTAATATAACCTGTCTTCCTTTACAGATGATCGTAAGATTGGTGTAAGTGCCCAGAAATCGGGGCTTAATTTGGACTCGCAAGATGTTCATACACCTGCGGCTAACAATGACGGAGGTCAGCTGACAAAGAAGAGCCCACCAGCTACTCCTGCCTTTAAGAAGCGACACAGAGGTTGTTCGTATTGCATATTGGACATAGAAAATTGTCCTATTCCTGAATTCCCATCAAATGAAGAGGTAGTCGGTGTTATCACCATGGAGGATGTTATCGAAGAACTTCTTCAAGTAAATAATACATATCATAACCTCTCGTAGTGGGCTGAACGACTAGTGGTATGGTTTATAGTATTTACGTGCTAATTCTTTTGCTATGCTTGCTTATGACAGGAGGAGATATTAGATGAGACGGATGAGTATGTTAATATCCACAACAGGTAAAATTTTCACCGTTTCTCCATTTTCATTTGGTATTGTATCTTGTAGGTAAAATTACCATAGAGGTCTTTATGTTAGGAGTCGGATTGCTTTTTGATCCCTCTACTTAAAAAATGGATAAATTAGTCCCTATATATTATATTAAGGAGCAAATTAAGCCTTGTGTTAAAAAAAACATCTATTTTTAATGTTAAAGCCACTAGTCCTGATACGCTAGCATGAATTACACGTGACATACCATGTGTCACAATTTGGTAATTCTGTCAGCCACGCTAGTTTCTAACCATACAAGGGGATATAATTTTTAACAAACAAGGTCAATTTGCTCTTTCATCTAACATAGGACTAATTTGTCCAGACTCTTAATTAGATGGAGGCAAAATGCAATCAGACTTTTACTATAAGTGCCTTTATGGTACTTTAACTGTTTCTTTTACTTTTATTGAAAAGTATAGTTCAACATGGATTGGTCTTTAAACAGACCAACATCGTGTTCGTGTCCCACGCAAATGCAAGTAGTGGACTATAGTTAAGTACCGTAGTGGACTATCGTAGACGTCGAAATAATGACATTAGCAATTCATGGCAATGCAGGATAAAGATCAACATGCATGCACCTTACGAAAATGCTAGCATCCCAACCTCTGCATCTCCGTCACCCTTGGCCGCTCCAGGTCCTACACCAACCCTTTCGGTCTCCACCAGTACTTCAAATACAGGTTCACCCGCCACAACCCTTTTCCCGATATGATGTGATAGTCAAATACGGACAAAGAAAAATATGTTAATATTCCGTTACTTGGTAAGAATCAATGACTGACCCTACTTAGTTTTAGGTCGGAATTGCCGGTAAGATACATGCTTTTATAGAAAACTGGTACTTCTTGTCGAAAAACTCATATATGGACCTCATTCTATATAGAATTAAAGACGGATCATGATTATTTTGCCTAAAATATGCTTTGAAATCATTAGTTTCATTTATTTCATAGCAATCTTCACACCAAACTGATATACTTTGAATAGAATGTGATGAAGATAATGAAGAAATATATATATATATATATATAGGGGAGGGGTAAAAGTACCATGAAGGCCTCTATATTAAAAGTCATATTGCATTTTGCTCCTAGTAACAAATATGTAAATTAATCTTTGTTTAGATTAAAGAGCAAACTAGTTCTTTTTTATTAAAAATTTTATCCATTTGTACTAATAAAAATTGGCATGGATGACGGAAAAATTAGACAATCATGTTGTGTTGATATACAGTGACTGGTTTTTAACGGTAGAAATAGATGAAATTTTTAACAAGATCAGTCTACTTTTTAATTTAACAGGGACTAACCCATTTTTTAATTGAATCAATTGGACCAATGAATTGGTGACTAAACCAATTCAACTACTGGTTCGATTCTAAAAACATTGGAGAGAATTCCCTATTAAATTTGATTCTAAATGGCATAACTAAAAGACAAGGCAATATTGAGATTTAATAAATGGCATAACTAAAAGACAAGGCAATATTGAGATTTAATATGTATTTGGTACAATCAACGTGTGTTTCATGTTTATTTAATGGTTCATGAAAATTAATTATTTTGAGATTTGTAATCATTTTGACTACGGACAAAATCCGCCAATAAACTACTCAAGTCATTGGTGCCATTTTTCTCTCCCTCCATTATGATTTTATGTATCTTTTCACGGTTGTTTTCGTTGATCAAAGTGTAGCTGAATCTTAAGAATTGAAAATTTAGATTTACGAAACCTCAACCCTTCATGTAGCGGCACTAGGTGTTCATATGTAATTGAAATAAAATTGAAATATATTTGTGTATATATAATATATAAAAAATATTTAAAAAATATCAATGAACTCAAAATAGTACGCTAAAACACATTTGTATCACTACGTACCAAACGAAAGTAATGGTGTGTAAATATATTATATATATCTTTGCTACTTAAGTTTAAGCCCAAAAAATTAGTCTGTGTTTACGATTTGATAAATGAAGGGTTTACTACACTTAAATTATTAAATTACTAGTAAATATATGTTTTGGTCATTTAATTTTAAAAAATTTCAAAAAAAATGATTACTAAACCATTTGAAAGTGTCTAATTTCTAGTAATTACCATACAGAGACAACAGATAAATTTTCTAGTTTTCTCCATATTTAAATACCTTTCAATTTCATCCCCAAACTCAACACAACATTTACATCAATCACATATAAAGAAAAAATCATGAAATTTAGCTTTTAGCAATGTGCTACTGTTTCTTTAACTCCTCAATATCATCAGCTTATAAGAGCAATAATGTTTCAAGTACCATTCTTCATGATATGCAAAACTCAAAAAATGGAGGTATAAATGTACAGTAATCTATGGTAAAAATGGCGAACAAAAGGTGCACTCAATGCACAGAATCAATGGTTTACAACACACAAAAAAATTGTAGTATTGTTATTCAGGTTTGAAAATCGACCAACCGGCTTTTCAATCTGGTAGAGGCCGAGACTCTAAGTATAGTCTTACGGTTGAATGGATTTCAGTAGGTTCCGCCATTGCATCATCACCGGGGATGAAAGAAACTCCAAGTTCATCGACCAACATTAGATGTTTTTCCGTGAAAGGGTTTCTCCATGTGAAAGTATTCATACCTGGAGCGATAAACATCGGTTTGCTGTAGTCCCAAGCTCGTACAATACACGTTAACAAGTTGTCACATATTCCACCAGCAATCTGCTACATAAAATGCACATGAACAAGTAATGCAGGAACGGGATTATATCGAAAAAAGGGGCAAATCACGTTACCTTAGCAAGTGTGTTTGCGGATAACGGGGCAATGACCATAAGATCAGCCCATCGATAAAGTTCGATGTGAAGCACATTGTCACCTACTTTTTCCCAATAGGACCATTCATGCCCGTCGGTGTAAAGGTCTACATTGTCAGGAAGTGATTCTATATCGATGAAGTGTAAAGAGGCTGGTGTCGCAACGGCTTTTACTTCTGCCCATTCAGAGAAACAATGACAAATACTTGCAAATTGTACAGCAGCTACACATCCGCAAGCACCAAGTAGAATCCGGGGCTTTCTCCGAGGAGGACCGATTGGTACCTTTCCCCTTTGCACATATTGAGGCTCAGGGTGTGCCATAACCTATACCAAAAAAGTACCATCCACATTCTTAGAAAAACTCTTTCAATTTCAATGAAAAATGTATACCTACAAATGAATCAATCTATATGTGTTTACAATATATGATGCTCAGATTCTTCATTCTTTTTGAAGTACCCGTCTGACATTAGTGTTTGATACATGGATATGGAGACACGACCTTCAAAGATCCCTTAATATATGGAAAAACTTGACAAAGTCTAATTATACCGATGTCGGGGATATTCACACCTGAGTCGATTAACATATGAACAATGCCGATGCAACGAAGAACTAAAATGAAAAACCATCTACCCCAATTGTTGGCTTCATTCTTCTTGAAGTACCCCTGTCCGACATTAGTGTTTGATACACGGATATGGAGACATGACCCCCAAAGATCCCTTAATATATGGTTTTAAAACATCTAATCATACTCGTGTCGGGGACTCTCAAACCCGAGTCTAGGTAAACCTATGACAAAGCCGTTGTAACCAAGAACTTACAAGAAAAACTATCTGCTCCGATTGTTGGCTTCATTCTTTTTGAAGCACCCCAGACATTAGTGTCCGATACACGGATATCGAGACATGACCTCCAAAGAACCCCAATGTTGAGGTTAAGGACACTCAAACCCGAGCCTAAGTAACCTATGATAAGAATTAGAAAGAAAAACTATCTGCCCCCATTGTTGGCTTCATTCTTTTTGTGTCCGACATTAGTGTCCGATACACCAATATATAAACATGACCGCTAAAAATCCTCAAATATACGGAAAAACATAAGAAAATCTAATCATACCCGTGTCGGGACAGTCACAACCGAGTCCGAGTAACATATGGTGCAACCAAGAACTAAAAAGAAAAAAACACTATCCCCCCTATTGTTGAATCCATAAAAAAATCTTATTAATTGATATATGGAAACAATTAGATTGATATTTTTATTAAAATCTAAACCATTTTTCTCACTATTCAATGCCAAAAGGATCAAAATAAATATTACAAAAAATAATCAAACTTTCAAAATCTTCTTTCTTCTTTCTATTTCAACCCAACCATTAAAACCGGAACTTAAATAATAACCCCACAAAATCCAATTCCCCCCCCCCCACACACCAGAAAACAAGTCAAAAGCTGTAAATTCTTGACTTGAAAATCAAAACCCACATCGAAAATTTTCATGATACGCAACGATTATGATTTGAACAAGAACAAGATTAAAATAGAAAGTAATAAAGAAAATGGGGTCACCTGGAGAATCTAAAATATCAGCAAAAAGAAGAACAGGATCTGTGGCTCTGGAGTTGAAATTCTTTGGCGATGTACCTAAATGATTAACGAACAACGAAGAAGAAAAGCAGCTATGCTTTTACGCAAGTAAAGAAGCGCGAGAGTGGACCTTTCAAAAATGGTGATCTTTTTTTTTTTATAAAGAATATTTTTGGGTAAACTACACTAGTAGTCAGCCAACTATGATTATTTTCTTTTTTGGTCACTCAACTATGAATAGTTACAACATGGTCACCTAGCTATGGTTTTTTTTCCTTTTTTAGTCACCAACTATAAAAAGTTACAAAATAGTCACTCAATTACTCAATTTTTTTTTGGTCACCTAACAATCTTGGATTTTTGGGTTTTTCTTTTTTTACATAGCTAATGGGTGACCAAAAAAGATAATTAAATAGCTAAGCAACTAGTTTGTAACTTTTCATAGTTTAATGACTAAAAAATAAATAAAAAAAGTTGAATGACTACTAATGTAATTTACCCTTCCTTTTTTACAATGTTTTGGTGAAATTATCGTTTTTGTCCTTATACCTTTAGTTTCACGTGATTTAATTTTTTTTATTTTCACGAGTAAAAAATATTTTATCATAAAAATCTCATCTCAAAACGAAAACTTAATTCTAACAATTTATATAATCATCTTTAAATCGTGACATTCAATAAATCTAAAATATAACATCCTCAAGTTGAGAATCAGAAGAATAAAAACTCACGTGTTTAAAAAAATTGAAATTCGAGTATACGAAAAAATCCGAAACTACTTATATCTCTTCTAACTTAATCATAACTCATAATAATTTCATCTTAAAACCAAAACTTGTTTCAAGTAATTCTTATAACATCCCACGTTCAATAAATCTAAAACTAGAAAACTTGAATAAAAAAATGAGATCACAATCTCATGTTTGTTACTACTTGAATAAAAAAATGAGATCACAATCTCATGTTTGTTACTACTTTCCATGTGAGCTATAAACATGCATTCTATCAACCCCCATTGCTTCAATCATCAGTAGTTAGGTTCTTTTGACTAAGCAAATTATTCTCTTTTACCATAAAAAGGGGAAATGACAAAATATGTCATAAGTTGTTTACTTTTCGCAAATTTAAAATTTAATTTTTATATTGTTATTTTTAAAAATTTAATCCCTCTATTTTATAAATTTTAAAATTCAAGTCCAGTTGTTAACATTATTTATTTTTTTGTTAAATCTATTGATATAACATTTTGAAATTAAAAAAAAAAACCTCACCTAGTAATAACATAACTAAAAAAATGACATTGTAATAATTCTAAATTTAATAAAATAATTTTAATAATATTAGCGATTGTACTTGAATTTTAAAATCTTAAAAATAAAGTACAAAACTTATAACATATTTTAACCCACAAAATAATCATTTTTGAGTAAAAACCAAAGCTGAAATTTTATACCTCATGTCCCTTAAGAGGCTATATATTTGTTACATAATAAGCCAAGGGCGGTTAGATCAACTAGCTGCCGGTGCGAGACAGATCGGCTCGGGTGTTATCTCGGGTCCAGACTGATCCGTACCGGTAGATTGAAGTTTATTATCAAAACCCCACAATGTGGCGGATTTAATATCATCTTGGACCATTTGCTTTGAGAATTCTTCATGGTTATATTCCAATATGGCTTTTCCTCCGAAATCAGTTGGGAGATTTTCTTCATCAAAATAGGATCTCATTAGCTCCACACTTTCTTTGTTTTTAGGGTACACAAATTTCACCTTCTGGAAGGTTTTGGCATCGAGGAAATATTTAACAATCTGTAGAAAAATGAAAGCAAAATCCGATTAATCAAATTCGAAAACCCAAACTAAATTCAATACTACCTGATTTAACATAAAAAAAATCAATAATTTGAACCTCTCCGACATGAATTAAAAAGATTAAAATATTCCGACATGAATTAAAAAGATTAAAATATGCCATAAGTATGTGGTTTTCAAAATTTTGAAATTTAATTACTATACTTTTATGTTCAGGAATCAGTCTATTTATTTTTTAGATTTTATAATTTAGATTCAACTGTTAATATTATTAATTTTTTTGGTTAAATTTGTTAGTGTGAGATTTTGAAATAAAAATAATAATCACTTAATGGTCATGTAATTAAAAATATGACTTAATAAACTTAAATTTAACAAAAAAAAATAATATTAACAGTTGAACCCAATTTTTAAAATCTAAAATGTAAAGGACTAAATTCTTGAAAATAAAAGTTCTGGGATAAAATTCTAAATTTTTGAATAATACAAGAACTTATGGCATTTTAACCAATTAAAAAATACTCTAAATATTTGAGATGAGACCTAACATAAAATGATTTGAACTTGAGTGTCAAACCTAAACCTTAAACTAACCGAACCCAAAAATTTAAAACCTACTAAAAAAACCCAAGTTGCCCAATTGACCATAACAAGTGATAATGCTGGTGTAAATGCACTGATGTTATCTCCATTTAAGTGACGTTCAATACTCAAGAATTCAGAAATGTTGTTTTACAATGCATTAGAATTTCATACCTTCCAAAATGCTTCGAAAATTCTTGGCGGATTGTATAGAACCGCCATCGCCAACCTTTCGGGATAGTGGTTTTGTAACACGTTAATGGTGTCGCGAGCGGACTTGATCGGAACACTCGTGCTCAAGCTCCAGCCGGTGAAATCTATCAACCATACCATCTGTTCTTGACCCTCTGGAAGGTTTAATATAGCATTCTCAATCATATACACCAAATGACGGAGCTGGTTGTCTAAGGATGTAGTGTTCTGCAACGTATCGGGACATGTTAGTTACGGATAACTCGAAAAAGGATTTCGGTTTTCGATTTAACTGAAGTTTATTACCTGTTTTCCCGGTCGCAATATAAGAACAGTCCTACCGTCTCGGTCGTGAAAATTTGCTCGGTATACTTTTCCAGTCTCGCCTTCTACTGCAATTTCATGCTGGCAACAAAAAAAATAAAATAAAATTAATCACCACCAATTATGATTTAATTCTCTTTTTACTTAACATTCAAAGGAAGAACAATATGTTACCCAACGTATTTCCTCAGGCTTATAGGTTGATCTCCATTTGAGTGTCTCTTCCAGCATTTTCTTCGATTTGTCGACATTCCAGTTTCGTGCCTCCAAGTATCTCCTCAAGCAGGCATCGGTGCAATATTTCAAACCGCGGTCGGATACTGGTCTGACTGCTGCTCTAAGCTCCTTAACCTGCTTGCAAGTAAAAGCAAATATCAACCAAGACAACCAGAAAATACGTTTCACCCCAGAGCTGGCATTTGATGCCCTAGCTAGCTAATGGAGAGACTAACAGAAGGACCTTATTAATACAATACTAATACTCCAAGAACTTAGTTAGAACATTTTAAAGTTTATTTAAGGCAGCAAATGGAGATTTGTAGACAAAAACAGAGGTTCTGCCATAGTTAAACAAATTCACTTGCAGTAAAAACTTTATTACCATGGATTCATGCCGCAATGAATCATTCTCTTGGCTATGATGAGAATGACTCCATCTACTAAACATTGTGACTGATGCTAGAAATCTAGCAAAAACCTAGTGCAACCTGCAAAACATTGCATAACACTAAATTGGGACTAATTATTAAGAATTAAACAATCTCAAAGAAAACCAGACAAGTTGAGAGGAGGTGACTCTTTCCAGAGAAATTTGTAAAGTGTTGTCTATCCAGAGTAACAGACCCCTCAAGGGATGGGTATAGTACTCGAATCAAGCCGAGGTTCACAGAATGGAAGTGCTTTAGGCAGACCACACTTTTGGAGACTTCTTCATATGGAGTTGACCTCCCCTCAACCAGACAATAAACAAGTAGACACAAAATCACATCCAATAAAGCAACAAAGTAGAGGAACAAACATGATTTAGATCAGGAAATTTAGGGGTAGGTAAAAATATCATCAACGTCCTTGTATTATGTGTTAGATTGCATTTTACCTCTCTATTAAAAAAATTGGCAAATTAGTCCATACAAATTAGATCAAAAAGCAAATGAGTTCTTTATATTAAAATTTTCATCTATTTATATTGTTAAAAACTGGCATGACTGATAGAATAACTAAACAGTAACACATGATATGCCACGTGTATCTTGTGTTGACATACAAAGACTAATTTTTAACAATAGAAATAAATGTAAATTTTAAAAGAAGGGCAATTTACTCTTTGATTTAAAGTATAAAGACTAATTTACCTATTTTTTGAGTAGAAGGAGCAAAATGTAATCTGACTCCGACTCTTAGTACAAGGGCTTCTATGATACTTTTATCATCAATATACCATCAAAACAACAAAAAGCAAACTTTAATAATGGAAAAGATTCTTCAAAGTCAAGCAGCTAATGAAAGCCTATGGAACTTAACATGAGACATGGGGAAAAATTCAGGGAGAAAAAAGATATACCTATGGAACACAGACGAAATCTTAGGACATTAAACCTTGTATAAAAGACCAGAAAAAGAGCCAACCTGGTTTCATTTCATTGCATCATATTCAACATTAGATTTACAAGCAGTAATTTTCACAGTAACAGTAAAACTAGATCACACAATTTCACACAATTTTACAAGTTAAATCAATGGAAAAGGCATGATTCAACAACTGCTAAAACCTTCTAACTACTTAAAAAAAGGAATAAGATTCTTTATTCAACGATGCCATTATTAAGGGAGAAAAATAATGCCTGCTACCCTTGAACATGGGAAAGTAATAATAAAATACTTAGGGCGGTCCTGAATCAGTGAACCTTACTCTATAGATCGTGGCACCACTAGTTTGACCAAAGTATAGTTTGGATTCAACTAACATATTTAACATAATGAAAGAGCATTTTTCTTTTTGATGAAAAAGACAGAATTAAAACTAGAGTAAACCATAAAATACCAGGAAAAAGCTTCTGCATTCATAAAAAATCTCAGGAACTAGGCTTTAAAAATTCAGTAAAAGTCATTCAACATGTAAATATGATAATAAAAAAAAGGGTATTCTAAGAATTAAGCTTTATTTTTTACGAAAATACATAGAATTAAGATGGGGTAAACTATAAAATACCAGGAAAAAGCTTCTGCATTCATAAAAAAAAATCTATAGAACTTAGGCTGTAAAAATTCAGTAAAAAGTCATTCGACACGTAAATATGATAAAACAAACTACAAAAAAAGGGTATTCAAAGAATTAAGCTTTAATTTTTATGAAAATACAGAGAATTAAGCTCGGGTAAACCATAAAATACCAGGAAAAGCTTCTGCATTCATGAAAAAAATCTCTAGAACTAGGCTGTAAAAGATTCAGTAAAAATCATCCAACATGTAAATATGATCAAAGAACAAAAAGGGTATTCAAAGAATTAAGCTCGGGTAAAGCATAAAATACCAGGAAAAGCTTCTGCATTCATAAAAAAGATCTCTAGAACTAGGCTGTAAATAATTCAGTAAAAACCACTCAACATGTAAATATGATAAAGAAACAAAAAGGGTAGAGTGGAGATGAAAAAAAGAAACTAAAGCTGTAGCCTTGAGATAAAACAAGAACAGACCTTCCTTGAGTCTTGCCTGAGAAATGAAACAGAGCAACGACACTATTAAGCTTAAAAGACAAGAAAAAGGGTTTGATCACTTGATGTTGATTTTTTTATCACGAAAGTAGCATGGAATTCTTCAAGATGACCAAAACCAGTAAGTGAGTAGGTAAGGCTTTTTATGGTTTTTTGGTCCAGAGATATTTCTCAAAAAAGAGTAGCAAAAGGTGCACGGTATTCGTGGTAAAGGAGACTTGGTTGATGTTTTATGGGTTTAGATTTTTCGGACAGGTGTTAAGGCCACATGTTATTGCTGTCACTTTTATGACAGATTTGCAGGAAGCAGAACCTATAATTTTATGGTGAAGAAAAACTCTTCATTTTCAGATTTCAGACAGAGAGGAGACAATAGAATTTAACACGGGCAGACTGGTTAAGTAAATCTCTTTCTCACACATATATATATTGGAGTAGTTTATTGGTTCTTTCCAATTTTGTCGCAAGTGCATTAAATAGTGAAATCTTACCTTTCATTTAAATATTTTTTTAAAGAGGTAACATTTAATTTTAACCTCTACAACTTTCCTATTTTAAATCTCTTGATTTCTTTTTTCATATTATTAATTCTGAAACTTGGATTTTATTAAAAATATGATAACATCATACTTTGTTATTCTACTTGATTTTTCTAATTCTTTTTTATTTTATATAATTTTGTAAAATTTTCTGAAAAAATTCTCCTAATGCTAAATATAAAATTCATCTAATCTATAACTAATATTATTATAAAGTAGGAACAAATATATCAAATTAAGATATAAAAATCAAATCTCAGCACAGCAAAAGTATTAAAATAAGAATTTAACCATTATTTTATAATAACAGTAAAAAATCTAAACACGTTTCGTGTGAAAAAATCCCTTAAAATCATTACCTCATTTTACCAAATATTACATTATTAAAACTTTTATTTTTTTATATTATTTAAGTATAAGTCACGTATTTTTATATTACTACACGGTTTAAACATCATGTTCAAAATTTTTGTTTTAAAGTCTAAACTATATCAAAGCTTTTTATTTCAAAAAAAAAAAGTATTAGTATTTAGATGGAAGTCAACCATTGTATTTTATAGTGGACAAAAGGGGAAGAAAATAAAAAAGGAAAGAACAAATAGGAAATGAGACCCGGCGTCAGCCATAGGACACTACAGTTTAAAACAAGGTGGACACGTCGAAAGGAGCATTTAAAAATCGTGCGGGAAAAAAGGGCCAAAAAGGAGTTGCAATTTGTGTGAGGATAAGAATGGGTTGATGCTGCTGAGGTAAAAGGCATCAGATTCCATTCTTATATTAAATATAAATATTCAATTTATGTAACACAGCAAGCCGTCCATGGCACATGATATTAGCAATGGAATCTGCTGCAAATTTCATAATTATTGATGTACAAAACATTACCACGATTATTTGACCGAGTTTAAATGAACAAAATATTAAAATTTTATAAAATTTAAAAATAAAAAATTATTTAATTAAAATTTTAATTTGACTCAACAGATTTTAAATGATTTTTTTTAATTTATAAATTTAACCATTTCTATTCCAATTGATTCTCGATTGGTTTCGATCTAATATAATTTAAAGAACATTGAATATTATTGATATAATGACCTGACTTTTCAAGTCATAATATACAATTTTGTATGACTTAATACATAATTTTGCCCTTGTATAATAAACAATTGCTTAATACTTCGAGAATTTTTTGATTGGTTCATTTCACCATCGCATTAGTAACTCATCAATTTTTTGTTAAAAAAGAGAAAGCTAACTTGACAATAAGCAGTCTATGCCAAATTATGAAAAACTCTTCAATGGTATTTTTTGGAAAATGTTTAAAAAACATTTATTGTTATATCATAAAAATTAAATTAATTATAAATTAAATAAAAAATAGAATTCAACTCAATTTGGGTGACAACAAATTTTCAACCTGTATTCGACAAATTATCTAAACACCCTATTCAGGTCGATTTTTTATTTTCCATACTTAGCCTTACTCATAAGTTTCTAAAAGATCTATTATCTATTTTAAAAAATGCACTCCTACCCGAGAAGTTTCGAGTTCGGTTTTTTATAATTTGATAATTAGGGATAAAAATAAAATTATTAGGAATTGAACTCAAACTATCGTACTACTTTTAAATACTAAAAAAATTGTTGACAAATTTGAATATATGGAAGTACACTTGCAAGCAGAGGTGGACAGTAATAAAATGCCTAGAGAGCCTTACCCCTATGCCTTTCTATTTTTTAAAAAATTAATTTTATTTTATTTTTTATTCCAAATTCTCATAATCTTATAAAATTTGTAAATATTTTAATTGTATATTTTTAAACATTAAACTTCTAAGATTTTGAAAATTTTAGTTATTTCTTCCAAAGCTTAATCCCAATATCCCCTATTGCTTGCAAATAGCTATGACTACCATTTGCTCAAAAAAAAAGCTATGACTACCTAAAGAAAATAACTCCATATTATGCACATGAATTGAGCCCGATGGGTTTGGTTCGGATCCCTAAAAACAGTTAAACTATTAAGAGAGTTAAAGGGATCCATCAGTCCACAAACCTCAATTTTTGAGCTTATGGATCCACATCTGGTTAACAGGTATGGGTTCTAATTCCTTCAGTACATATATCCCCAAAGCTCTTTGAGTAATAAATAGGGCCCAGAGTATTGGAGTTACCAGCCTATAGTCTACACCAAAAAGTAATATAAGTTGAAAACTATCGTTACGTAAACTGAATACTATTTTTATTTAATTTTAATTTTTCATAATGTAAAAATAAATATTTATATTTGGAATGATGAAAACAATTTTAAAGCACTATATAAAAATTATTTGTCAAAAATATTATATAAAGATTAATGATTATTTTTTCTTTATTTAAAAATTATTTTTAAATAAATATTTATGAAAGACTTTAAAATTTTATTAAATAATATTTAAAAACTACGTATAAAAATTAAACCTTAGTAATAATAAAAAAATTGAACCGAAGTAAATTATCATAAAAAAGTTTAAAAATTCCGATTTCAACCAAACCAAGATCATCCCTAAACATTGCATACTCATTTCCTCCTCCAAGTTCCAATTAGCTGGACTCAACATTCCACTAGGATGTCTTCCTAGTCACTCTATTCTTCACCCTAATCACTACTTTATCATAACCAATGAAAATTGCAATGGGTGCTTTTGGGAGTAAAAGAAAGGTGAAGTTATGTTTAAATCCCTCTAAAATTTATAAATTTATAAATTAATATAAATAAAATTATGTTTTTGACCTTTCAAATTTTAGAATTTCATTCTACCTCTAAATTTTCTTTCTACCCTCGCCTCCAATGCATATTGCTAACAAAGTTTCAAAAATTATGATTTGGAGCTAAACACTAAAAGGTAGTTGTAAAATACTAAAGGTAGTTGTAAAATTTTAAAGAAGAAATTTAATGACAAGGTATTCAATTTCGCACTAATTTCAATCATATTAGTTAGTGTACACCAACCCAATAATAAACTAAAGGTACGTTTTTGCCCAAATCCAATCGTAACAATAAAAAAAAATGTGTACTAAATAAAACATAAGTAAAGTGGGAAAAAATGTAAATCAACATATATGGAATAATCATGTTATTTAATGTATTAAATAATCGTGTTGATTAAAGCATGAATTATTTTGAATTTTTGTTCATATATTTTTATATAATTGATAAATATTTTACATTTAAATTTTATTTAAAATTTAAATATATTATTGAATATTTTTAAAATATCAATAATTTTAAAATGATAATCAGAAGATAGCATAGCAAAAGAGGTAGGTAGAAGCTTTGACCCTTGGCTAAATGGATTAATTACTATTATAGTACTTTCTAAATGTAAATAGTTTAATTTAATCCTTTTTAACTTGTTTTAAATAGAAAAATTATAATTTTAACCTTTTTTAAAATTAAAAGGTATAATTTAAGTCATTTCAATACAAATTTTTTAGCTTGAGCCTCTTCTAATTCTTAACTTTATCTTGCAAAAAGAGACTAATACGTATAGCTACCTTTCAATTTGATTTGGTGGTACAGTCTATCCTAATTTATGCCCTTATGTGCTAATAGTTCTCCTAAATTCCATAAGAAGCCATTTCTTGTTGTAGACAACATAAAACAGAAATTACTTCTGGTATCTTTTTTTTTTTTTGTTATTTTATTTGTTTACCAAAATCAAATGGTGCCACATTCCTATCCAGTAGTTAGCTCAAGATAAAGACCCAAAAGTAGAAAAAAGGTATAAGGTACTTCCATCCACACATCATTAATTTGATGTTTTGTTGAGAAATATTTAATGTTAGCTCGATTTTCACTAACCACATTCAAATATCAGCAAAGCACAAGGATATGAATTCCATTAAATATATAAAAATTTTAAAAATATATATATTCTTGTTAAATACTCACATATGATATTCAATTTAAATTTTGAGTAACATAAAGAAGGTTTAACTATACTCCTAATTTCTTAACTCTTCAATTTTTTTTTAGAATGTTCAATTTTTGAGTTAATCTTTTTCGTTTTTTTAAATTTTTTTATATATTATTTTGATTTTTAGAAATATTTATATATGTTTGGGTGTTGTAAAAAAAATATTTTTTAAAATTATCATTTTTTTCTAGAATATTTATATTTTTGAAATTTTGAGGCTTCTTTGTAATTTTCTAAATTTTAACTATTTTTTATTTTATCATTTTTTAACTTTTTTACATATAATTTGATTCTCTAGAATTTAAATTTATATATTTGATGATTTTCTAAATTTTTTTTTAAAAGACTTCAATTTTTTTTGAAAAATTGAATTATTTATATGTTTTATATATTTTTAATTTTGTAATTAATATAATTTACATAGTATTAAAAAAAATTAAGAAAGATAACATGGCATGTTCTAATAGTACCACATGTCAATGCTTTTGCTTTAAATGTAATGGGCTAAATTTTGTAATGGAATGATAGTTAAATATTAAAGTAGGATAAAAAAAATTAGATATCAAAGTGAAAAAACGAATATATTTCAAAGGCCAAATTAATCATTAAACCTAAAAAATATAATAACTATTTTTACTTTTAGTAATTTTTTAAATTACTCATTAATTGATAACATGTCTTAATATGTTTTAATACTAGTAACAATTAGTACATCAAATACAACTCTTAATTTAAGAGAGTTATCAATTAGACTTTAAATTTTTAAATTAAATTAGTAGAAGAATTAAATTTTTAGAATTAAAAATAGGCTAAATTTCAAAGTCTTTATATAGGAACTAAAGCCATAATTAGATCCATAAAGGAACACAACAAAATATTTCAATTCACAACTATGGAATCATCCTTATTTCATTTCATCACCAAAGATTAATTACTTGACACCCCTTCTCCACCCAATTTTGGTTTCTTTTGTAATGGTGGGGTCAGTTTAAAGCTCTCATCTCTCTCCCAAAAGGGTCTCGCTTAATGCTTCTCAGATCACCTTTCAAAAGCCTGCCATTGCTATCTATCTTTAATTTATTCTGTTACTTTCAACTATAAGAATATCACACGAACCAAATGGATGGCTTGAATGTTGAGTTCACAATTTTGTATTTTGGTGACCCAAAAAAAACCTTAAAGACGGTGAAAGAATAAGAGGGATAGAGACCTTGTTTCCTTTTTTTTCCTTTAGAATTCTAAGTTACTCCACTAAATGGTCCAAAACCAGTGTTTAGGGATATGCCCCTAAGGGCAAATGCTGCCTATTGACCATTAGTTTTTGATGCAAAGGTTTTCAGGTGACTAATGAAAAACGGGAGAAGATGCTGGTAATTGGTAAAGAAGGCTTGGGATGGAAGCCCTTTGAAAGGGAACTTTTTTTTTCTTCCATTGCTTGGATTAGAATCAAAGTCAGGAAATGCTTACAGAGACCCCTCTAGAGAGAGAAAGAGAGCTAACTTTCACGTCAACCTATCTAAGATAAATTTTCAAACTCCATTTTCATTGCTAAGAGACTGGACTTCGCAACTTACCCAACTTTGAAAGAACTCTCCCAACTAAAAGAGAGAAAAAAACACAAAAACAAAAACATCCATGTTCCTACCTCTTATCTGTAAAAAGGTAATGAGCAAAACACAAATGTAAAAGAGATTCCATCTCGGACAGTGTTGAAGGGTTACCTCGTTTACCAAACATGGCTAAGAGATCAGATTTTGCTCAGAAGCTGTTAGATGACCTTCGGTTGCGAAAGGAGCGGATGGCTGCCTCTCAAAACACAAAGGGTTCAAATGCAATGGTTGCAGGTGAGTATTTTCCTGAAATATCTGCTGAAAACAAGCATGGTTTGGTCATGAACCAAAGATTTCCAACATCCTTCCAAAACATAAGTCAAAAAACCCTGTATTCAACGTCTTCTAGATGTTAGAAAAAACAGGAGGCATTACTTACTGTCTGAACACTCACAGAAGTCATGCACATGCATTCAATTATTGAAATGTATATTCTAGTTTGAAAGCAGTTATTGATTCTAACTCCAATATAATTACTCTGATATAGCTAGCCCTTTTACCAGAAAAAAACCAATTCTTAGCTGTTGGGGACTTTGACCAAAGAAGCTTAGAGGTTGTAGAATCGTTTGATCTTTTCTTTTTTAAGGGAATCTAGCTGTGCCTGGTACACGTTGTGCAGCATAATTGCTCCACTTAGCTACCTCTTCCAGACTAATTGTCTCCAATTATGATTTGGAACCATTGCACCTAAAGTAAAACTTAAAAATGAGAGAACTTTTTATTGCATAGTATGACATAAAGGAGAGTTTACCAGTTTGGTGGTGTGTTTGAACCCTGTGTTAGGTAACTCAAATGCATAATTTACTCTGTTCCTTTTGTTGCGTGTTTGAGCAGATGCATATGCTTACTCCAAGGCAACCTATAAATCATCAAGGGAACCAAAGGCAGTCAAAGCTGTAAGTTTCCATTGATAAAGCATAGTCAGTTCATACAAGAAGATTAATTAGATAGTAAAATTTCATTTAGTTAAATGTTTGGCTCCTCCAGAGTGGTTTTAGAGCTGGAAGCACACAAAACAGGCCTAGCGGAGGCAAGAAATCAGTCACCACTGGGCAGACATCAAATCAGATTGTTCCTTTTGGTGGAGGCCATAAGGCTGAACAAATGGGAGATCTGTCAATGGCCTTGACTTTCGCACTCGAAAATGGAGGAAAGATAAGAACGGAGTCTTCCAGAAACAGTTCAATATTCAGTTTTCTACAAAACATTGGTAGGAGACAGATGGACTATGGGAAGATGGAAAGAGGAAACAGAGTAGTAAGTAGGCATCAGCCTTCAAGTAGCCAACTCCCTACTCTGTCTCATATACACATTGAAGAAATATCAAGGGGTGCACAAAAGTTAAATCAGATCCTCCGGGCCTGTTCTAATGGTCTCAACTTTGACAGATACTCGATAGAAATTGGACAGGAGCTGTTGAAAGGAGCAATGGATTTGCAAGAGTCTCTAAAGTTGCTTGTCGACATGCAGGAAGCTTCGGATTACTTGATAACACCACAGAGAAAAAGTCGGTTAACATTGCTAGAGGAGGATGAAGATGATGATGAGAATGCCATCACAATAGCTGACCAGAAGCAATTGAGTAGACCAAGATTTTCTTTTGATAGACCCTCAAGAAAGTATAATGCAATTCAAGAAGTTGCAAAGACAGAACTTAAGCTGAGGCTGGCAGCTCTTACCTACTCTACAGATGTTCCTAATTCCAAGCATGAGAAGAAAGGTTTAGGTGCCTCAAATTTACGTTCTCACAAGCGATCAGTTAGCTGTGGTACTGATGTTAAAACTCTTAGTGTATTCTCAGAACAAAATCACTCAAGTTCATCGCAGTCCAAACAAGAAAAGTCCAGAATTCCAAATGTAATCGCAAGACTAATGGGGATTGAAGAACTACCAGGAAATGTAGATTCAAAGGTCAGTACAAAAAAGGAGTCTGGAAATCAAAAATTAGAAGGGACAACTACAAAGAAACCTGCAAAGGGGAGTACCAAGAAGGCTGAACAAAGGGAAAAAGATTCCACAACCTCAGTTCTCCCACCAGCAAAACAGAAGGCAGCACTACCCTGCAAGATTCCACTGGTTCAGGATACAGTTACATCACAAGCAGGAAAGACGTTGGCAACTAGAAATGGTAGCACAAGGTTTGATGTTCATGACAAGTTACCACCTCGAAAGGACTTGGAAGATGTAAAACCAGTGATAAGCTTGAGAAAAGGCATGATGAAGGTAGACAAACGACAAAGTGACTCTGCCCAACTAAATCATTATTCTGGAAGTAGAAAAGAAATTCAGGAGAGAAACCATGATAGCATAAAGCACAGGGAGCAGAAGTACACTGAAAGAAGTGAAATCAAGGAACCAGTTTTCAAGGATGAGATGCAACAGATGATACCATATATGCATAAAAGATCAGAATCTACACTTACATTGCTAGAAAAGCCAGAGTACGGTGAAAGCATGCTTCATGGGGAAAGTAGTTCTGCTAACAAGCTTCGTCTAGGCAATCAACAAAAGCTGCAAAATAATCATGGATTTCAACAGGTGCACATGCTCCAGAAATCTGAGCCTCAAGAGAAAAAGCGTCAACCAGAAGAAAGAGAACAAGAAAAACAGAAATTGCAGGAGAAGAAACAAAAGAGACCTGAATCAGTATCTATCAATATCTCCAAACCAATGTCTGGTGCAACCGATTTGCAAAAGAAGCAGCTGCAACTGAACCAAGCAGCAACTTGTAGGAAAGGCTCCACCGAACATACTGATGCAACACAACTCAATGGATTGGTGAATGGTAGGCACCCAGAAAATCCAGTCGGTGAGAGGAGTTCAAGAAACTTAAATTTCAAAATTAAAGATTCATTAAGCAGAAACTCCAGTCAGCATTCAACTCGAGGAGATGTAGAATCTGAATCAGCAAAAGCTCGCATCCCGTTTGCTGTGGATGAGAAACCTGTTCAAGTTCAAACAACAATAAATGGGAGAAGAGCAAAAGGGCATAAACTCGATGCCCCTCGAAATATTGATGAAGCAAAGACCAAAAAGAGTGCAAATGTTTATAACATGCCGAGGACAATGAAGAATCAAAGTTCCAATTTGCAAGAGAGGAAACAGACAAGGCAGGAGAAACCTGCTATCTCAAGGGAAGCAGATCATGAAGCCAGAAGGTTCGAAGAAGCAGAAACACAGATCATTAGACTCAACGTGTCAGTAGCAAGCCCAAAATCATCACGCGTAGCACAAGAACTGCAGACAGAAGCACAAAAAGATTCAATTTTGCAGAGTCGTTTAGAAGATGAATGCCAAGGTCAAAATGAAGAACAAGTTTTAGCTACAAAACACAGGGTAAGATCGCCATAACTGTACTCATTAACCAACTATATTAGTCAAAGCCTAAATAACTGTTTCGATCTTACGCAGTGTCAGAATACAGTGCCAACATTTACAAAAGAACAGCAAAATCAAGAACCTGGTTTTGGCAGAGACGATGAACATGAGGTTAAAGATAGTGCATCTGATCCACTTCAAGGTAAGTACAATTTTGCAGATCTTTTCTCAAATTTTCGAATTACAAATCATGAACGGTTTTTTTTTTTTCTCATTTTTTTCATTTAACTGAAGTGTCTAAAAAGATGAGCTTACACCAACTTCTAACATATACTACTTCAGAAAAAATGCATGCACATAAAAACAAACATGCATAGTTTCCCACTTCACTATATGGAAACTAACCGAAAATAGTCGACTACATGCATAAGATACCACCCTCTTAAGGAAACCTCAATTCTTCTAATCATTCTATCAATTAAGGCATGGTAATAGCAGTATCAGATTTTTTCTTTTGTATTGTTTCTGGAGGGGTGGTTTTGGAAGAGGAAGAAACTTATCTGCTAAAGTTCATTGCTTTTTAGGAACTCGTGAAGAGAGCACAGAAAATTCTTACATCCCACAGCCACAGAATCAAAGAACTTCTATAGCAAAGAAGCCAGAGCCACTAACAGAAAGTGAAAATCACCTCAAGCAGATACTTCTGAAAAGCCAACTATTTATGAACACAGCAGAGGCGCTTTTCAAACTCAACATTCCTATCAGCATTCTTCATTCAAACAGCTACGACCATCACTTTGACCAAGACAGCAAGCTCGTTTTAGACTGTGGCTACGAAGTAATGAAAAGGAAAGGGAGAAAGCAGGAACTAAGTGTTCACCCATTTCTAAAGGTACCCATCACTTCAAACAAAGCAAAATCCTTGGATGAGTTGGTCAAACAAATGTGCAAGGACTTTGATAAGTTGAAGTTATATGGAAAGGACGGGAGAGAAGATTCTCCCTTTGAAGACTACCAACCCAAAATGCTTGAGGCTGATGTCAACAACAAGGAACCAGATCTGAATTGTATGTGGGACTTGGGTTGGAATAACACCATGTTTGGGTTTCTTGAGAAAGATGATGTTATAAAAGATGTGGAGAAGTATGTGCTTAATGGACTCCTAGATGAGATTACCAGAGAACTTTTCACAAGCATAACTGTCACAGTTTAATTGTAAAAACAAAAAAAAAAAAAAAAAAAAAAAATTAATCATAATTGCCTGGTTTTGATGTTTCTGTTTGTATCACTAAGAAAAAATTTTCGATAGCTATTTCTTTCCCTGTAAAGTACCTAAAACTGTGATTCTTATTTGCATATTTCCAGTTTCCAATTGTTTTGCATATAAATAATGATTACTCCATCTCTCCCTCCCTTGGAAGTACTGTTTTTTCTTTCTATATACATTTAAAGGCAAATCTTATCACAAAACTGAATGCGTAACCTTAATAACCTAACAAAATTTCAGATCATTACCAATATATATATATATATAAACATAATTGCCTGGTAGCACTGAGAAAAAAATTTGATAGCTAATTCTTTCCCTGAATACTACCAAAAAATGTGATCCTTATTTGCATACTTCCAGTTTTCAATTGTTTTGCATATAATTAACGACTACTTCATCTCTCCCTCCCTTGAAAGCACTGTTTTATTTATTTTTATATGCAAATTTCATCACAAAGCTAAATGCATAACCTTAAAAACCTAACAAAATTTCAGATCATTTCCAAAACAAAAGGATCGTAATAGAATAATGGTGAAGCTTACCAGATCTTGATCTAGACGAAAATGAAATGGAAGATCGATTATCCGCACCCGTAATCTGCTCTGAATTTCAAAGATTTAACGTAAATTTTCGAAGAAACAGCGAATATTGCACTTGGATTGCGAGAACTGCGGTTTATTTTTTAATTTTTTATCCGAAATCCCTCGTAAATTCAAACTTCTCTTCTCTTTTTCTTTTTTGAATTTTCGTTGCATTTTCGCGCGGCAAAAAACCAGATTTGTTACTCTTTTGTGCGAGGCCCAAAAATATTTTTTGGACCTGAATATAAAAACCCAGAGGGGGGTCCTCATTAAGACTTAGGGGCCTTGGTCCCCAAAGTTTTTGAAAATTTTAGTTATATCCTTAAAGTTTTCTGAAAATTTTAATTAGGTCTCTCTAAAATTTTTGAAAATTTTTAAATATTTCAATTATACTCTTCAATTTTATTTTTATTTTTATTTTTATTTTTTGTAAATTTTCAGAAAACCTCTAAATTTTTTAAAGTTTTAATTAAACCTACCAAAATTTTTGAAAATTCTCACTAAAACCCTTAAAGTTTTTAAAAATTTTAATTAAGCCATTCAAAACTTAATTGCAAGATCCACCACTAAAAAATCCCAACACAATATTGTCATTTACCCTATCATTTTGTGACATTTATTATGTAATAATAAATATATTCATTAAAAGTACATGTAAAACATAAATTAATGTTTGGTTTAAATAGTAAAAATAGATATTTAACATTTAAATCTATTATGTGTGATTTTTTTAATTATAGAAATATAAAAAGGCAAAATAAAATAACACCATGATGATGTAAGGTTCAAAGAATTATAGAGGCCTATTTACTAAGTGTCGAATTACATTTTGTTCTTTTCTACTTAAAAACAATGATAAATTAGTTCCCTATACATTCGATTAAAAAGCAATTTGATTTTTTTTGTTAAAACATTCATCTATTTTTATTGTTAAAAATTAGTGTGATTGACAAAATAACTAGATAATTACACATGGCATGCTAAATGTATCTTATGCTATCGTGCAAGGACTAGTTTCTAATAATAAAGATGGATGGCATTGTTGATTGAATGACCAAATTACTCTTTGATCTAACCTATAAGGGTTAATTTGGTTATTTTTTTTAGTTGTGGAAGCAAAATACAATCTAACTCTTAATATAAGTCATTGTTCTTTTATGCCTTTTAAGTAAAAAAATACCTCTTTGAAAAAGTGACCCTTCTATTTCAAAATGTTGAATTATGGTATTAGTCACTGTAATTTGTGAAAGTTATGAATTTAATCTATGCACTTTAATTTAATTGAATTTAGTCCATATACATTGGCGCAATGGTCATTTTTAGTTATTGTACTTTTTGAAATTTGAAATTTTAGTCTTGACCCAAACGAAAGCAATTAATTTCATTTGGTTAAATTCAATTATTAGTCTTGTACTATGCATGCAATTATATATTTCGTCCATATTCTCCAACTAGGTCGTTCTAAGTCCCTATACTTTCAAAATTTAAAATTTCAGTCTTAACGCAAATGGCCGTCGTTAATCCATTAACTAGATTTGTAGTGAATAATATGTGGAAACAATAAGCTAACATGACATTACACATATGATAAGGTGTTTGCAGCACTAGATTCTGAAAATAGTAGAACTTAATAAATTTAACAATCATTGTTTGGTGAGGACTACAATTTTAAAATTCAAAAAATACAATGACTAAAATTAATTAAATTAAAGTATAAATATTAAATTTAAAATTTCCATAAAATATAAAGACTAATAGAAAATTTTAACCAATTCAAAAACTACTTATTTCTTTTCTCACAAATTTGTATTTTACTATTTTTTTCTATTTTAATAATGTAACACCCCCTACCCGTGTTCGTTGTCAGAATAAGGTACGAGGCATTACCAGAATTTACGATTTTTTTTTTAAACCGAGACCATTCCAATTCAACATATTTTCAAGATAATTCATGCATATTTATAAGATAACTTAAACACATAAGCCCATACCAATGGCTGACCTTACATTCATTTCATATTAACATCTATTTTATTAGCTTATACATGCCATTCATTTCCAAACTAAAATTTCTTTAAATACCGAAATATTGGGGTTGATAGTGTGATGAGTCTCCCACCGATCCGACCTCCGAGCTCTTAACACTACAAAACAGGGAAAAAGGAAATAGGGTAAGCACTTTGTGCTTAGTAAGCCCATGTAACAAGAATTATACTTACCTAATATTTACAATACAAGCGATAAACATTCATATACCCTAACATTTACTAACTCAACATTCAAGTTAGTTCAATAATTTCCATGTATCAATAATATATATATACTATGATTGATGAGCTCATCAATATCATGATTTCCATTTCCTTGTTATTTTTTTTTTCCATATTTATCCCGTTGAATTACTTGAAATTTCGATGGATTTTCAGAGGTACACTTTTGTGTACAAATTCGGGTCCGTCAATTCATATTCATGTGCGCACATTTTCATTTCAGAGAGCACACTCCAGCGAACCTCATCTTTACAGCGGGATTACCAGTCCAGGCTAAATCCCCTGCAACGACAATTACTCTAATGAGTTTGGATCTGAATTACCAGTCCAGGCTAAATTCAAACCCTAATTCGGATTACCCGTCCGAGCTAAATCCATTTTCCACATATTCTTCGGGAGGGCTATATCAGGATAGGATCACCCGTCCGGGCTAGATCCTTTTTACCGTCAATTCCTTTTTCAGATATCCATCGAATTTTCCTTTCATTCAACCGGGATTTCTTTCCTTTTTTATCAAAAATATCAATATTGCATAAATTTTCATACAATGAACATTCAAACTATATTCATATCAATAACATACATTTCAAGCATTTAAGAATATAATTCAAGTTACATGAACTTACCTCGTTATCAGTTCGTTTACAAAATCTACTAATCCGGAACTTTTTCCTTTCCTCGATCTAGCTTCGTATTTGAGTTTTCCGGATCTAAATAAATAAATTCAATCATCAATTCAATACATTTCATGTTCACATGTAGCATTTTCTATAATTCTATTATTATTTTTAGTTTATTCAAAGCTGTCTACTTGAGTCACAGTCACTAAATTATTTATTTCTCGAGCTACAGAGCTCCAAATGAGGAACCGTTAATTTTCTCTGAAACTAAATTCACATGTCTTCATACCATAAAATTTCCAGAATTTTTGGCCTAGCCAATTAGTACAGTTTATTCATCAAAGTCACCCCTGTTCTGCTGTCTGGCAGTTCTGACCCTTCTTCACTAAAATTAATTATCTCTTTATACAAGATTCAGATGATGTTCTCGTTTATTTCTATTGAAACTAGACTCATTAAGAATTCTAAACATATAAATTTAATCCCCTAATTATTTTTATCCAATTTTTGATGATTTTCTAAAGTTAAAACAGGGGAACCCGAATTCATTCTGAACCAGTCTTACAAAAATCTAAATATCTCAACATACAGAACTTCTTTTCTTTCCTTGTTTCTTTCATATGAAAATAGACTCAATAAGCTTTAATTTCATCTCTCACTCAACTTCTAATTCCACTTCTACGATTTTTGGTGAATTTTCAAACTTACTCTACTGCTGCTGTCCCAAAACTGTTTTCTTATAGCTTGTTTTACAATTAAGTCCTTTATCCAATTCTAACTTCAAATTCTTTCAATTAAACCACTAATTCATCATTTTATTCATCATATGCTATATTCAAAAACTCTAAAACTTCAAAACTTCAACTTAAATTCATCAAAACTTTGTTCTAAAACTTATAAAGCATCAAAATTAAAAGAAAATGGCTAAATTAACTTACCAAATTAAACTCCAAGCTTCAAACTTAAATTTTCCCTTTTTTTTTTCTCTTTTCTCTTTTTCTTTCTTTCCTTCACGTTTGCTCTCTGTTCTTCCTTTGTTTTTATCCTTTTGTTTCTTTTCTCCTTTCTTATATATAATAATATAATAATATAATATAATAATATAATAAATATAATATAATAATATACTAAAAAAATCTCATATTTTCTTCAATAAACCGCCTCAATCTAGACAAAATGGCTTAATTACCATTTTGGTCCTTTATACTTTCTTTTAATTTATAATTAAACTTGTACTTTCATTTCAATTTAGTCCTTTTCATTTAATTACCTACCCAAACATTAAAATTTTCTAACGAAAGTTTAATACCACATTACTAACATTTTATAAATATTTATAAAACATTTCCTATCATATAAAAATTCATGCAAACATATTGAAATAAATTTCTATTTAAATCGGATTTATGGTTGCGAAACCATTATTCCGATAAATCTTGAATTTAGGCCATTACAACTCTCCCCCCCTTTTTAAGGATTTTCGTCCTCGAAAATCTTACCAGTAAAGAGGTTTGGATATTGTTTCCTCATTGCCTCCTCCGGTTCCCATGTCGCTTCCTCAATCCCGTGCTTTTGCCACAATACTTTCACCAAATTTATTTTTTTATTTCTAAGCTCCTTTGTTTCCCGTGCCAATATCTTGACCGGTTCTTCACTGTAAGTCATATCCGGTTGAATCTCCACTTCTGTCGGAGAAATAACATGTGAAGGATCTGACCGATATCGTCGTAGCATAGACACATGAAAAACATTATGGATTCTATCAAGTTCTGGTGGTAATGCCAACTGATAAGCGACCGGTCCAATTCTTTCTATAATCTCATATGGCCCGATAAATCTTGGACTCAATTTACCCTTTCGACCGAACCGGAGAACTTTCTTCCAAGGAGACACTTTCAGGAATACCTTGTCACCGACCTGAAATTCAATCTCTTTTCGTTTAAGATCGGCATATGATTTTTGGCGATCAGAAGCTGCTTTTAAACTATCCCGAATAACCTTTACTTTTTCTTCTGTTTCCTGGATCAAATCAACCCCGTATATCTTATTTTCACTGAGTTCTGTCCAGTATAATGGTGTTCTACACTTTCTACCATACAAAGCTTCATACGGAGCCATTTTAATACTGGACTGATAATTGTTATTATAAGCAAATTCAATCAAAGGTAGATACCTCTCCCAATTACCTTCAAACTCTAGTATACAACATCGGAGCATATCTTCCAATACTTGAATTACACGCTCAGATTGGCCATCTGTCTGAGGATGAAATGCAGTACTGAAATACAACTGAGTACCCAAAGCTTCTTGCAATTTATCCCAGAAACGAGACGTAAATCGGGGATCTCTATCTGATATAATGGAGACAGGCACTCCATGTAGCCTGACAATCTCAGATATGTACAATTCAGCCAGTTTATCTAAAGAATAATCCATACGTACCGGAATAAAGTGTGCTGACTTTGTCAATCGGTCAACAATCACCCAAATAGTATCCTTTTTCCTCGAAGACAATGGTAACCCCGATACAAAATCCATAGTGATTCTTTCCCATTTCCATTCTGGTATAGTAATTGGCTGAAGTAACCCCGAAGGTACCTGATGTTCTGCTTTGGCCTGTTGACATATCAAACATCTTGATACAAACTCAGAAATATCACGTTTCTTACCTGGCCACCAATACATCTTCTTCAAATCATTATACATTTTATTACTTCCCGGATGTACAGACATAGTACCACTGTGAGCCTCGTGTAAAATCTTCTGTATAAGCTCTGAATTCTTGGGTACACATACCCTACCTCTGAATAATAAACAATCATCAACCCCAACTTAAAATTCAGAATCAGTACCTGACTCATATTGTGCCCGTTTAACCTGTAACTTCTCATCATTCTTCTGAGCTTCACATATTTGCTGTAAAAATGTCGGTTTAGCTCTTAATTCAGCTAAGATTGAACCATCATCAACCAAAGACAATTGAGCATTCATAGATCGTAAAGCATACAGAGATTTTCGACTCAAAGCATCAGCCACAATATTAGCCTTACCCGGATGGTAATCAATAATCAAATCATAGTCCTTTATCAATTCAAGCCACCTGCGCTGTCTTAAATTCAGATCTTTCTGTGTCATCAAATACTTCAAGCTTTTATGATCAGTATAAATATGACATTTCTCACCGTACAAGTAATGACGCCATATCTTCAATGCAAAAACAATAGCAGCTAACTCAAGATCATGTACCGGATAATTTCTTTCATGTGGTTTAAGTTGTCTTGAAGCATAGGCTATTACTTTACCTTCTTGCATCAAGACACAACCTAAACCATTTAATGAGGCATCACTGTAAATAACAAATTCCTTACCCGGTTCAGGCTGCACTAATACTGGTGCTTTCGTTAGTAGATCTTTCAATCGGTTGAAACTCTGCTGACATTCATCAGTCCACTCGAACTTTACATCTTTCTGCAATAATCGAGTCATCGGAGAAGCTATCATAGAGAATCCTTGTACAAATCTCCGATAATAACCAGCTAAACCCAAGAAACTTCTAACTTCAGATACAGTCTTCGGTGGACTCCAATTGACAATAGCTGAGATTTTACTTGGATCTACCCTGATGCCTTCACCGGATACAATATGTCCAATGTCGTAACCATTTTTTGACAAAACGGGAATTGACCAAAAAATAAGGAGTCGCCACCGATCTTTGTTAAGTGTGATCGGATCACCTTGTTTTAATAAAACGTTTTCATTTACCAAAACAATATTTTGTTGGTCTACGAAAGGTGAGAAAACGGGTTCGGGAGTCGGTTACGTGCAAGGAAGGGTTAGCACCCTTGCAACGCCCAAAATCGGTACCAAATTGATTGATATTGTCCCAACGCTGAAAGCTTGAATGTATTTGGAGTTGGACGGTTCCCGAGGAAAGGGTTATTTCGAGTAGATTGAATCCCAAGATTTAGCTCGTTTCAAAGGAATAAAAAATTACACCCAGCACGTTTGGACATAACGTATTTATACTTCGATACCGAGGTCATCTTTGGTTTTCAAAACATATGAAAGTGGTATTTGGTTATTTAGTTGGACGAAAAATCAACACCCAACACGTTAGGGTGTAATTTTTCGGACTCCTAAACACACAAATATTGCCTTGTTTTTTCAAAAAAATTTTAAATAAGCGATTTGAAATAATTATGCGAAAAGATAAATGTAATTGTATGAAAAATGTTTTAAATAGTATTATGTGAAGGCTATCTAAACAAATAATACACAAGGCAATCTATCATAACCTAGATATATAATTATACATGAGAAATATAAGAATAATTTGTGTATGAAAGCATATAAAAAATAAGATCTTAGTGAGAAATAAACTATGCATATACACAGGCTTAAAACATATTCGTAAATACATTTGAAAGAAAATATATACATATATATACACGTGATACAATAAAAGTAACAAAAACAATAATCACAATAACAATAATAGTAATAATAATAACAACATAGTGACGATAAATATAACAATGACGATAATATGAGATACATGCATACAATATATTAATATGAATATAATAATAATGACAATAATAATAATGATAAAAATAATTATAATAAGAATAATAGTAGGTATAAATACAAGTGATAACACAATAATAGCAATAGCGAAAATAAAAATGACGTTATAATAGCAATAATAAAAATAAAACCTAAGTAAATAATAATGATCACGACGATGGTAATACTGACAATAATAACAACTGTAAAATATTCAAAAGGGTCAAATTGGATTAAAGGTGAAGTTTCAAGGTCAAATTTTTAAAAAAGAAGAAGGGAGAGGGTCAATTGCAGCGTGCGCGCGACTTAAGGGGACTAAAGTGGAATTATTCCCGAAGTTCAAAACGCTGCACCCAGACCGGACCAATTTGAAATAATGCGCGAGTCATAGGGGTCAATTCAAAAAGCGAATAAACTATACAGATGATCGAATTAAAACTACAGTGCAAATTAAAAGGGGCTAAATGCAAATATCCCTTCCCCACCAAGACATGCGGTCTCCTAGGACACCAAACGGTGCCGTTTTGTTAAAGGGTTATAAGTCCATCTTTACTTCTCAAAAATCAGATTTTTCTTTTTCGTTTTACCCTAAAGGTTCCCTGAATCAGCCGCCACCCAAAGGTCTTTCTTCCTTTCAGCCGATTAGGCTTCTCTACCCAACATCGGTCGGCTCGCCACCATAGTCGACGAACGACAACGAGAGGAGAAGGGGTTTTCACCCCGTTTGGAACCCCTTTCGAAGACCCACCCCTTCAGCCCGATTTCGATGCGGAATAAGGAGAGGATCCCGACACTAAGCACCGATTCGGGTAAATTCCCTTCTTCTTTTGTTCTTCTCTTTTATTATTATTTCATTCGTTTGTGAAAACTCTTTAAAAGCAAATCAAAACAGATGAGATGAAACAACATCCAATAACAGAAAATGGAATGAACGAAGACTAAAAGTAGACCTTTCTTTCTTTGCTTTCAATTTCTGATGGTTTGTACGATGGGGTTCCCCTTTTTGATTTTTGATAATCGTCGAAAGGGGTTACAAGAGTTCTTTTGGTTCTTTTGATTTTTGCTTTCGGTTTTTTTAGGCTCTCCAAAGAAACAGGTCCCCCTTTTTTACAACAAGTTTTACGGCTTTATAGCCAAAAATGCATTATTTCCGGTATTATTCTATTATTTCGTCCATCTTCTGCTGTTGTCGTGTTCACTGTGTGCAGGTCATGGGCGAGGCAGCAAACAACGGAGGCCGAGGCATCTGGGAGTTGGTGGAGTCGGGGGCCGAGGCGCTCGGGGCGTGCGAGGCGAGGGAACTAGAGGGGTGCACGTGGCGCGCGGGAATCTGGAATGACTGATGCGCATGGGGAGTGGGGTTGCCGAGGAGCATGGGGGGAACTCGATCGGTTGGAGGCGTGGGTACAGGAACCGACGCGGGTGGTGGCCAGACGAAGCGAAGCGCGCGTGAGGCAGACGCAAGGCTGGTGGCGGCTGGTGGGGAGGGAACCCTAGGGTTCTGAGAAGATTATTAATTTTGGGCCAACTGGGCCTCTGTTAATTGGGTTGGCAGTTTAGGTTTAATGGATTATTTGTAATTGGGCTTAGTTACTTGGGTTTGTGGGTTAATGGGTCAGGGTGTAAGTGTTTGGGCTTGTACTGTTTAAATATTTTGACTGTAATTGGACTTTTAATGGACTTCGTTTCATTTATTTTATTTTGTTTTGGGCATTTTATGTCGGGTTTCAGAAATGTAAATGGACATTTGGACTATATTTTATTATTTATTTGGGCCTTTATAACATTTGGTTTTTCTTTTTTTATCTGATTTCATTTTGGCTAATGGACCCGGGCTTGGGTTTTGGTTAAGGGCCCGGGCAAGATTGGTGATTACATCCAAGAAAACCCACTTCTCGGAGCCAAAATTCACATTTACTGAATTTAGCATATAACTGTTTCTCTCGCAGAATTTGCAACACAATTCTCAAATGTTCTGTATGTTCTTCTTCATCTCGAGAATAAACCAAAATATCATCAATGAATACTACCACAAATCTGTCTAAGTACGGTCTGAATATTCGATTCATCAGATCCATAAATACTGCAGGTGCATTAGTCAACCCAAACGACATAACCAAAAACTCATAATGCCCGTACCTGGTTCTGAAAGCTGTCTTTGGCACATCTGACTCCTTTACTCGTAACTGATAATAGCCCGATCGGAGATCAATCTTTGAAAATACAGTAGCACCTTTCAGCTGATCAAATAAATCATCAATCCGGGGCAACGGATACTTATTCTTTATAGTTACCTTATTGAGCTGTCGATAGTCAATACACAATCTCAAAGACCCATCTTTCTTTTTCACAAACAGAACCGGAGCACCCCAAGGTGAATGACTCGGTCGAACAAAACCTCTATCAACAAGTTCCTGTAACTGTGTCTTTAATTCCTTTAATTCTGTAGGAGCCATTCGGTACGGAGCTATGGAAATCGGAGTAGTTCCCGGAATCAAATCTATAGAAAATTCCACTTCTCTTTCTGGTGGCAACCCTGGTAACTCCTCTGGAAACACATCAGAAAATTCGCATACCACAGACACTGCTTGAATATTTGACTCAGATACCTTGGTATCTAATACATAAGCAAGAAAAGCATCATACCCCTTTTTGACATACTTCTGAGCAGCAATAACTGAAATCACATCAGATAATCCCTCTGTCTGATCGGATTTAACCCGAAGTAATTCACCATTCTGGTACTTCAACACAATATATTTTTTGTTTACAGTTTACTACTGCATCATGCTGAGTTAACCAATCCATGCCCAATATCACATCAAACTCATCAAATGGCAGTAACATCAAATCAGCCAGGAAACAATAACCTCTTACCATCAGTGGACAATTTTTACAAATTTTTATCCACCAAAATAGATTGGCCAAAGGGGTTCGAGACTTTAACCACAAATTCAGTAGGTTCAACAGATAAATCTTTAACGCATGCAAGTTTTACACATATATATGAATGCGTAGAACCGGGATCAATTAATGCAGTATTATCAGTTTCAAATAAAGAAAATGTACCAGTAATAACATCGGGTGCTGAGGCATCTTCTCTGGTACGCATGACATATGTTCTAGGAGGCGCTCGTGTCTCAGGCCTACTTGCAGTATCTTTTGTAGCTCCTCGGCTACCACTGACATTACCGGATAGTCGAGATGGTCTACCCCTCAAAGATGGATTACTTGGCTTCGATATATTCAGCTTCTTTTTCACTTCTTTCTGGACAATCTCTGAGGAAATGGTCAAAGAACCACATCGGTAACAAGCCCCGCTCTTAAATCGACATTCACCAAAATGAGCTTTATTACAATACTGGCATCTCGGCTTAGGGGTACCAACACTGGCAACACTGGTCACTGAGGGAGTGGAAGGTCTTGAATTAGTGCGCTGTGAACCTCGCACTCTATCCGAATACCCAGTGGTTGAGGTAGAACGATCCTTGTACTTCTTCAATTTCTTTGGAGCAGAAAACTGAGATTTTTCCATTGGTCTTTTACTAAAAATTCGAGCTTCCCTCTTAGCCTGTTTCTTTTCTTTGCTCCATTCTTCTGCTTTATAAGCTCGTTCTGCTAGTGTAGCAAACTCTCGAATTTCAAGAATTCCAACAAGGAGCTTAATTTCTTCATTCAAGCCTTCTTCGAATCGTTTGCACATTTCAGCTTCCGACTGTACCCATTCTCGAGCATATTTACTCAACCGAATAAATTCTCTTTCATACTCGGATACTGATCTATTGCCCTGTTTCAGCTCAAGAAATTCTTTTCTTTTCTGATCAAGGAATCTCTGACTGATATATCTCTTTTTGAACTCGGTCTGGAAGAATTCCCATGTAATTTCTTCTTTCGGAACAACTGAAGCTTTAGTATTCCACCAATGATAAGCTGTGTCTTTTAGCAGTGAAACAACACATTTCAAACATTCTTCTGGCGTGCAAGATAATTCCTTCAAAACCCGAGTAGTATTTTCTAACCAAAATTCAGCTCTTTCGGGATCATCATCAACTGCTGCTCGAAATTCTTCGGCCCCATATTTTTGGATTTTATCGACCGGAGCTTTTCCTTTTCTGACAGATTCAGTACCTGTACCCTGTGGAATCTCGGGAACCGGTGGAGGAACAGGAGGGGGAGCTTGAGTTTGCTGCACTGTAGGGTTAGTTCTTATGTACTGGGTAAACCATTCATTCATCATTTGAAAAAAGGCTATTTTTGCCTCCTCTCCTTGACCCTCTATACCGGGCCTTCTACTGCTAGTTTCTTCTCTTTGTACTGAAGCCGGAGCATGACTCCCAGCTCCTCAGATTGAGCTCGGTCAGATGACATTACTATAAGGAAAACACAATTAAATGGTCAGGAATCACACTATCAAAAATAATTTAAATGGCATGTATAGCTAATCCGTAAAAATAATTTAAATGGCATGTATAGCTAATCCGTATTCGCTATATCGGTCCTAGAACTGGCTAAACCGTAGCTCTGATACCAACAAATGTAACACCCCCACCCGTGTTCGTTGTCAGAATAAGGTACGAGGCATTACCAGAATTTACGATTTTTTTTTAAAAAACCGAGACCATTCCAATTCAACAATTTTCAAGATAATTCATGCATATTTATAAGATAACTTAAACACATAAGCTCATACCAATGGCTGACCTTACATTCATTTCATTAACATCTATTTTATTAGCTTATACATGCCATTCATTTCCAAAACTAAAGTTTCTTTAAATACTGAAATATTGGGGTTGATAGTGTGATGAGTCTCCCACCGATCCGACCTCCGAGCTCTTAACACTACAAAACAGGAAAAAGGAAATAGGGTAAGCACTTTGTGCTTAGTAAGCCCATTAACAAGAATTATACTACCTAATATTTACAATACAAGCGATAAACATTTATATACCCTAACATTTACTAACTCAACATTCAAGTTAGTTCAATAATTTCCATGTATCAATAATATATATACTATGATTGATGAGCTCATCAATATCATGATTTCCATTTCCTTGTTATTTTTTTTCCATATTTATCCCGTTGAATTACTCGAAATTTCGATGGATTTTCAGAGGTACACTTTTGTGTACAAATTCGGGTCGTCAATTCATATTCATGTGCGCACATTTTCATTTCAGAGAGCACACTCCAGCGAACCTCATCTTTACACGCGGATTACCAGTCCAGGCTAAATCCCCTGTAATATAAACTCATAGAGTATTGTCGGGATTACCAGTCCAGGCTAAATCCCCTGCAACGACAATTACTCTAATGAGTTTGGATCTAAATTACCAGTCCAGGCTAAATTCAAACCCTAATTCGGATTACCCGTCCGAGCTAAATCCATTTTCCACATATTCTTCGGGAGGGCTATATCAGGATAGGATCACCCGTCCGGGCTAGATCCTTTTTACCGTCAATTCCTTTTTCAGATATCCATCGAATTTTCCTTTCATTCAACCGGGATTTCTTTCCTTTTTTATCAAAAATATCAATATTGCATAAATTTTCATACAATGAACATTCAAACTATATTCACATCAATAACATACATTTCAAGCATTTAAGAATATAATTCAAGTTACATGAACTTACCTCGTTATCAGTTCGTTTACAAAATCTACTAATCCGGAACTTTTCCTTTCCTCGATCTAGCTTCGTATTTGAGTTTTCCGGATCTAAATAAATAAATTCATCAATCATCAATTCAATACATTTCATGTTCACATGTAGCATTTTCTATAATTCTATTATTTTTTTAGTTTATTCAAAGCTGTCTACTTGAGTCACAGTCACTAAATTATTTATTTCTCGAGATACAGAGCTCCAAATGAGGAACCGTTAATTTTCTATGAAACTAGATTCACATGTCTTCAAACCATAAAATTTCCAGAATTTTTTGCCTATCCAATTAGTACAGTTTATTCATCAAAGTCACCCCTGTTCTGCTGTCTGGCAGTTCTGACCCTTCTTCACTAAAAATTAATTATCTCTTTATACAAGATTCAGATGATGTTCTCGTTTATTTCTATTGAAACTAGACTCATTAAGAATTCTAAACATATAAATTTAATCCCCTAATTATTTTTATCCAATTTTTGATGATTTTCTAAAGTTAAAACAGGGGAACCCGAATTCATTCTGAACCAGTCTTACAAAAATCTAAATATCTCAACATACAGAACTTCTTTTCTTTCCTTGTTTTTTTCATATGAAAATAGACTCAATAAGCTTTAATTTCATATCTCATCAACTTCTAATTCCACTTCTACGATTTTTGGTGAATTTCAAACTTACTCTACTGGCTGCTGTCCCAAAACTGTTTTCTTATAGCTTGTTTTACAATTAAGTCCTTTATCCAATTCTAACTTCAAATTCTTTCAATTAAACCACTAATTCATCATTTTATTCATCATATGCTATATTCA